>CP136061.1:8589286-9189286 GCA_032622095.1 Siphonodentalium dalli
TGGCCCTGGTGGTCAGGTCCTCTTTATAAAGCATTGGGGAGACAGAAGGGGAGAGAAAAGGACGGAGAGAGGAGGGAGAAAGAATGGGAAAGCGAGAGAGAAGGAGGGAGAGATAATGGGAAGTTGTGATATGTAAGAATGAAAGTCACATAGGTAAGACAACAATTATATGCACTAAAATGACATACATGTCCTGGTGGTCAGGTCCTCTTTATTAAGCATTGGGGAGACAGAAGGGGAGAGATGAGGGAGAGAGAAGGGAGAGAGAATGGAAAAGCGAGAGAGAAGGAGGGAGGGAAGAGGGAGAGAGAAGGAGGGAGGGAGAATGAGAGCGAGAGGAGGGAGAGAACATGGGAAAGGGAGAGAGAATGAGGCAGATAGAAGATTGGAGAGAGAAGGAGGGATATGGGAGTGATAAAAGGAGTGAGAGCGAATGGGAGACAGAACGAGGGAGAGTGAAAGAGTGAGAGAGGAGGGATAGGAAAGGATGGAGAGAGAAGAATTGAGAGAAGGAGGGAGAGAGTATGAGGGAGAGAGAAGGAGGGGAGAGGATGAGGTACAGAGGATGAGGGAGAGAGAATGTGAGACGGAAGGGGGGGGGGGACGGAAGGAGGGTGAGAGACAGGAGAGCGAAGTATGGAGAGAGAAGGAGGGAGGGAGGAGGGAGAGAGGAGGAGGGAGGGAGAATGAGAGCGAGATGAGAGAAAGAAAATGGGAAAGGGAGAGAGAATGAGGGAACGAGAAGGGGGAGAGAGAATGGTGGGGAGAGAAGGAGGGAGAGAGAATGGGAAAGCGAGAGAGAAGGAGGGAGGGAGGAGGGAGAGAGAAGGAGGGAGGGAGAATGGGAGCGGAAGGAGGGAGAGAAAAGAAGGGAGAGAGAAGGAGGGAGAGAGAAGGGAGAGAGAAGGAGGGAGAGAGAAGGATGGTGGGAGAAGAAGGGAGAGAGAGGAGGGTGAGCAGGAGGGATAGAAGGAATGAGGGAGAGAGAGATATGTAAGAATGAAAGTCACATAGGTAAGACAACAATTATATACACTAAAGTGACATATAGGCCCTGGTGGTCAGGTCCTCTTTATAAAGCATTGGGGAGACAGAATGGGAGAGAAGCAGGGAGAGAGAAGGAGGGAGAGAGAAGGGGGAGAGAAGGAGGGAGAGATAATAGGAGGGAGAGATAATGGGAAGGGATGATATGTAAGAATGACATATAGGCCCTGGTGGTCAGGTCCTCTTTATAACGCATTGGGGATACAGAAGGGGAGAGAGGAGGGAGAGAGAATGGGAAAGCGAGAGAGGAGGGAGGGAGGATGGAGAGAGAAGGAGGGAGAGAGAAGAAGGGAGAGAGATGGAAGGGAGAGATAAGGATGGAGAGAGTAGAGGGAGAGAGAAGGAGGGAGAGAGGAAGGAGAGAGAAGGAGGGAGGCGGGAGGAGGGTGAGAGAATGGAGAGAGAATGAGGGAGAGAGAAGGAGGAAGAGATAATGAGGGAGAGAGGAGGGAGAGAGGAGTGAGAGAGAAGGAGAGGGAGAGGATGGACACGGAAGGGGAGACGGGAGGAGGAGGGTGGGAGAATGGAGAGAGAATGAGGGAGAGAGAAGGAGGGATAGAGGAGGGAGAGAGAAGGAGGGAGGCGGGAGGAGGGTGAGAGAATGGAGAGAGAATGAGGGAGAGAGAAGGAGGAAGAGATAATGAGGGAAAGAGGAGGGAGAGAGGAGGGGGAGAGAAGGAGGGGGAGAGGATGGACACGGAAGGGGAGAGGGAGGAGGAGGGTGGGAGAATGGAGAGAGAATGAGGGAGAGAGAAGGAGGGAGAGATAATGAGCGAGAGAGGAGGGAGAGAGTTGGGTGAGAGAATGGGATAGGGGTGAGCGTAGGAGGGAGAGAGGAGGGAGAGAGAAGGAGGGAGATAGAAGGAAGGAGAGAGGGTGGTTTGAGAATGGGAAAGGGAGAGAGAATGAGGGAACGAGAAGGAGGGAGAGAGAGGGAGAGAGAAGGATGGAGAGAGAAGGAGGGAGAGAGAAGAAGGGAGAGGGAGAGAGAAGGAGGGAGCGATAAGGATGGAAAGAGTGGATGGAGAGAGAAGAAGGGAGAGAGGAGGGAGAGAGAAGGAGGGAGGCGGGAGGAGGGTGATGGAATGGAGAGAGAATGAGGGAGAGAGAAGGAGGAAGAGATAATGAGGGAGAGAGGAGGGAGAGAGGAGGGAGAGAGGAGGGGGAGAGGATGGACACGGAAGGGGAGACGGGAGGAGGAGGGTGGGAGAATGGAGAGAGAATGAGGGAGAGAGAAGGAGGGAGAGAGGAGGGAGAGAGAAAGAGGGAGGCGGGAGGAGGGTGAGAGAATGGAGAGAGAATGAGGGAGAGAGAAGGAGGGAGAGAGGAGGGAGAGAGAAGGAGGGAGGCGGGAGGAGGGTGAGAGAATGGAGAGAGAATGAGGGAGAGAGAAGGAGGAAGAGATAATGAGGGAAAGAGGAGGGAGAGAGGAGGGGGAGAGAAGGAGGGGGAGAGGATGGACACGGAAGGGGAGAGGGAGGAGGAGGGTGGGAGAATGGAGAGAGAATGAGGGAGAGAGAAGGAGGGAGAGATAATGGGCGAGAGAGGAGGGAGAGAGTTGGGTGAGAGAATGGGATATGGGTGAGCGTAGGAGAGAGAGGAGGGAGAGAGAAGGGGGGATATAGAAGGAAGGAGAGATGATGGTTTGAGAATGGGAAAGGGAGAGAGAATGAGGGAACGAGAAGGAGGGAGAGAGAATGATGGAGAGAGAAGGAGGGAGAGATAGTGGGAAGGGGTGATATGTAAGAATGAAAGTCACATAGGTACGACAACAATTATATACAATAAAGTGACATATAGGCCCTGTTGGTCAGGTCCTGTTTATACAGCATTGGGGAGACAGAAGGGGAGAGAGGAGGGAGAGAGAATGGGAGAGCGAGAGAGTAGGAGGGAAGGAGGAGGGAGGGAGAAGTAGGGAGGGAGAATGAGAGCGAGATGAGGGAGAGAAAAGGGAAAGGGAGAGAGAATGATGGAAAGAGAAGGGGGAGAGAGAAGGGTGGTGAGAGAGGATGGAGAGATAATGGGAGAGCGAGAGAGTAGGAGGGAGGGAGGAGGGAGAGAGAAGGAGGGAGGGAGAATGAGAGCGAGATGAGGGAGAGAAAATGGGAAAGGGAGAGAGAATGAGGGAACGAGAAGGAGGAGAGAGAAGGATGGAGAGAGAAGGAGGGAGGGAGAAGGAGGGAGAGATAAGGGGAAGGGGTGATATGTAAGAATGAAAGTCACATAGGTAAGACAACAATTATATACACTAAAGTGACATATAGGCCCTGGAGGTCAGGTCCTCTTTATAAAGGAAGGGGAGACAGAAGGGGAGAGAGAAGCAGGGAGAGAGAAGGAGGGAGAGAAAAGGGGAGAGATAAGGAGGGAGGGATAATGGGAAGGGGTGATATGTAAGAATAAAAGTCACATAGGTAAGACAACAATTATATACACTAAAGTGACATATAGGCCCCGGTGGTCAGGTCCTCTTTATAAAGCATTGGGGAGACAGAAGTGGAGAGAGAAGCAGGGAGAGAGAAGGAGTGACAGAGAAGGGGGAGAGAGAAGTAGGGAGAGATGATGGGCAGGGGTGATATGTAAGAATGAAAGTCACATAGGTAAGACAACAATTATATTCACTAAAGTGACATATTGGCCCTGGTGGTCAGGTCCTCTTTATAAAGCATTGGGGAGACAGAAGGGGAGAGAAAAGGACGGAGAGAGGAGGGAGAAAGAATGGGAAAGCGAGAGAGAAGGAGGGAGAGATAATGGGAAGTTGTGATATGTAAGAATGAAAGTCACATAGGTAAGACAACAATTATATGCACTAAAATGACATACATGTCCTGGTGGTCAGGTCCTCTTTATTAAGCATTGGGGAGACAGAAGGGGAGAGATGAGGGAGAGAGAAGGGAGAGAGAATGGAAAAGCGAGAGAGAAGGAGGGAGGGAAGAGGGAGAGAGAAGGAGGGAGGGAGAATGAGAGCGAGAGGAGGGAGAGAACATGGGAAAGGGAGAGAGAATGAGGCAGATAGAAGATTGGAGAGAGAAGGAGGGATATGGGAGTGATAAAAGGAGTGAGAGCGAATGGGAGACAGAACGAGGGAGAGTGAAAGAGTGAGAGAGGAGGGATAGGAAAGGATGGAGAGAGAAGAATTGAGAGAAGGAGGGAGAGAGTATGAGGGAGAGAGAAGGAGGGGAGAGGATGAGGTACAGAGGATGAGGGAGAGAGAATGTGAGACGGAAGGGGGGGGGGGGGACGGAAGGAGGGTGAGAGACAGGAGAGCGAAGTATGGAGAGAGAAGGAGGGAGGGAGAATGGGATAGGGAGAGAATTGGATAGGAAGAGTAAAGGAGAGAGAGAAGGAGGGAGATAGGAGGGAGAGAGGATGGGGAGAGGAGTGTGAGAGAATAGGTTAGGGAGAGAGTAGGAGGAGAGAGAACGATGAAGAGAGGAGGGAGCGAGAAGGGGGGAGAGAGACGGAGGGTGAGACAATGGGAAAGGGAGAGAGAAGGATGGAGGGAGAAGGATGGGAGAGAAGGAGGGGGAGAGACGGGGAGACGGAAGGAGGAAGACGGACGGAGGGTGACAGAAGGGAGAGATAATGAGGGAGAGAGAAGGAGGGATAGTGAAGAGGGAGAGATAATGAGAGAGAGAAGGGGGAGACAGAAGGAGGGAGATGGAAGGTGGTGAGTGAAGGATAGAGAGAGAAGGAGGGTGAGAGAATGGGATAGGGAGAGAATGTGATAGGGAGAGTGAAGGAGAGAGAGAGGAGGATGGATACGGAAGGAGGGAGACGGAAGGAGGGTGAGAGAAGGGAGAGAGAAGGAGGGATAGAGAAGGAGGAAGAGAGAATGTGGGAGAGAGGAGGGAGAGAGGAGTGTGAGAGAATGGGATAGGGAGAGCATAGGAGGAGAGAGGAGGATGGACAGAGAATGAAGGAGCGAGGAGGGAGAGAGACGGGGGTGAGAGAATGGGAAAGGGAGAGAGAATGATGGAGGGAGAATTATATACACTAAAGTGACATATAGGCCCTGGTAGTCAGGTCCTCTTTATAAAGCATTGGGGAGACAGAAGGGAGATAGAAGGAGGGAGGGAGAGTGAATGGGGGAGAGAGAATGATGGAGGGAGAAGGAGGGAGAGAGAAGGAGGGATAGATAATGGGAAGGGATGATATGTAAGAATGACAGTCACATAGGTATGACAACAATTATATACACTAAAGTGACATATAGGCCCTGGTGGTCAGGTCCTCTTTATAAAGTACTAGTTAATTTTGTATTTGTGTTGTATTATAAAGCAGCACAATCATGTCAATCAAATATCTGATCAAACAACGTATGCCATATTCAGAGATTAATATCATGTCACTCAAATATATGATCAAACAACAACGTGTGCCATATACAGAGAGTAATATGTTCTACATTATCTTATATAGTCTCCTATGGCTATGCAAACCATGTATGCATATGTATTGGATATGTAAACTAAACAAACCCTGCATGGATATTCACGTGACATATTCACGTGACATGGTCGCTTAGTTGTTGTTCGCATTATTGTAGATAGTTTACTTTGTGGCGTTTGTAACATATAAAAAACGTTCCAGAATCACACAGATATTTAGCAGGGCATGTGATCGCCAGCCAGTCATTCGTCCACGGACTAATCGTGTTCGGCAATCTTAACTTTCGTAAGCGCGCACAGTGTCTATGGAGCCAATTGTCTCTTATTTACATATGGAACCCTACATAAATACATATAATTATCGTCGAAACCAATGTTGTCGTGAGAACATTCATTGGAATATTCACAAGACACAATCGTTTTGACGATTCCGCGACCAATTTCACGCTTCTGCGGCTTGACAACCACGGTGCTACGGCAGTTCAACGATTCCGCGACAAGACTGATGTGATAAAAACGAGAAACAAAAACATAAAGAAATGAATATTTCGAGAAATACGGACAGATATGTATCATATATTATATTTGTATTAGGTAGTGCGATCTTCGATTTATCGACCATATAATTATGACTGTAACTGTGACTCACCGGCGGGTCATAAGTTGTCGTCCATACTCGTAAAGAGTCTATGTCTGATGGCGTCTCGGTCTTTATTGATACGAAGTTACCCGAGGATGGATCTTTTGCGAGTATCTCTTTGATTGCGCCGCCATGGTAAGTTTCAGATACCTCGATCTGCGAAATGTACACCGGTGTGGCCAATCCGACCTGGAATATAGAACATAATGTGTATGACACAATATAATGTGTAAATCATTGTCTGTGAGATGTACACCGGTGTGGCCAATCCGACCTGGAATATAGAACATAATGTGTATGACACAATATAATGTGTAAATCATTTTCTGTGAGATTTTCACCGGTGTGGCCAATCCGACCTGGAATATAGAACATAATGTGTATGACACAATATAATGTGTAAATCATTGTCTGTGAGATGTACACCGGTGTGGCCAATCCGACCTGGAATATAGAACATAATGTGTATGACACAATATAATGTGTAAATCATTGACAATTGTTCAAGTTATTATGGTAACGAATGCTAAAATAGACACTCAGTGTCATAACTCAGGTAAAACTATTCCGACAATCCTTGTTTTAGAAATCGAGCGAGATAGTGTTGTAAACATTTCATGCACAGTCAAGCAATTGCTGATTATGTTTTACTGAATTCAAGAGATTCAAAGAGACAATAGTGTAGAATTACGTGTGATGTTCCCGGTTTGTTTTTCTTCGTTGCTTGAATTTTCGACAAAATCGATGTAGTTTTGCGGAAATGATATTTGAATAGTTTTTACATTTGGCCAAAATTACAATTTCTTTGTCTATTTTCGATAGGAAGTGGCCAGTTTTCATGAAAGCGCGAACCTTCATTGCCATCCACTCATCTGTTCAAACATGTTATAATGCTACCAGAAATTGACACATACATAAGTAGTGGTGAATCGAAGGCACATGGCTAGGTGTTGAGAACTGGCTTCGCTGCAGACATAAACCCATGGCTTAGGCTAATATTTTTACTCGAGCGTCGGAGGAAACTCGGTCCACAGAAATATGGTTCTATTCAAATGAGTGGCAAAACTGCAAATTTTTTTTCTCGATTTATTTATTTGGGTTTAAATATTACCCGCCCTTCACCAACTAGACAATAGCGCGACGATATATTTTTTCTCAAAAATGAGAACATAATAAAGTAACCATACTGTGCCTTAAAAAGGCTATTATTATCCATCTATTAACTAACACCATTTCCGATTGGGCAAAAGCCGCCACGTGATAGTCCTGGAAAAAGTCATATTGGACTCCCGAAAGTCACATTGGACTCCCGACTGTACAATATAACTTTTTTATTGGGACTCCGTGACGTCACGAATTAACTCTATTGCGAAACGAATCGGTGAAATTGTGATGCGCGCACAACACTGATGGATTTTAGCAGACGTTTTTGTCCGCATTGAGGTTTTTTCTCACTTCCGTGTTTACTTTTCCAAATGATACTTTCTTTTATAGAGAATTAAGTGCCGACAAATACCAAAAATAACCACAAAAGTTTTATTCCCAAAATTTGGATAAACACACAGATGGATAATACAAATATGTGTTCTAAGCTAGTTCGCCTGTTATAACTATATAGGTACTCACGATTAAATATGTGTTCTAAGCTAGTTCACCTGTTATAACTATATAGATACTCACGATCGTCTGGTGATTAAATATGTGTTCTAAGCTAGTTCACTTATTATAACTATACAGGTACTCACGATTATGTATTGGTTTACATCCCGTGTCCCGGGCAAATATACTCCATCACTGTCACCATAACATGGATATACTTTACATGCCCCGATGATCATTGCTGCTCCATAGCTAACAACAAAAGATAAAAAAAAACATGAATGAGCTGTCCCATATCTCACAATAGAATACAAAGAAATAAATCAAATACAAAGCAAAGGTAATGAATGAGTTTCATCATACATATAAATAGAATACGAAGAACATAAATGAGATGCCGGATCAGCCTGTTCTCCCAAAAACCCGCACATTATCTGCTTATAAAGCACTTATTTTAGGTACATGTAGGTAATCTGCTTATAATCGCCATATTTGGAGGCAATGAGAGCATTTTAGTCACATTATCGATTCACAATGAGGCGGTTCTAAGCAAATTATGTGCGGACAAATAAGCCAACCCACGACTTTTCAGGTGTACGCTCTTTAACAACGGTTACACTAATTGCAGTAAGTCCCCGGTAAATACAGCAAGTCCCGAGTAAATGCAGCAAGTCCCTCTCGTGGATTACGGCGGATTAGTCATGCGTGTTTACACAACGATGTGTTTAATCGGTGGAGGGGCTGATTACAAAGGGCTTTAATCAAAGGGCTTTAATTTGATCGTTATACTGATAGATTATTGAAGGGAATTGGACTGAATTGTGGGAGTGAATGATAAAATTAAGAATTGGATTTGTTTTCGATTTTTGTTATTGGTAAATGCAAACAAGTATAACATGAGCATAGTAGAACAGCAACAAAAGAAAAAATAGAGCACACGTTTTATAAATATACATATATATATAGCAGTTAGCTGAAAGAACAGTTTATTAGAATAAATTATATATATATGTATGTATATCTCATATATATTTTGAAGACCCCTGTTTGTCTGTCTGTATGTCCTTTATAGAATCGAAAACGGGTTGACCGATCGAGACCAAACTTCCTATCCAAAGGTAAAATCCCACGGCAATCGTCGACGTCGCATTTTGGAGAAGCCCAGAGCACCCATTCTCCACTCTCAGTCACAAAAAAACGGCATTGCGGTGGTTAATCAAGTGAATATTTAATGAGCGTTTGTTTTTAACGCATCGATATAAAGAGCGTTTGTTTACCATTCAACGTTATTAGCATCTGCAGAGAGATATACGGGAACAATACTTTTGAGTGGTTTCCTATGCGGGGAGATTTATTGGATGCCATAGTACTCTTACAACATTTCTGCAATAGAATTGCCTCAAAGTGTTCAGCATCATTGTTGTAGTATGTATGACACTTAGGTCAGGGCTTATGGGGTAGGTAGTGTGGATATAGGCATAATGCTTCTCAGAAATCCCGATTACAAACCAACACTCACAATTTCATCTTTTGCATCAGATACCAACACCTCGACCGATCGGGACGAAACTTGGTACGTGTGTGTAGTTTGACCAGGTGGTTCTCGTTGTCGTATTGGCGAGCCCGTGCGACGTCCGCGCAGCGCATGCGCAGACGAGATCTCGGAAACGGGTGGAGCTATCGACTTGAAATTTGGTATGTGAATGTATCTTGCCCCGGATACGAATTTTATCGGGTCGCCGAGTCCGTGCGACGCCAGTTTCGCGCATGCGCAGACCAGATCTCGAAAACGGGTGGAGCTATCGACTTGAAATTTGGTATGTGAATGTATCTTGCCCCGGATACGAATTTTATCGGGTAGCCGAGCCCGTGCGACGCCAGCTTCGCGCATGCACAGAGCAGATCTCGGAAACGGGTAGAGCTATCGACTTGAAATTTGGTTTTTGAAAAGCCCGGACAACGTCGGGCTGGGTAGAGCTATCGACTTGAAATTTGGTTTTTGAATAGCCCGGACAACGTCTCAAATTATATAGTAGATTGGCAGATTCCAGTAGCTTTATAACGGTATATCTGGGGAGAAATCTGATGCTATATTCGCGATTATCTGGGATGATTTCGGTATATAAATATATACTGTAAAAACAAAGCGCGCCATCCGTGCTCGCAGGGTTGGTCAGAAACAAATGTTTTTTAAATTTAATGTATGTTCCGTATATCTCTCTGCAGATGCAAATAACGTTGAATGGCAAACAGACGCTCTTTATAGCGATGCGTCAAAACAAACGCTCATTAAATAATCACTTGATTAACCCACGCCGTGCCTTTGCGGTGATTTGGGAGTGGATAAAGGGTGCTCAGATCTTTTCCAAAACCCGACAACTACGGTGTTTGCGGTGTTTTACCCTTAGATGGGAAGTTTGAACTCAATCGAGCGAACCGTTTTCGATTCTATGAAGTACATACATGTACATGTATATATATATATATATATATATATATACGAAGTCTCAAAATATATAGTATAGATTACCAACCGCATATATGAATTTTAGGAGGTATTCATGATTTCAGAATGCATTATTTAAAGTTTTATGTATAGTGTTTGTAACCAGGTTTGATACATGTACATAAATATCTATGCTCCAAATCCACACCTATCTTCGTGGTATGCCTTAGAAATATGCCATATTTATCATGAACAGATTGTAAATTCCTTGAGTTTTCGTCCCAGTCCAAAAATACAGAGGACAGCCTCTATCTGATTCAGGAAATATTTCCTTTGGTTATATACAACGACACTCAGATAACAATTACCCACTAAAAGTATCAGTTTAAATGAAACAATACTAAAATTATGGACAAACGTCAAAACCACCATAACTGCAAGAAATTTCTCATCAACAACACTTAATGAGCGGAACCACTTTATGGTCAACCATACTCCACATTAATCTTTTATTATACACTTGTGTCAACTTCTTCAACCCGGAACAAAAATTGTTGTTCTCCTGTTAGGAATATTCCATATATATTATGGGTCCAAGTAATGGTAAACATGTGATTGATTATATGCATTTTGATTTGTGTATTTCAGTATGTATTTTTAACCATAATTATGTATTGAAGTATATTAGCATATGTTAGCCTGGACCCAGGCCGGGAATACCATGTGATGCCGGCTGCGTGGGACGCCGTGTGCCTCCTGGCACAGTCGATACCACATACATTCTCGAACTAATGTGCACATTGTGCTGCAGGGATTATAACTTGTCATACGCATTGCAACATCGTAACAACAGACAAGAAAGTTTAAAGCTATATTTGAATATCAAAACCAATCTATGAAACAATTGTTGCAATACACTCAGATTCGTTATTTCCACATGCAAAAAGAAAGGCTATGAACTAGATTTGCCACTTAAAGGCCCTTACAGCCTGATAATAAACCTTACGATATACACCTTAACGATTCGTATAATTATAGACTTTCATTGTATATAAGGCAGAAATAACTATAATCTGCATGTCTTATATTTACACAAAAATCAACCAAATACATTACGTATGGTTATGTGTATAAATGGTAAATGTAGTCAGGAAGAGTGTATAACCCACTCAAAACAAAAGCACATATAGTCCCTGCACCAAAATGTGTATATATACATGCATCTAACCGAGAACGTATTGATGTACAGGGACCTGTAGGGCGATCCGCTGCCGTCACCTTTGCGCTGCCCATTGGCGGTGTCCCCACATGCGCGCCTGCTTTGCGGTAGTGGTACTATGCAAATACCTATAGATGTATGGTGCCCTTGACGTAGCGCGGGCGCGTGCTTGGCGACAGCGGATTGGGCTGCGCGGGGGTGGGGGTGAAGCGCGTTACAGGCCACTGCGTTTGTGACAATAATTCAGATAGCCGCCATAATACGCTATGATACTTAAATCATTTCAGTAGATATATACCATCGAGCATCACACCTATTGCCATCCACGATTCATATACGGTAGGTATAGTTATAATGCCATCAAATTTGCTCGAGTTGATTCCAAAATTCTCGATATTAAAATGTGATAAATTGTAATCGATCGACGAGGGATAACTCTATCGACACAAATCTCAATTCTGCCTATGCATGGAGTTACACCACTTGTTACCTTTGCGTAAAATGTATATACAAAATTGAAGTTTGTGGTCTGTCCTGAAGGGCGGGTGGAGGCCATTAAAAATGGCACCCACATGCCGGACTATTTGTATTGTTATATCATTTGTACATATATATGTTATTACCTACCCCCCTCCCCAGAGTGTGTCTGCTGAAACTGGTACCATTTATATTGTGTATACAAATCATTCTATATATACATTACATAGATACTTGTTAATAATATGTTGCATGGAGATTGGCCGATACGTCTGCGTACTTGTACTTCCCTATGTCTAATATCGAAATAATTTCTCTAAACGGCCGAGGGCTTAACCAAAACGAAAAACGCCGAGATCTGTTCCATCACCTTCGAGATAAAAAAGCTTCAATATATTGTCTACAGGACACTCATTTCACCAAAGCCATGGAAAAATACATTGAAGCAGAATGGGGATCCAAAACAGTAATGGCCTCTTACTCGTCTCAATCCCGTGGGGTGGCATTCCTCTTTAATAATAACTTCGAATATGAAATGAAATACATGACACTACACGGGATTCAGAAGGGAACTACATTATCTATATATATAAAACCCGTCGTCTGTGTGTGTGTGTATCTGTGTGTGTATAACTCGGTCACGCTTTTGGCGCGTTTATAACTTTTTAACCATGCGTCCAATGTGGCCCAAATTTGTACCACGGCCTGTAGTGTGTCATAAAAGGTGACTCACCAAATTTCATTCCGATTGGTCCAAGCAAACCTGAGATCTAACATGGTCCCCAAATGCAGTATCTGCACTCAAGTAGACACTATTTCTTATGACGTTTGTCGAAATGACGTCATTGACGTCGAACGCAAACCAACACTTGCTTTGCTATTGTAGGCGAAACTGCCATGCGCTCTACCAAAGCGTTGTTGGAAATAGGCGCTAAATTAATGTGGCAGTTCATGTTCAGTGTGAATTTAGGTAATGAATGTTGATTTTGTCACGGAATTGCATGTATAGTGGGGTGTTGAGTCAAGACTCGAACGTTCTACCGCCGTTGGGAATGGGTGGATGTATATGTAGTGGGATGCAGAGTCAATACTCGAACGTTCGTCGTTGGGAATGGGTGCTAATATGGTATTTTAATTTGCCAGTTGGATTTGAACATAAGTAAATAATGCTGTCTTTGATACGAAAGTTGTGCATTGAGTGTGGAATCGAAGGTGTATCGGTATACTCGGAAGATGGCAAAAGGACACAGTCTGGCCTCCCGCCAGTGGGTACCGCAAACTCAGTAAATTCGAAGGAACTCAGTTATAAAAATCACATTCCCGGGCCGGGACTAATAATACAGTGTAAACACTACTGCCGACGCTAATTAATGCTCTTTTAATCTTTAGGTTCAGTGCAAATCTGATACAAAAAATGTTTAAAAGATCAAAATGTGCACGAAGCGCACGCAGTTAAAGATCATATAATGTGCGCGAAGCTCACAAAGGGGATATAGGCCTCTCCCGCGCTAAATAAAGGTTCCGAATTGAGCCTGTTTCAGTTAGTAGGCCTATAGTAAAATATGTTGATTGTTGCGTTCCATATATGTGCATGAATATACGTGGGTTGGGGAGATTGGGGTGGGGGTAAAAATACAGTTTTATTGAAATAATGTGTTCATACAAATGGGCCGCGCAGTGCAGGGCGTGTGATCATTAGGATGCATGCTGAATACAGGTTCCAAAGGGGTTCCGTTTAAAATGTGTTGTAAGTTCCCCATATATGTGCGCGAAGCGCGCGCAGTTTAAGATCATATAATGTGCGAGAAGCGCAGAAAGGGACTGTGGGCCCCTCCCCCGCTAAACAAGGCTCCCGAATTGAGCCTGTTTCAGTATATAGACAAAGTAAAATATTTGATTGTTGCTTTCCATACGTGCATGCATATACATGGGTTGAGGAGATGGGGTGGGGGTAAAAATACAGTTTTATTGAAATATTGTTTTCATACAAATGGGCCGCACAGTGCAGGGCGTGTGATCATTAGGCGGCATGCCGAATACAGGTTCCAAAGGGGGTCCGTTCAAAATGTGCCGCAAGCTCCCGAATAAAGGCTCCTGAATTGAGTATGTTTCAGTTGGTTTATAGTAATATTTAAATAATATGCTGATTTTGTTTCGTTCAATATGTGCATGTGCATATGTGGACTGGGTGTGTAGAAATACAGTTTTTAGTGAAATAAAGTGTTCCAACGAGCATCCAGTATATCACAAAAGAGAAGCATGACCATTCCATGCGTCCATGAACGCGGACACTAGAACATAACAAAGAACATTTGTATGTATACCCGTCATTTTGTGACGGGCAACCCCCTAGTCTATATATATAAAACCCGTCGTCTGTGTGTGTGTGTGTCTGTGTGTGTATAACTCGGTCACGCTTTTGGCGCGTTTATAACTTTTCAACCATGCGTCCAATGTGGCCCAAATTTGTACCACGACCTATAGTGTGTCATTAAAGGTGACTCATCAAATTTCACGCCGATTGGTCAAAGCAAACCTGAGATCTAACATGGTCCCCAAATGCTGCATTTGCACTCAAGTAGACACTATTTCTTATGACGTTTGTCGAAATGACGTCATTGACGTCGAACGCAAACCAACACTTGCTTTGCTATTGTAGGCGAAACTTCCATGCGCTCAACCAAAGCGTTGTTGGAAATAGGCGCTAAATTAATGTGTCAGTTCAGGTGCAGTGTGAATTTAGGTAACACATGTTGATTTTGTCGCGGAAGTGCATGTATAGTGGGTTGTAGAGTCAAGACTCGAACGTTCTACCGTCGTTGGGAATGGGTGGATGTAGTGGTGTGCAGAGTCAAGACTCGAACGTTCGTCGTTGGGAATGGGTGCTAATATGGTATTTTAATTTGCCAGTTGGGTTTGAACATAAGTAAAGAATGCGGTCTTTGATACGAAAGTTGTGCATAGAGTGTGGAATCGAAGGAGTACCGGTATACACGGAAGATGGCGAATGGACACAGTCTGACATCCCGCCAGTGGGTGCCGTGAACTCAGTAAATTCGCCGGAACTCAGTTGGAAAAAGCACATTCCCGGGACAGGCCTAATAATAGGGCCTACAGTGTAAACAATACTGCCGACGCTAATTAATGCTCTTTTAATCTTTCGGTTGAGTGCACATCTGATACAAGAATAAATGTTTAAAAGATCACAATGCGCGAAGCGCACGCAGTTTAAATTCATATAATGTGCGCGAAGCTCACAAAGGGGCTGCAGGCCCCTCCCCCGCTAAATAAAGGTTCCGAATTAAGCCTGTTTCAGTTAGTATAGATTAAGTAAAATATCTTGATTGTTGCGTTCCATTTCCATATATGTGCATGCATATATACGTGGGTTGGGGAAATGATGGTGGGGGGGGGGGGGGAATACAGTTTTATTGAAATAAAGTGTTCATACAAATGGGCCACGCAGTGCAGGGCGTGTGATCAATAGGCTGCATGTTGAATACAGTGTCCGTTTAAAATGTGCTTCAAGCTCCCTATATGTGCGCGAAGCTCACGCAGTTTAAGATCATATAATGTGCGCGAAGCGTAGAAAGGGACTGTATGCCCCTCCCCCTCTAAATAAAGATTCCGAATTGATCCTGTTTCAGTTAGTATAGATAAAGTAAAATATTTTGATTGTTGCGTTCCATATGTGCATGCATATACATGGGTTGGGGATATGGGGGTGTGGGTAAAAATTCAGTTTTATTGAAATAAAGTGTTCATATATATATAAACGGGCGGCGCAGTGCAGGCGTGTGATCATTAGGCGGCATGCTGAATACAGGTTCCAAAGGGGGTCCGTTCAAAATGTGCAGCAAGCTCCCGAATGTAGGCTCCTGAATTGAGTATGTTTCAGTTGGTGCATAGTATTTAAATAATATACTGGTTTTGTTTCGTTCAATATGTGCATGCGCATGTGTGTACTGGGTGTGTAGAAATACAGTTTTAATGAAATAAAGTGTTCCAACGCGCATCCAGTAACAAAGAGGAGAAGCATGACCATTTACCCGTCATTTTGTGATGGGCAACCCCCTAGTATATATATAAAACCCGTCGTCTGTGTGTGTGTGTGTCTGTGTGTGTATAACTCGGTCACGCTTTTGGCGCGTTTATAACTTTTCAACCATGCGTCCAATGTGGCCCAAATTTGTACCACGACCTATAGTGTGTCATTAAAGGTGACTCATCAAATTTCACGCCGATTGGTCAAAGCAAACCTGAGATCTAACATGGTCCCCAAATGCTGCATTTGCACTCAAGTAGACACTATTTCTTATGACGTTTGTCGAAATGACGTCATTGACGTCGAACGCAAACCAACACTTGCTTTGCTATTGTAGGCGAAACTTCCATGCGCTCAACCAAAGCGTTGTTGGAAATAGGCGCTAAATTAATGTGTCAGTTCAGGTGCTGTGTGAATTTAGGTAACACATGTTGATTTTGTCGCGGAAGTGCATGTATAGTGGGGTGTAGAGTCAAGACTCGAACGTTCTACCGTCGTTGGGAATGGGTGGATGTAGTGGTGTGCAGAGTCAAGACTCGAACGTTCGTCGTTGGGAATGGGTGCTAATATGGTATTTTAATTTGCCAGTTGGGTTCGAACATAAGTAAAGAATGCGGTCTTTGATACGAAAGTTGTGCATAGAGTGTGGAATCGAAGGAGTACCGGTATACACGGAAGATGGCGAATGGACACAGTCTGACCTCCCGCCAGTGGGTGCCGTGAACTCAGTAAATTCGCCGGAACTCAGTTGGAAAAAGCACATTCCCGGGACAGGCCTAATAATAGGGCCTACAGTGTAAACAATACTGCCGACGCTAATTAATGCTCTTTTAATCTTTCGGTTGAGTGCACATCTGATACAAGAATAAATGTTTAAAAGATCACAATGCGCGAAGCGCACGCAGTTTAAATTCATATAATGTGCGCGAAGCTCACAAAGGGGCTGCAGGCCCCTCCCCCGCTAAATAAAGGTTCCGAATTAAGCCTGTTTCAGTTAGTATAGATTAAGTAAAATATCTTGATTGTTGCGTTCCATTTCCATATATGTGCATGCATATATACGTGGGTTGGGGAAATGATGGTGGGGGGGGGATACAGTTTTATTGAAATAAAGTGTTCATACAAATGGGCCACGCAGTGCAGGGCGTGTGATCAATAGGCTGCATGTTGAATACAGGGTCCGTTTAAAATGTGCTTCAAGCTCCCTATATGCGCGCGAAGCTCACGCAGTTTAAGATCATATAATGTGCGCGAAGCGCAGAAAGGGACTGTATGCCCCTCCCCCTCTAAATAAAGATTCCGAATTGATCCTGTTTCAGTTAGTATAGATAAAGTAAAATATTTTGATTGTTGCGTTCCATATGTGCATGCATATACATGGGTTGGGGATATGGGGGTGTGGGTAAAAATTCAGTTTTTATTGAAATAAAGTGTTCATATATATATAAACGGGCGGCGCAGTGCAGGCGTGTGATCATTAGGCGGCATGCTGAATACAGGTTCCAAAGGGGGTCCGTTCAAAATGTGCAGCAAGCTCCCGAATGTAGGCTCCTGAATTGAGTATGTTTCAGTTGGTGCATAGTATTTAAATAATATACTGATTTTGTTTCGTTCAATATGTGCATGCGCATGTGTGTACTGGGTGTGTAGAAATACAGTTTTAATGAAATAAAGTGTTCCAACGCGCATCCAGTAACAAAGAGGAGAAGCATGAACATTTACCCGTCATTTTGTGATGGGCAACCCCCTAGTCTATATATATAAAACCCGTCGTCTGTGTGTGTATCTGTGTATCTGTGTGTGTATAACTCGGTCACGCTTTTGGCGCGTTTATAACCTTTCAACCATGCGTCCAATGTAGCCCAAATTTGTACCCCGACCTATCGTGTGTCATAAAAGGTGACTCACCAAATTTCACGCCGATTGGATAAAGCAAACCTGAGATCTAACATGCTCCCCAAATGCAGCATTTGCACTCAAGTAGACACTATTTCTTATGACGTTAGTCGAAATGACGTCATTGACGTCGAACGCAAACCAACACTTGCTTTGCTATTGTAGGCGAAACTTCCATGCGCTCTACCAAAGCGTTGTTGGAAATTAATGTGTCAGTTCAGGTTCAGTGTGAATTTAGGTAACGAATGTTGATTTTGTCGCGGAAGTGCATGTATAGTGGGGTGTAGAGTCAAGACTCAAACGTTCTACCGTCGTTGGGAAAGGGTTGATGTAGTGGTGTGCAGATCCAAGACTCAAACCTTCGTCGTTGGGATTGGGTGCTAATATGGTATTTTAATTTGCCAGTTGGGTTTGAACATAAGTAAAGAATGCTGTCTTTGATACGAAAGTTGTGCATTGAGTGTGGAATCGAAGGAGTATCGGTATACACGTGGGTAGGCGGTACCCAGTGGGTTCCGTGAACTCAGTAAATTCGCCGGAACTCAGTTGGAGAAAGCACATTTCCGGGACAGGCCTAATAATAGGGCCTACAGTGTAAACAATACTGCCCACGCTAATTAATGCTCTTTTAATCATTCGGTTGAATGCAAATCTGATACAAGAATAAATGTTTAAAAGATCACAATGCGCGAAGCGCACGCAGTTTAAATTCATATAATGTGCGCGAAGCTCACAAAGGGGCTGCAGGCCCCTCCCCCGCTAAATAAGGTTCAGAATTGAGCCTGTTTCAGTTAGTATAGATTAAGTAAAATATCTTGATTGTTGCGTTCCATATATATGTGCATGCATATACGTGGGTTGGGGAGATGATGTGGGGGCAAAAATACAGTTTTATTGAAATAAAGTGTTCATACAAATGGGCCACGCAGTGCAGGGCGTGTGATCAATGGGTTGCATGTTGAATACAGGGTCCGTTTAAAATGTGCTGCAAGCTCCCTATATATGTGCGCGAAGCTCACGCAGTTTAAGATCATATAATGTGCGCGAAGCGCAGAAAGGGGCTGTACATAGGCCCCTCCCCTCTAAATAAAGATTCCGAAGTGAGCCTGTTTCAGTTAGTATTATAGATAAAGTAAAATATTTTGATTGTTGCGTTCCATATGTGCATGCATATACATGGGTCGGGGAGATGGGTGTGGGGGTAAAAATACAGTTTTATTGAAATAAAGTGTTCATACAAACGGGCCGCGCAGTGCAGGCGTATGATCATTAGGCGGCATGCTGGATACAGGTTCCAAAGGGGGTCCGTTCAAAATGTGCAGCAAGCTCCCGAATGTAGGCTCCTGAATTGAGTATGTTTCAGTTGGTGCATAGTATTTAAATAATATACTGATTTTGTTTCGTTGCGCATATGTGGACTGGTGTGTAGAAATATAGTTTTAGTGAAATAAAGTGTTCCAACGCGCATCCAGTAACAAAAAAGAGAAGCATGACCATTCCATGTGTCCATGAAAGCGGACACTAGAAAATAACAAAGCACATTTATATACCCGTCATTTTGTGACGGGCAACCCCCTAGTCTATATATATAAAACCCGTCGTCTGTGTGTGTATCTGTGTATCTGTGTGTGTATAACTCGGTCACGCTTTTGGCGCGTTTATAACTTTTCAACCATGCGTCCAATGTAGCCCAAATTTGTACCCCGACCTATCGTGTGTCATAAAAGGTGACTCACCAAATTTCACGCCGATTGGATAAAGCAAACATGAGATCTAACATGCTCCCCAAATGCAGCATTTGCACTCAAGTAGACACTATTTCTTATGACGTTAGTCGAAATGACGTCATTGACGTCGAACGCAAACCAACACTTGCTTTGCTATTGTAGGCGAAACTTCCATGCGCTCTACCAAAGCGTTGTTGGAAATTAATGTGTCAGTTCAGGTTCAGTGTGAATTTAGGTAACGAATGTTGATTTTGTCGCGGAAGTGCATGTATAGTGGGGTGTAGAGTCAAGACTCAAACGTTCTACCGTCGTTGGGAAAGGGTGGATGTAGTGGTGTGCAGATCCAAGACTCAAACCTTCGTCGTTGGGATTGGGTGCTAATATGGTATTTTAATTTGCCAGTTGGGTTTGAACATAAGTAAAGAATGCTGTCTTTGATACGAAAGTTGTGCATTGAGTGTGGAATCGAAGGAGTATCGGTATACACGTGGGTAGGCGGTACCCAGTGGGTTCCGTGAACTCAGTAAATTCGCCGGAACTCAGTTGGAGAAAGCACATTTCCGGGACAGGCCTAATAATAGGGCCTACAGTGTAAACAATACTGCCCACGCTAATTAATGCTCTTTTAATCATTCGGTTGAATGCAAATCTGATACAAGAATAAATGTTTAAAAGATCACAATGCGCGAAGCGCACGCAGTTTAAATTCATATAATGTGCGCGAAGCTCACAAAGGGGCTGCAGGCCCCTCCCCCGCTAAATAAGGTTCAGAATTGAGCCTGTTTCAGTTAGTATAGATTAAGTAAAATATCTTGATTGTTGCGTTCCATATATATGTGCATGCATATACGTGGGTTGGGGAGATGATGTGGGGGCAAAAATACAGTTTTATTGAAATAAAGTGTTCATACAAATGGGCCACGCAGTGCAGGGCGTGTGATCAATGGGTTGCATGTTGAATACAGGGTCCGTTTAAAATGTGCTGCAAGCTCCCTATATATGTGCGCGAAGCTCACGCAGTTTAAGATCATATAATGTGCGCGAAGCGCAGAAAGGGGCTGTACATAGGCCCCTCCCCTCTAAATAAAGATTCCGAAGTGAGCCTGTTTCAGTTAGTATTATAGATAAAGTAAAATATTTTGATTGTTGCGTTCCATATGTGCATGCATATACATGGGTCGGGGAGATGGGTGTGGGGGTAAAAATACAGTTTTATTGAAATAAAGTGTTCATACAAACGGGCCGCGCAGTGCAGGCGTATGATCATTAGGCGGCATGCTGGATACAGGTTCCAAAGGGGGTCCGTTCAAAATGTGCAGCAAGCTCCCGAATGTAGGCTCCTGAATTGAGTATGTTTCAGTTGGTGCATAGTATTTAAATAATATACTGATTTTGTTTCGTTGCGCATATGTGGACTGGTGTGTAGAAATATAGTTTTAGTGAAATAAAGTGTTCCAACGCGCATCCAGTAACAAAAAAGAGAAGCATGACCATTCCATGTGTCCATGAAAGCGGACACTAGAAAATAACAAAGCACATTTATATACCCGTCATTTTGTGACGGGCAACCCCCTAGTCTATATATATAAAACCCGTCGTCTGTGTGTGTGTGTGTATCTGTCTGTGTGTGTATAACTCGGTCACGCTTTTGGCGCGTTTATAACTTTTCAACCATGCGTCCTATGTGGCCCAAATTTGTACCCCGACCTATAGTGTGTCATAAAAGGTGACTCACCAAATTTCACGCCGATTGGTTAAAGCAAACCTGAGATCTAACATGGTCCCCAAATGCAGCATTTGCACTCAAGTAGACACTATTTCTTATGACGTTTGTCGAAATGACGTCATTGACGTCGAACACAAATCAATACTTGCTTTGCTATTGTAGGCGAAACTTCCATGCGCTCTACCAAAGCGTTGTTGGAAATTAATGTGTCAGTTCAGGTTCAGTGTGAATTTAGGTAACGAATGTTGATTTTGTCGCGGAAGTGCATGTATAGTGGGGTGTAGAGTCAAAACTCGAACGTTCTACCGTCGTTGGGAATGGGTGGATGTAGTGGTTTGCAGAGCCAAGACTCGAACGTTCGTCGTTGGGAATGGGTGCTATATATGGTATTTTAATTTGCCAGTTGGGTTTGAACACAAGTAAAGAATGCTGTCTTTGATACGAAAGTTGTGCATTGAGTGTGGAATCGAAGGAGTACCGGAAAAACGTGGGTAGGCGGTACCCAGTGGGTACCGTGAACTCAGTAAATTCGCCGGAACTCAGTTGAAAAAAGCACATTCCCGGGACAGGCCTAATAATAGGGCCTACAGTGTAAACAATACTGCCGACGCTAATTAATGCTCTTTTAATCTTTCGGTTGAGTGCAAATCTGATACAAGAATAAATGTTTAAAAGATCACAATGCGCGAAGCGCACGCGTTTTAAATTCATATAATGTGCGCGAAGCTCATAAAGGGGCTGCAGGCCCCTACCCCGCTAAATAAAGGTTCAGAATTGAGCCTGTTTCAGTCAGTATAGATTAAGTAAAATATCTCGATTGTTGCGTTCCATATATGTGCATGCATATACGTGGGTTGGGGAGATGATGGTGGGGGCAAAAATACAGTTTTATTGAAATAAAGTGTTCATACAAATGGGCCACGCAGTGCAGGGCGTGTGATCAATAGGCTGCATGTTGAATACAGGGTCCGTTTAAAATGTGCTGCAAGCTCCCTATTTATGTGCGCGAAGCTCACGCAGTTTAAGATCATATAATGTGCGCGAAGCGCAGAAAGGGGCTGTACATAGGCTCCTCCCCTCTAAATAAAGATTCCGAATTGAGCCTGTTTCAGTTAGTATAGATAAAGTAAAATATTTTGATTGTTGCGTTCCATATGTGCATGCATATACATGGGTCGGGGAGATGGGGGTGGGGGTAAAAATACAGTTTTATTGAAATAAAGTGTTCATACAAACGGGCCGCGCAGTGCAGGCGTGTGATCATTAGGCGGCATGCTGAATACAGGTTCCAAAGGGGGTCCGTTCAAAATATGCAGCAAGCTTCCGAATGTAGGCTCCTGAATTGAGTATGTTTCAGTTGTTGCATAGTATTTAAATAATATACTGATTTTGTTTCGTTGCGCATATATTTGTGGACTGGGTGTGTAGAAATACAGTTTTAGTGAAATAAAGTGTTGCAATGCGCATCCAGTAACAAAAAGGAGAAACATGACAATTTCATGTGTCCATGAACGCGGACACTAGAAAATAACAAAGAAAAATTATATACCCTTCATTTTGTGACGGGCAACCCCCTAGTATTAGATATATCGATCGAAAAAATTAAGATTCAGTCTCGTGACAATCTATGGCCCGAATGACGATAATCCAACTTTTTATAAAAATATCAACAAACTGCTTTTAGACATCGGTAATACTCAAATAATCATATGTGGTGACTGGAACATCTCGCAAGATCAAGAACTTGATACCTTCAATTACAACAACATTAATAATCCAAACGCAAAAGACGCACTGAAAAATCTTGCCGCCAGCCTCGAACTCGTGGACCCATGGAGATTGAAAAATAAAAATGAAAGACGATATACTTGGTGAAGAAAATCCCCAATTAAAATGGCAAGGTTGGACTTTTTTATGATCTCTTCAGATCTTTTAAGTTTACTCGAAACTGACCCAGACATTTTACCTGCTTATAGATCGGACCACTCCATGATTAATCTCACACTCAAAATTAATAACTCGGAAAGGGGACCCGGATTTTGGAAATTTAATAACTCCCTACTGTACGAAAAAGAATATGCATCGACTGTAAAAACAATCATACATGAGAATAAAGTTAGATATGGCATCACACAGCCAGATGGCACCCCCTGTCGAAAACCCCCCAACGATAACTAAACAACTATTCCTTGACGCAATGCTACTAGACATTCGTGGTGCGACAATTCAGTTCTCATCCAAACGCAAACGAGAATCGAAGCTCAGAGAAAATAAGCTCATTTGTGATCGAAAAGAAATTGAAAATTGATCAGTCTGACAACAGTCTCGAAGAAAAAAGTTCCCTTTTACGAAAACTTGACGAATTAGATTCAAAAATTCAAAATATGAGAAAAGATAATATTCGCGGAGCCATGATCCGGGCACGTGCTCAATGGGTCGAACAAGGCGAGAAACCTACTAAATAATTTCTTAATCTAGAAAAAAGGAATTATGTATCTAAGACAATAACATCCCTTAACGATAACTCAGGCAACACCTTATCGCCCCAGACAGAAATCATCAATGAGGCGCGTAGCTTTTACAAAACTCTTTACGCACACCGACCGGTCCATAAGCAACAAATCAACGAAATCATCCGTAACGAAAATGTCCCCAGGCTATCCCCCAAACAATCTGAAAGCTTAGAAGGCACCCTAACCCTTAATGAACTAACTTCTGCGTTGAAACGAACAAAGAACGGCAAACGTCCTGGTCCAGATGGCTATACAGTAGAATTCTTCAAATTATTTTGGGTAGATGTAGGTCCCATTCTCTTGGAATCCCTAAATGAATCAATTACAACCGGGGAGCTGTCCATTACACAAAAACAGGGCTTGATCACTCTTATTCCAAAGAAAGACAAAGACAGGCAACTCCTAAAACACTGGCGCCCAATCTCACTGTTGAATGTGACATATACACTAGCATCAGCTTGCATAGCAGATAGACTGAAAAAAGTGTTACCGGTAATAATAGATCCCGATCAAACAGGCTTCCTCTCAAATAGATGTATTGGAGACAACACCAGACTCATATACGGCATTCTTCAAAAAACAGAGCAAGAATAAAAACCAGGAATGCTGCTATTAATAGTTTTTGAAAAGGCCTTCGACTCTGTATCATGGTCATTCATACATGAGTGCCTAGATTTTTTTAATTTTGGTGAATCAATCAAGTCTTGGATATCCATTTTCTACAATAATATATCCTCTTCAATTCTCATAAACGGGCATATTTTCCAAAGCTTCAATCTAGTCAGAGGCTGTCGGCAGGGTGATCCTATTTCACCTTATATTTTTTTAATTTGTGCAGAAATTCGAGGTATTCTAATGAGACAAAACACTAAAATTAAAGGAATAATCCTCGGCGGTTTAGAATATAAAATAACACAGTACGCAGACGACACAACGCTGATCCTCGATGGCAGTCAGGAAAGTCTATTAGAATCTTATAGTACATTAGACAAATTCGCCTCGGTGTCAGGACTGAATATCAACCACAGTAAATGTCAGGCATCGTGGATTGGGGCTCTGAAGGGAAATACACACAACATATGCCCTGAACTACATGTACAATTCACCAACTCCTTTACTCTATTATGGATCAAATTTAATACCAACCTTGATAAAATATTAGATAACTACGACTCAAAGCTATCCGATATTAAGACCCTGATAAAATCATGGGGACATAGGCTATTGACTCCTTTGGGTAGAATCACGGTAATAAAATCTCTTATATTGCCAAAAATAACCCACCTATTTCAGTCTCTTCCCAACCCGACAGCATCATTTTTTTAAAACTTAAAAACGATTCTGTTTAACTTTGTTTGGGGAGGAAAACGAGACAGAGTAAAAAGAACCCAACTCTACCAAAATTTCGAAGCAGGGGGCCTGAAAATGGTTGATGTCGAAGCTTTCAATTCATCTATGAAGATAACATGGATCCGCCGAATTATACTGAAACGGCCGAAATGGCACCCCCTTGTAGATTTACCAATAGACGAAGATCCCCTCTTTCTTGCATATGGAGGCCAATACTTAAAGCTATATTCTGCCCGCATCCAGAATCCTTTCTGGAGAGATGTCCTTATCGCCTGGTCTGAGCTATTGGTAGCAGAAAAAGAGACCCTACCCTTACTGTCTTCAATTTTATGGAATAATGAACATTTTAAAATAAATGGTTCGACACTAAATATACGGACATGGAGAGAACATGGAATCATTTTCGTTAACGATCTTTTCCAGACTGATGGCACAT
Source organism: Siphonodentalium dalli (assembly GCA_032622095.1). Classification (NCBI taxonomy): domain Eukaryota; kingdom Metazoa; phylum Mollusca; class Scaphopoda; order Gadilida; family Siphonodentaliidae; genus Siphonodentalium; species Siphonodentalium dalli. Next base: position 8,614,793 of record CP136061.1, read on the forward strand.
TTCACACTAGACATTCCCTCTTATCGACATTTAATGTCCGAACAGATTTCATCACCTTGCATGCACTTCTTCGACAAGCAGAAAAAAGTGTCAAAACCCTTAAACAACCTAATAATCCCCTGATGGCACCAATCCTCCCAAGTAATTACATATTAGTATTACGCAATGCGAAAGGTGGGCGCGATTTTTACAACTGTCTAGTGTCGAGAAACAAGAAACTGGACGTGTGCTCGAAATGGGAATCCAAACTAGGCGAGTACAACATTCCAAGGGATATTTGCTTCAAGGCCCCATTCCAGTCCACGTCTGACACTAAATTACACTGGCTTCCATTTCGTATAAACTGTAGAATTTTAGCTACCAATAAATTTATAAAACTGGCCAAGATTAGACAAAACGATCTTTGCAACCGATGTCAAATACGAGAAACGATATGCCACATATTTTGGGAGTGTCCGCATGTTCAATCATTCCTAGACAAGCTTTCCAAATGGACAATATCAAACAATTTCGCCACTCCTTTAACAAAAAAGACAATGACGCTTGGAAACATGAGTAATCGAACGGATAACATTACAAATTATTTAATTTTGATTATTAAAAACTATATTTACAAAACAAAATTTACAACGGACCAATTGTCTATGAATGCTTTAATTGCAGAATTCAACTTTAGGTATAATTGCGAAAAATACAATGCATACTGCAGACTTGAACGTAATATGTTCGATACCAAGTGGCTTCTAATGAAACGAGCACTTGAAAACGAAACCCGATAAGATACAACACTTTAAAGGCCGTTCGGATATATATCTCAATATTATATTGGTAGAATAGAAAGTTGAAACATGGCCAGTCATTGACCTATTATTCGTAAACAACGAGATAATTTGTCGACAACGAACAACTCTATTAATATAGCCCCCGGCATCGAGGCTGTATCTTCTGTTTTGACATATCCTGACTATTTCGCAGCGCTGTGTCGTGTATCGTGTCCAATCTCCCATATTTGATATCAACATATTATATGTCCATGTAACATTATATGATGACACCATGTGACATTGATAGATTTATTGACCTCCAATATGAAGAGCTTACAATTAGTTTGTTGTGTAACACAAAGCATGCATGTATGTGCACACAGGTTAAATAGTGACCATATATATAGAGTGCATTATGAATATACATAATATTTATACAAATATAGCGAGTTTATAGAATGTCACGTCCGAAATTTCACCCGCACATATCAGTATATTGTGTTGACCGTGTCACACGGATATGGTCTGGTGTGTATTTCCGCTCACTTCTGGCAATCGTACCGCCACGCAGGCTGTGTGTAGAAATTTTGCCGTGAATATGAGTATGCGGCCCCAATTATATTGCACAGACTGAGGAGGCAATAACAAGTCAGTTCCACCTAATAAGAACGCCTGTAGTTGATCGGGATGGAGGGAGTCAAGATACACGAAAGTTTCTATGCCGAGACGATCAATTAGTTCGCACCAGAAAATATACCTCAGTTGTAGAATTTCGGCTGAATTACATGAGAAAAGTATGTGATCGAACTGAGTGTCATAGTGGTGCTTGCAGGCTGCACATGATGAATTATTCTTATATGTAGTTCTATTCAGTAATAGAGCTAGGTTCTTCAGTTCTTGAGAATGACTCGGGTTCCCGGCTAGAAGTTTCCAAATACTCCAAGTCGATAACGGATCTCTGTGTATGTGTCTATACCAATGGAAATCACCAGAGTTTGACAGTAACCATTGATTAATGTAATTAGATCGCACAGATGTGTTGATGATGCGCTTCCAGTAGTACTTCGATGGAAAGAATCCTTCGTTGAGGAAGACGTTTAGGTATTTATCAAGCCCATAAAGCTGAAGGATGTTTATTATATCTGCCGCGAAACCTGTTGTGTTGATATTGAAAAGTCTTTGCTGGTAAACTTTGAAGACGAATATTCTCAGTGGTGTTTCTTGTGACTCTGGCAAATGGATAAGATCTCCTAAGAAAGCAAGTTTCTTCAGATGGAGCTGCTGTTTGATGGGTTGGATTCCAAGTAATCCGAGTGACAGGTTTGTACTGGCGCTCGCTGGTAGATTCTGGATGTGTTTCACGCACTTACGGAGAGATTTTTCCAGTGTATATGAAGTATCTTCACTTGGCGAATATAGTAGTTCGCCACCGTATAGTGCTTTTGGAATAGCAATTGTGAGGAACAGTTTTGACATCGACAGAGGCGTGCACAATTCCAGAGCTTTTCTACCGGTAACTGTAAAGTATGCTTTCCGCATGGTATCTGCCATTTCAGTCGCACGCGTGTGGTTATGGTTGAACTTATGCTGAGTTATTCCAAGGTGGCGACATTCAGTTGTCTCAGTAATATCACTTAGGCCGATAGACCAAGTTCTTTTATTTTTGATATGTTGAGACCGAGTCTCGTTGAAGATGATGACAGCACTTTTTGTTTTCGAGAAGCAAAATCTCCATTTGGAACTGTATGAGTTGCATATCTCCAGTAATTCATCGAGTCCTGATTTGTTCATAGCGATCAAGCAAATATCATCTGCAGTGGTCGGTGAAGTACAATTCATATTGCCTATATGTAGGCCGCGTGTAGATTTTTGAAGTATGTACAACAGTTCATCGATGAATACCAAGTAGAAAAAGGGAGAGGTCACGGACCCTTGTCTTGTTCCTTGGAGAATGTGGAAATTATCAGACAGGCAACCATTATACAGCACACGGCTGTAGCAATTATCATGCATGTTGGCAATAATTCGAAGAATTTTACCACTGAATCCAAGCGCGCTTAATTTAACTAAGATACCATCATGTCACACACGGTCAAACGCTTTCTGTGAATCGAGGAAGCAAACAAACGCTTTTGATCCATTATCACCAATGTGGCAGATGGATTCTGGAACGACGAATGACGTCATGTTGCAACCAATGTGTTCTTGAAAGCCGAATTGGAGCTGATGAGGAATGAACATCGACGCGTTCTTGCTCGAGAATCGCGACATCATAACAACCTCGAAGAATTTGTACAAAACTGAGAGCAAAGTTACTGCCCGGTAGCTGTCAGGGACATTTTTTGGTTTTGGCTCGCCTTTGTATAGTGGAATAATTACTCCGGCTTTCATGTCTACAGGAATCCACTCATGTTTGATAATGGCGTTGAACAATTTGCACAAGACCAGGTAAACTGAGTCTGGTGCATTAATTAAGTGTTCATTAACAATGTCATCACTCCCACCGGCTTTGTTCTTTCTAAGTTTCCTGATATGAATAGCAATTTCATCTGCTGGAATAATGTCACAGAATACTGTTGAATTGTAGTCTGCGTGAGACTTCGTCATTAATTCCGTAACAGTACTAGATACTTCAAGATCGAATTCCGGGATTTCGTGTGGACTCGGGCTATATAGTTGACTGAAGTAATCCCGCCAACCAGATAATAAACTCTGAGTGTCCGTGTGTGCTCCATCACCAAAATCTATCCCTGTTGCTACACTTCGTTTCTGGTTGGCTGGTTTGGTCATCCGCCAGAATGCCGTGACATCAGAGTGAGCCGCACTTTCGACATTTTGCAGGAATATATGCTCACGGCGACGTATTGCGCTTCGCAGTTCACGTCTGAAACGACGTTTAGCGTTTTTGTAAGACACGTATGAGAGCGAATTAACAGAATGTGGCTTCCCATCGGAGATCCAGAGACGACGATTTTGTTTCACGTCGGTGTGTAACGTACTCAGTAGTGGATTCCAATATGGTTTTTTAAATGAACATACTGATTTTACACATGTGACATGTGACAGTGAGATAGTTTCCCCTCTCGCCCTTGAAGTATCGTATTTCTATGTGGTGTTCGGTATCCCGAGAAATGAGCAAATGCTTGCGGTACGGAACAAGCTCGATTAGGCCAAAAACAAAATGTTTGTTTCATATTACGGTGCCAAAAACTTCCAGGTAGGTAGGTAGGGATTTTTTTTTTTGGTAATATATTCCCCCCCCGAACAGTTAAGAAGTGCATTACAGCTTACTCTTTATACTTGTGTTAATGCTGTCCATGTATATTGTAAGAAAACAGTTAATGTAGCACAATAATATGATAAGTATTGTCAATGTGGACAAACAAATGCCTCCCATGCACTCAACTATGCAGTTCTCTTGTAATTATTCTCTCAGTTTAGATTGTGGTGGAACATCTTCCTCAGAACACAATATTGACATATCAACAGGCCCAAGATGAACACCATAATAGGGCTTTTCTATGACTTTATAATAACATAACTTGTATGATATTAATTCAAACCTTACTTATATATTTGGTCATACACCTCAGGACCTAAGACATACCTCCACTGGCAGGATATCTCACATGTGCCTCAGTCAAGTTGCACAGGGTGTGAATGTTCCTCAGTCTTAGACGTCCCTCAATTGCATTGATATATAAAGACCCACACCAAACTGAAAATGGTACCGTTACCACTACACTGGCTACACCTTGACTGAGGTACCACACCTCAGCGTTGATTCAAATTGCCCCCAACTTTGAAGTTCCTTATGCACACTGGCATTGCATGCTTGTAAGTTTTATACACTCATACAAACCAGTAGATAATTCCATGTGCTGTTTTTAAAAAGTGCCAATCCCAGATGGGTGTTTGATATGGTAGACATGCAGTCATCTTTATACTGTATCCATACTAGTAACTACGCATGAACACTATGAATCCTTGATTGACTGGGGAGAGGAACTTTAAATTCTGATATAGAATGTCTACTACATGTATATTGCTCTCTAGCAGATAAGACTTCTGCCCACAAGAGATGGGAGTTTAACAAACAAGATTACCACAGGCATGTTTTAAAGACTGCATATTTATTGGTGAGATTGGGATTCATCTGCAACCACAAATGGACATACACGTATTTTGATAGAAGTAAATTGTTTTTAAAAATTCCATCTAAAATTATTGCTGCTTAATGTAAACATAGTATAAAGTATATAGTTAGCGATATAGGTGTGATTACATGCCAATTACATGCATTAAACAAAATTTATAAACAATTTTTTTTTTTTTTTCGGTTTGAAATTTGTGTTTGACTTTCGTAAATGGTATAATAAATAAATCCGAGGCGGGCCGAAAAACTCGGGGCGGGCGATATATTTATTATGGCCTTATGCCCTTCAACTTTTAAGCAATGTTAAAACAAAATAAAGTGGCTGTGTAGACTCCAGACAAGATGGCGTTTTTTAGACTAGGACCTAAGTCAGTTTGATACAAACTCTAGTAAAATGTATACAAGTGTATATATTTTCGTGAAGCAAAGACATAATGACACTTTTATAGGGCAAAATTGAAACTCTTTATTCAAGATGGTCGCCAAAATGGCCGCCATAAGTTGAAAATGTGACGTTTTCTCACTTATATCTTCGTGATTAGTTTATTCTGTTTGGAACTAGTTGAGAAATGTGACTTTATATAGTTTTTTGGTATATTAACTAATCATTTGGTCAATGAAATGTGCAATTATTGGGGTCCTAGCCGCTTCAGATCCCTCAAAAATTCGATTTTACAGAATGCGGTATAAAATTTTACAAAACCCACAATTGGGATTCTAGTCATATTTCATTAAGAAATTAACATAACTTTTTAATGTAAGTGTAATTTGGTTGCCATTTTGGAAGCCATCTTGAGCAATTTTTTGACGATATTTTTGTCAAGTTTGTGATAGAAAAATCCAATATTTCTGGTGATATCAGTGGTGACAATAGTAACAATTAACGATGGTGCATCAGACATGTTAGTATTTAATGTATAGAAGGCATAATAGCCAATTATGTACATTAATCACAAACTGTAAGCGATTGCAGGGCACGCTGGGACAATATCTATCATTTTCCATATGTTGGCGGCCATTTTGGCAACCATTTTGAGCCGAAGTCACAATTTTGGTTCCAATAAGTTGGAATATTCATAGGTAATGATATACCTCACTTACATTACAAAGTTATGTTCATTTCTTTTTGAAATATGACTAGAATCCCAATTGTGAATTTTTGTGAAATGTTATACCGCATTCTGCAAAATCGAATTCTTGAGGGATCGGAAGGGGCTAGAACCCCAATAATTGTACATTGCATTGCTCAAATGATCAGTTAATATAAAAAATAAAGTCACATTTCTCAACCAGCTCCAAACAGAATAAACTGATCTAGAAGATATAAGTGAAAAAACGTCAATTTGCAACTTATGGCTACCATTTTGGCAGCCATCTTGAATAAAGAGTTTAAATTTTGCCCTATAAAAGTGTCATTATGTCTTGGCTTCACGAAAATATATACATTTGGAAGCAGTATACTAGAGTTCCCGCTATAATTTGCATCAAACTGACTTAGGTCGTAGTCTAAAAAATGACGGCCATGATGGCCGCCATCTCGTGGATTTCAGGGTTTTTTTCGTCCCCGCCCGCCGATTCTCGAGCGCTGTTCGCCTCCGGAGGCGGAAATGTCTCTGGAGTCTACACGGCCACTTTTGTTTCTTGTTAACATTGCTTAAAAGTTGAAGGACATAATAAGGAACAAAATGAGTGGAGTAAAGTTTAATCCCATGGGGGGTGCAAGGGTACCCCTATTAGCTCCCGGACTAATTCCATATTTCCGGGCGAACATAGAATTTTGCGAACTCCTGGGTTAACGTGAACTCTCCGAATCCAAATAAACTACGTTGCAATTCATTGGTATTATTTTCTCACACCCCTACACAATTTAGCACAGGCAGCCCGTGTGGGATAGCTGGGTGAGATTTCCATGTCTCACCCAACACGTGACCAGCTGTCTCACCCTACTCACGTGACTGCGTTACCTATTTAATTAAGAGCCGGAACTAATTTCTAATACAAACGGAGATAAGCCTCCAAGATGTTAATCGAGAAGAACCTTTAACATAACCTCACTTGCAGACGCAGAGTTACACAACATGCAATATAATCGACCAATTGTCGAACAGATTCCACCACACAGAAGGCTCCAAGCGAAACTGACATTACTTGCACAATTTCGTAACACGTAAACAATAGCCGCTTCACAAATGACGAACGAAATAGTTCCATATTCGAACAGTTGTCATCGTTGCAATAAATCATCGAACGCGTCTAACAAACATTTGTTAGTTATATACACATATTTCCTTTTCTGATGGTACCGATCTGGACTTTTTTCCATTACAAACACGAGTAGTCTAGTTGTTTATACTTCATATCAATACGCGCGTTTCTGTGAATCTACACCCTAAATATAGTTGAATAAGAAGTTATACAACGTGTTGGATGAAATTTCACACAACACTCAATCAACGTTAATTGCCCACAGCACCTATCTACGTTTATTGAACTGTTGGGTGTTGGGTAGGGTTGGATGACATTTGTTGATTGGAAAGTTTACCTAACGTTGATTGGAAAGTAAAATGGGGCAAGACGTCGTGGATACCTTTGCCGGTTTAGTATACCTTTGTTATAATTATTCTTTGTATGATACACTGATTATGTAGGCTTTATGTGTTGAAGGTATGAGTGTAGTACTTTAGTCAAATTAGTGCCGTCAGCAGTTGTGTAAATTTGTAAACTTCAAAATTTGGCAAATATAAATAAATATACACTCAATACATAAAGCTTACATAATCAGTGTATCGTACAAAGACTACTTATAACAAAGGTATACTATACCGGCAAAGCTATCCACGACGTCTTGTTCCATTTTCCAGTGGCTCAGGATTTTTATCACTCAGTGGTCCATCTTGTTTTGAATATTTGGAGCCAAAAACTCGCATGCTCGCCGCACCGGAAACGCGCTGCTATTGGATGACCCGGTCACGTGGCGGTTTTATCCAATGTGGTATGAAAGTAATACAACAGAAGACAGTTCATGTAATCAGTTGTGTACATCGTACTAAACTGTTGGATAATATGTACACAACAAATTCGCACCCAACGAGTTGTATACAACGTTCATCCAACTATATTTAGTGTGTATGCAAGTGCAACGATGTGACGCATTCGTGTCGATTTCACAAGACCATGTCGATTTCACTCTAACGTATTAACCCTGCACGCACGATAGCGCGATTTGTTTTTACAGTATACAGTATATATCTTTGGTATATACCGAAATCATCCCAGATAATAACGAATATCGTATCAGATTTATCCCCGGATGTACCGTTACGAAGCTTCTGGAAATGAGCCTCTTGGGTTGGGAGAAAATGATCCATCATCACCTGGGATGTATGCATGTTAAAATCTCAACCTCGGGGCCAGATATTTGGTCCGGACACTCGGCAAGCCTCGTGTCCGACCCAAACATCTGCCCCATCGGCTGAGATTTGTCCATCACACAACGCAGGTCATGCTGGATAATATTAATCCCAGGTATGTGCTTAGAAGGTTGTTGTGTGGGTCGTTATTAATCCCAGGTATGTGCTTAGAAGGTTGTTGTGTGGGTCGTTATAATATTAATCCCAGGTATGTGCTTAGAATGTTGTTGTGTGGGTCGTTATTAATCCCAGGTATGTGCTTAGAAGGTTGTTGTGTGGGTCTTTATAATTATATTAATCCCAGGTATGTGCATGGAAGGTTGTTTTGTGGGTCGTTATAATTATTTAAAACACTTCAGTCCCATCAATCAGACCAAATTTGGAACAATCGGAAATTTCACTTGCAACAATTTAATTAATTTCATTGGAATTTTACAACCAAGCCTTGAAATAGGGTGTCTGTCATTTGCAGAATGAAGTCCACAGAGGGTGAATTTAGTGATGCTACCCCGCATAGCGGGCTAACATCACCAAATTCACCCTCTGGGAACCTCATTCTGCTGAGGTGTAAGCAGAATGAGGTCCCCAGAGGGTGAATTTGGTGATTCTATCCCGCTATGCGGGGTAACATCACTAAATTCACCCTCTGGGGACCTCATTCTGCAAATGACAGACACCCTATTTCAAAGCTTGTTTACAACTTGGCTTTAAAAATCTCAACATTTCCAATTATTTAAAACTGACACCTACTTCAGCCTAAAATGTGTATTGAAAGCATAACGCTTTCCACATATTGGTATAAACAGCATATTTGCATATTTGCTCTAACTATTAATCGAAAATCACACTATCAGAGCATAACTTAATATCCATGTTCTAACTGACATGTGTGTATTTGTATAAGACGTGCAATTTGGATTGTTCAAAGTTGACACACTCCTGAACTATGGAGTCAGAAGGAAGCTGGCTTTATGTCCATTGGGTGGTATAGAATAATGTCTCACCTGCTGCCGTATTCGGAGGAGAAATCTATTACTGAATCAACCATCTGCACAACTGGAAAATATAAGACGTAAATATACTTTGATAGTCTATGAATTTCCCAAGGGCATGCTATTTTAAGTAAAATTTCAGAGGTGTACGGCCAGGAATCACGTGGTCTCGAATTGAAAGAAATGTGACGGATTTTCATAGCCGTAGCTTGACACGTTCATATAATTGACGCGTTTATATAGTACTACAATGAGCGTTTATATAATCATACAATGAGCGTTTATATAATCCTACAATGAGCGTTTATATAATCCTACACTGATCGTTTATATAATCCTACAATGAGCGTTTATATAATACTACAATGAGCGTTTATATAATCCTACAATGAGCGTTTATATAATCATACAATGAGCGTTTATATAATACTACAATGAGCGTTTATATAATCCTACAATGAGCGTTTATATCAGAATCAGAATCAGAATAGTTTATTTCATGACAAATCATATATAGTATCTAGTACATAAAAAAGTAAATATAAAAAAATAGACAAGTCATGTGGAGGCGACATGACCTATCGGGTCGTCTTCCTGTCGCCACCCTAAAATTAAAGATATTGTTATTGATTCTTTGATAATAATAAATCCGGTCATGACATGTGAGAGCTGGTTACATCGTCGTTTATCCATTTGTTCAGGATTAAGTTAAATATTTCGTCTAGATAAGATTTTGTCGGTTTACAGCATTCAATGTATTTAATGGTGCAAGTGGACTGTTTGATATTTCGTTTATATCCTCGAACTTTTTCCATAAGTGAATTCTTTGATTAAATTTGCAAGATAATATTAAAATGTTATACTGAAAGTCCACCTGCACATATAGCATTAGCATAACAAGTATATATATGGTATATTTCAATGTATTAGTAAATATATAAAATCAATATATATTTTCCATATATATATTTCCACCGTAATAGCACTGAACTAGGCACCTGCCAGAACGTGCGACGTGAATGAGACAACGGTAATAGGTTATTGAATTAAAATAAGATGAGAGTAAGAAATCAAAAATCTGAAATCATATCGCAAATAAGTGAGGTACGACTTATATTGACGTATTCTTTTTTCCGTTTAGTACCAAAATACAGAGTGAGCTGTGTTAATGTTGAACAATCTGGACAAAATCTGTTTGTGCATTTAACAGTCAGTGAATAATTCCCAATAATTGTTTATATAATCCTACAATGAGCGTTTATATAATCATACAATGAGCGTTTATATAATCATACAATGAACGTTTATATAATCCTACAATGAGCGTTTATATAATCCTACAATGAGCGTTTATATAATCCTACAATGAGCGTTTATATAATCCTACAATGAACGTTTATATAATCCTACAATGAGCGTTTATATAATCCTACAATGAGCGTTCATATAATCCCCCAATGAGCGTTTATATAATACTACAATGAGCGTTTATATAATCCTACAATGAGCGTTTATATAATCCTACAATGATCGTTTATATAATCCTACAATGAGCGTTTATATAATCATACAATGAGCGTTTATATAATACTACAATGAGCGTTTATATAATACTACAATGAGCGTTTATATAATCCTACAATGAGCGTTTATATAATACTACAATGAGCGTTTATATAATACTACAATGAGCGTTTATATAATCCTACAATGAGCGTTTATATAATACTAGCAGGTTAGCCCGCCACTGGCGGCATTCGTCCCATGGCTTTGTCAGAAACATGACTTTTTGTTTTTCAATGAGTTAATTCTGCCCTTTTAATCAAGAGAAATAATGGTCTCACCATGGACCAATAACAATTCAAGTACAAGATTTGGGAATTTTTCCCCACACCATTTCAATTTCCTAATTTAATGTTTTTTAAATTTAATATATTTTGTTTCTGAATTGTTTTTTTATTGTTAATTTTTTTTAATTTTAAATTGTTTTAATTAAATCGTAAATTGTTTTAATTAATTTTTTTGTTTCTGGCGGAAAAATTTACCCGTAGAAATCCCCCCTTCCTAGGAACGACAGACAACGCATTCTTTGTTTCGTGAAATCTCTCTACGATAACATTGCATTGAATTTAAAACAAACGCTTCCCGTCGGGAAATCTGTCTTCGGGTCGTTGTTGTTGGCATCACGGCTCCCCGAAAACTCTCACATTGCCGAAAACGTGTATTTAGTAATATCGTTGTTGTTGATATTTACGGCTTGGGGGATATTTTCTTATTTAGCAAGTTTGAGCTCAATCGGTTAGAGTCTATAAAGGACACACTCATATATATGACACTTCCCGTAGGTAGCAAGTTTGAGCTCAATCGGCATTCCCTGGAATTTCCCGTAGATTGGCAGATTCCAGTAGCTTTATAACGGTATATCTGGGGAGAAATCTGATGCTATATTCGTGATTATCTGGGATGATTTCGGTATATACCGACGAAGCGCCATCCGTGCTCGCATGGAATAAATTTCGAGCGATAACGTTTGCGTTCCCGTATAACTCTGCAGATGCGAATAACGTTGAATGGGAAACAGACGCTCTTTATAGAGATGCGTCAAAAACAAACGCTCATTAAATAATCACTTGATTAACCCCCGCCGTGCCTTTGCGGGGATTTGAGATTGGAGAACGGGTACTCTGAGCTTCTCTAAACCGCGACCACGGTCGTGTCGGTGGATTTGACACTTACATAGGAAGTTTGAGCTCAATCTTTACACGCGTTTTGGATTCTATGAAGAACACACACACATACGAAGTCTCAAAATATATAGTATAGATAGACTACAATGAGCGTTTATATAATCCTACAATGAGCGTTTATATAATCCTACAATGAGCGTTTATATAATCCTACAATGAGTGTTTATATAATCCTACAATGAGCGTTTATATAATCCTACAATGAGCGTTTATATAATCCTACAATGAGCGTTTATATAATCCTACAATGAGCGTTTATATAATCCTACAATGAGCGTTTATATAATCCTACAATGAGCGTTTATATAATACTACAATGAGCGTTTATATAATCCTACAATGAGCGTTTATATAATAGTACAATGAGCGTTTATATAATCCTACAATGAGCGTTTATATAATCATACAATGAGCGTTTATATACTACTACAATGAGCGTTTATATAATACTACAATGAGCGTTTATATAATATAACAATGAGCGTTTATATACTACTACAATGAGCGTTTATATAATACTACAATGAGCGTTTATATAATACTACAATGAGCGTTTATATAATACTACAATGAGCGTTTATATAATACTGCAATGAGCGTTTATATAATACTACAATGAGCGTTTATTCCAACACTCTGTTGCTGTTTTAAATGCGTATTCCAACACTTTGTTACTGTTAGAGGCGAGTTTTTCCAATGCATGCTATGATGCTGTTATAGACGCGTTTATTCCAACACTATGTTGCCGTTGTACACTTTGTAAATTTGTATCTGTGCCAATAGGTTCAGTGGTTGATTTGCTAAACATGGCATACGCTGCACCTTTTCGATGTAGTCTGTTTCCGACCATCATGGTCAGTTTTATTTTCTAAGCGATCATGCTGTCAACTTTGATTAATGTTTACCAACCTTACACAACAGAACGACGAAAAAGCCCATATCATTCATGCGGTCCAACGCTTTTTGAAAATTTAGGTTATTATTTAACTAACCATTGAGCAGCGTGATCGACAAGTGGTAATGGTTGTGGCGTTAACAACATTTGGACATAAAACAACCTATATCTTTCATGTGTCAAATTAGTTCGTAATCTTCTTAAATTAAGTAAACATTAAATTACCGCTTTCAGTTGACGATTACCTTAGAATTTAGAACAAAAATCACACCTTTACGAAAATCGGCTGAGTAATGTTACAATTGCGACACGTTATTACCGTTTTTTTATATTTAGGTTAGCATATAACTAACCTTTCAGTCGCGTGATAGATATGTGGGAATGATACTTGGCTTTAACCCTTTACCCAACAGAAGGGCCCTGTGCCAATGCATTCTCTTGTATATGCAAGTCGACCATAGGTCGCCTCGCATATATAAGAGAATGCATTGGCTTAACACATTAAAAATTATAAAATTGTTAAAGAATGTAAGAAAAAATGGTAAAAAGTGTTAAAAAAAGATTTTGTTAAGGCCAACGCATTCTCTTATATATGCGAGGCGACCTATGGTCGACTCGCATATATAAGAGAATGCATTGGCGCAGGGTATAACTGTAACTATCACAATGTGGTCAAGGAGCCGGTTCCAATGATATCCATATTTGTATGGTTCTATTGAGACAGACCGAAGATATTTTAGGCTGTTGAAGCTTTATTTGGCCGGTTTGTTGGGTAAAGGGTTATCAACACATCTGGACATCGTGAATGCAATAGGCTGAAATAATCGTAATTTCAACACAAATAAATATTTACTTAACGGAATTTCGCAGCTTGTTCCTTCATAGTGGCCTTCACACTGACATGAATATGAATTGACGCCGTCCGTACAAATGCCACCATTTTGACAAGGAGTTGAACGGCATTCGTCGATCTCTGCAAAAGGAATAATGTAATATACGATTAGGATTCTCAACACCTTAACTGTTACACAAAAGACCAACTTAGAAAAATATATACACAGGGTTCGCGCTTCCACTTGCCAAATTTGCCAATGGCAAAAATAATTCACATATGCCAAAATATTTTCATTTGGCAAACGTTTTGGCAAGTCACGTTTTAATTCCTCAAGTAATTTGAAAAATATTGGTCAATCATGCATTACCATTCATTTCAGGAAACTCTTACAACATAATTATATCAGTGGTGTTTTATAAGGTTAAGTGAGATTTAACACCTCTATTGAGTTAATCTCATAGCATTAGTACTGATGGCTGGAGGGATTACTAATCCTCCTGTGATGTGCCCTTCTGATGAAGCAACCCTCCAACCGTTGTATTGTTCGGTGATTGGCTTATTGTTGTATCATAAACTGCAACAGAGATTAATTAATTATTAACAAACTGCTTTTCTATCGATATCAAAAGTGGCTCAAACCGCATTTGGAAAGTGCTACAATAAATTGGCAAAAAATATTTTCATCTGGCAAACGTAAATTTCGGTCCAGCGCGAATACATACATAAAACGAATATTCCCAATGGAGAACTCTTTCAAATGATATATTTTTATATATATTTATTTGCCTATATATATATATATTGGGGAGCGTAAACACCGGCTACCCAATATAGTTATACATGTTTATACTATTATATTTTAGTTAATTGAATTACAGAAATATTATCAAGAATTGAACTGAGTTCAACTGAATGCAGTGAGACAAACTGGAAGGAAACATACATAGAAAACACGGTAGTGGTTGGGAGAAATTACTATCGGTGACTTTTATTACATTTTTAAAATATATGAAAATAATTTTAATTGGCGGAGTATCGTCTAATCACCTATATTTGCCTTTAATTCAAGTGTAAATTTGTTTCGCCATAATTCAATAGAGCGCTCAACTGTCTCTGGACTAACTTTTATAATAGTTACACGATATTTGATTAGCTACGTTCCGTTTAACACAGGCAATCCGTGCGAGACAGCAAACCTCGTGTCTGGCACAAATATCTGGCCCCTTGTGTAAGTTTTTTTCCATTCCACACCCCGAGTCATGATGGGTATTAATAATATTATAATAATACAATTAATAATACCGTATTATTAATTTCAACGGGTCCTTTCAAAGAAGAGGCACGAGTAATGCGTTAACTTAGGATCTTGTCACATTAAAGGTACTCAATCCGATTAAACACCTCTAAATTACTAGTTCTCTAG
The DNA here is from genome assembly GCA_032622095.1 of Siphonodentalium dalli. Classification (NCBI taxonomy): domain Eukaryota; kingdom Metazoa; phylum Mollusca; class Scaphopoda; order Gadilida; family Siphonodentaliidae; genus Siphonodentalium; species Siphonodentalium dalli. Next base: position 8,630,015 of record CP136061.1, read on the forward strand.
CTTCGGGGGTAAAAAATATTTGATTCGAGTCGAGGAACATACCCATCAGAGCTCAGAGTGATCAGATATCGATTTTTAAAGTTTGTTTTTTCTATTGGTTCTGGCACAGACACACGCGATCTAAACGATGGTCTCCGTAAAAATTGAGAACGAAGATGGATAACTCTAAAAACAAGTGATAATACGGCAAAACAAAATGTTAAAAATAACACGGTTTGTGACATTTGATGCCTTATTTGACTGTGGTTAGCATTATTTTGTTTCAATTAATCGATTCTGATAACTGAAGCGTATTTTTAAGAAATGTTGTTGTTGGTGTATCTTGATGATATGCGGACCATCTGATCGGATTGAGTACCTTTAATTATTTTTGCAATTGAGCAATTACACAAAAAACCGGTAAATTCCCTAAAATGGTAGAAACTTGTTATATATGCTTTATTCTCTGATCCAAGATATAACATATGGACATTGAGAAAACAAAAAAGTTGGGTTTTTTACAAAAGATAGACAGAAAAAAATAAAGAAAGACATCACATATATACAATATCTACATCAACCCCCGGTTTTTCTTCCCATCCAGCCCAGATAATTCATCATCACAATTGTCATCATCATCACCATATTCGTCATCGTCTTTATCATTCTCATTCCCATCACGTCTTCATCACTAACATCGTCGTCGCCTGATCCTCATATTCATCGTCATAAACACCATGACCATATTATCATCTTTGACCTCTTCTCCATCATCGTCGTCGCCTGACAATATTCTTCATCATCATAAACATCATTACAATATTATCATCTTTGTCCTCTTCTCCGTCATCGTCGTCGCCTGACCATAATCTTCATCATCTTAAACATCTTTACAATATTATCATCTTTGTCCTCTTCTCCATCATCGTCGTCGCCTGACCATAATCTTCATCATCATAAACATCATTACAATATTATCATCTTTGTCCTCTTCTCCATCATCGTCGTCGCCTGACCATAATCTTCATCATCATAAACATCATTACAATATTATCATCTTTGTCCTCTTCTCCATCATCGTCGTCGCCTGACCATAATCTTCATCATCATAAACATCATTACAATATTATCATCTTTGCCTCTTCTCCAAAATAGTCGTTGTAACCGTCGATCATAGTCGTCACAATAAATAGTCGTCGTTATATAATACTAGAAATAATAATAATAATCATCATCATCACCACCATCACCATCATCACTATCACCCTCATCACCATTATCACAATCATCATCATCATCATCACAATCAACTAGTATGAATTACCTGATTATTAATTTGTATAAAAGAGTATAATCTACTCAACGTAGCCAAATCTGTCATGTTCAATATATTATACATTACAATTGTATATACCAAGGTTTTCAGTCGATATATGTGATCTGTCGTTTATTTAGTAAGAAAGAATGTTGGATTGCTAGTGGCTATTTTGGTATGAATGTAGTATTAACAGTCACCACACAGATACGTCATACACATGACCTATATATTATACTAGCATGGTTACCCGGCGTTGCCCAGGTTAAAGTGATGTGAAACCCGCTGCATACCATTGGTATTTGGTGGGAATAGAGAATACTCTTGTTCAAAGTGTTACACATATTTATATAAATTGCATATCCAAATAGCATTACAAAACATGATTCTTTATTATTTTGTTTAAAGTGACTTATAGGCCTTAATGGCCGGGTGTGTTCTTATTTTGATACTCGACATTGTTATCAATATTCGCTCGTTCGTACACATGGAATATAAGTAGTGGCTCACCTTGTCGGATCGGAGCGATTGTCATTTTGTTTATCGCAATGAATCCGTCCCACCAATAAATAAATACGAATTTATTTACAACTGTGTACACTTCGGACGTTATAACATGAACATCATATACACGTTAGTTCACAACAACAATAGACAATTGGGTTTTACATAGTGATGTATCAATCAATCTAGTGGATTAAAGTAAGATTTGAGGACACCTGGTTATCATATCGCAATGAAGATACAGATGTGTTAAAGAAATGTCCAGGTGCTCCTCTGTTCATGGTTCTATATACTCGCTAACTATTCTCAGTTTAAAAGAAATCGTGCTGTGCATGTATATCAGCTGCATGTGCCCGACACATGGGGAGATTTTAGATATATATACTAGAATATATAACCTTGTTATACTTGTCAGGATTGGAGAATCCTGAAAAGTCATGTGCTACTGACTGCATTTTCTTTTATCTCAAAAGAATTATATATGACTGCACACTCTATTTTAACAGGCCTTCTATAAATTTCAATATCTCTTGACATATTGTAACTGTATTTGTGGAAACCATATTGAATGGGGCAGACTCAATTGTGTTAGAATATATACATGAGCCATTATAATATGCAATCCTCTGGCGGTTCATGGACCATCAGTTTGCAAGAATATGTATTTCTTAATTAGAATGATACATATACTTTTAATGATTTATCCTATGTATATTTTGCTAGCTCATTATATGAATGCCCTGATTCCCATAGAAATATGAGAGTAGAGAAGATATAATTGTTCAAGTGACTTAATTCGGTCACCATTAATTTTGTCAACTTTGATATTGTCAACTTGGAACGACAAAAACAATCCTTAGAATGATGTGGAGGTGGCCTGTGAGATGACTATGTATAACTGTGGTTGATATCGACGAATAGAACAATAATACCAATGCTAGTGCATCTCCTCTCGACACCATATGTGATTTAATTCATTGTATCATTAGAGAAAAACGTGCATGAATTTGGTGGACATTAGTGCTAAATATATTTGAATGGCGCCACTTTTGGCATAAACCACACCCATTAGGGCGTCTTTAAATCACACGATTATATTCCTCGTAATATGACCATAGGGAAGCGTAATTAACGAACCAAAGCTAAAACAATCACATAGGGGTTTCTGCATGTAGCGTTTAAAACAATTCTTGTCAAAATCACTTTATATATTCCCACCAAATATGATTCACATGCATAAGGCTTATGTTTGGTGGGTTAATTATAAATAGTTATATATGTTGTCGAGAGTGCATGGAACTGAAACTAACCATTGCATTACTTGGTGTGCTGGGGGAGCTCTCCGCCTCAGATATTCAGGATGTTCATTTCATTCATAACATGTCATCGTGTCGATTTCAACGATAGTCGACAAACAACGTCTTCGTGTAACACTCAACATTGAGCGAATTCGCGTGGAACTGAATGTATTTTCTGCTTTGTTCATAAGTATGTGTTTTCATTCTATTCAAGGATATATATAGATTATCAGATGCATGTAAGTATGCAGACTTATGATAACAATCAAATCCATATTAAATTATCTTATTTCATTTCGCACGGTATAGTCTCTACAGAACCGTGCAGTATTGATCAACTGCTGTGCAACAGTTGGAAAATAAAGCTTTGAGATACACGTAGATCGTGTTGAGTTGTGGTGATTTTAGTTTATTGTAAAAAATATGAAAACTTCCTTGATTTCGATTATTTGATCCAGTAGAGTGCCGGAGTAGACCCGTTAGAAATTCATTATGGACCTACGTTCCCTTATTAATAAAACAAATAAATGATTTTATGACGTTTATATAAAAAGGAGAATGTTGCACGTTTACTGATTTGGGTTGGCCTCTTGACAGCCGATTACGACATTAATGATTTAAGCCCACCGATCTACTGCGACATTAGAGCTCGCGAAATTCGAAACAACAGCGTCGTATTAGATAATAATTGGTGACGTCACAAAATCAGATATAGTCTGTATACGACCCAAAGCGCCACTCTTTGGTTCGTTATAATGGAGAAAAATAATATATCAATTTGGTGGAAATCTGCTCTAAAAATAGTTTTTGTTAAAGCAATTGTTGATCCCCCGGTGCACCCTGACTCGAACGGCGCCATATCATAGAGGTGATTATGTATAAGTTTGGTGGAAATCGATGACAAAACTATTTCATAATTGTTTTGCTGCCCCTCGCCCTTTTCTACCCCTGACACAAACAGCGTCACTTTAGAAAAGTTTAACCTGCACCGCGATCTTCCTCGTAAACAGTTAGACTGCCTTGGTGCCATCTCAATTGTACCCCGCGAAGTTATATATAGAACACAGACAGACAGATATTTGCAAATATATCTGGACACCAAAATGCGGCGTGTTTAACACGATTTGATTCTTCGTATCATTTGAGAATACCGTGTATCGGTATGAATTTGAGGGTAATTGGCGCTAAACATATTATTATCAGTTTTGGTGACCCTCCTGTCCCTATTTCGGGCTCAAGCGATGCCACTTTTGACATCATTAAGCCGCACACTTATACTCATTATGGAGATGGATATATATCAAATATGTGAAAATTGGCGAGTATACAAATTTATATCAAATTTAGGACCCTCATATCTCTCACCCAAAAGGCAACCGATTTGGCGTATTTAAACCACACGATTAGATTCCTCGTATCACGGAGATGAATATGTATTAATGTTGTGGAAATCGGCGCTAAAAATATATTGTTTATCAATTTGTGTCTTTCTCACCCTCTATGCCCCACTTTTGACACATTTAAACCACACAATTAGACTCCTGATATCATGGAGATGATTATTTATTAGTTTGGTGCTAATCGGCGAATAAACACGTTTTTATCTTATTTAGTGACCAATATGGCGTCTTTTGATCACACGGTTAGATTTCTCGTATCAGGGATAAGGATGGTGGAAATTGGCGCCAAAAATGTGGTGCCCTCTCCCTTTCAGTGCACCCTGCCTCTAATGACTCAGCTTTATAAACCACATGATTAGACTCCTCATAATTTTGCATAAGTTTGCTGGCCATCGGTTTTATTTGTCTACAAATAAGGTAATTGACGGACGAATCGCGAAATAATACGAAAACTTTTTGTCGCTTGAAATGGCTCTACCTTTTTAATACACGCCCACGCTGTTTACACAAGTCAGAAGTCACTGGCGATAACTCCGACACGCTTGCTGTCACGCACAGTTAAATCAGTTTGTTTGGCTATTAATTGGCTAACCGACATTCCGTTGTCAACTTTGTTGGCTAAGATAGGTCAATTCGTCATTTATGGATTTGCTTTGAACGAGACAGGACCAGCCTGTAATGTTGATGGTCATTTGACTCCCCTTCCATGCATGCATCCTTGGCAAGGCGCCACTGTTGACATATTAAACCACATCATTAGATTTCTCATAGCATAGAGATTATTATATATATGTTTGGTGGCAAATTGTCTGCCCCTCCCCTTTTCTGCCCCTGTCACTTTAGAAAATTATAGCCCTCAACATTATCTTTCTCGAAAACCAGTTACCCGTGTTAGACCCCTTTGGTGCCATCTATATGGTCCCATGTGAATTTCTATAGAACACAATATAACACAAACAGACATTCAGCCATTCGCAAATATAGATATAGATGCACAGACTTCATCACTGTAAACAATATCCAGCAACCAAGACTGACCAAGCTATATCTCGAGCATCTAATTCCGCTTCACCCAAATAATTCCAAGCTATAACTCGAATTCCTAACCACGCTTCACCCAATAATTCCAATAAATATTGAAACGTCGCGGGGAGGACATTTATTTGTGTACATCTCTTAATTGTACTCAATAATACGACCAAAGCAAGTGTGGAATGGTAAGCACAAAACTCTGATACTAGAATTGGAAGATGCAGCGCATTCATTCTAGTAAATATGTACGATGTCAATATCACATTCAAGATCTGATTGAACAAGTATCCATGATAGCAGTTGTCTTCAACTGTGTCTGTTTCGATTTGATTTTGATTGTTTCATGGTTCTTAAATAGTATATGTTATAAATACAAAAGTTGTGTAACTAAAATATAATTATACGGTACTTCGCTTCACTCCCCTCTTTCGTTTTGGCCGATGTACGGTATGCAATACCAATTAACTTGACAAACGTTCTTCCTTCCTGCACTCTATCCCTCTACCCCCTCCTTGAACAATATTTTTCGGATCTAACATGTTATCCCCGTCTGCTAAATTTACCCTGTATGGTATCTACTCTGATACCAAGGGTAAACTTCCTGCTCCGAGGAAAAGACTTTATAAAAGCCTTTTAGGCTTGTTGTCCAATCCCCGTTTTTAATATTATTATTACTTATGTCAATTTGTTTGAATGTATTACATGTTTTGTTCGAAATTAAATATTGTTTACACCAACTGTGTCTAGACTATAAGATAAGATAAGATAAGATAAGATACAATAAGTTTTATTAGTCGTATGCACACATTGGTGTAGGACAACCTACATGTATAGATAAAAATAAACAGGAATACATGGTATATATGTGATATACATGTAACAAGTAACAGATTAACATAAATTGTAAAGATGTAGAATATCGAATTATTTAATTTATTACTGGACATAGGTCACCTGCGGAAGGATGTGATGTACCATATGGTACATTACCACTCCCGCAGTCGACCAATGCCCAACATGAGTATGGCGTTTATACAAGGTGTGAGACTGTTGTAAAGGAGTTGTCCGGCACTAACAGGTGTACAAACACCACAGAGGATAGCATAATAAAACAGACCATTTATTTCCATTATCTAAGACTAGTTTCTTAGAACATAATTAGATATACAGTGTGCTGGCATACTAAATGCTGACCCTGAAATACCACCTAGTCAGACTGTCGAGTAATATAAGACGAGATATATAAGATCATTGTTCATGTGTCACAATGTCTTAATGATGATAGTGAATAAAATATACGTTTTTTCCCGTAAGTGAACATTTGATTTCAAGTTGTCAACAAAGAATGGGCGTAAGGCTTCGAGCAGCGGAGGCTATCTGTATTGAGAATCAACAACAGCATATCAATGGCAAAAGCATATTGATCATCTACAGCATCACATCAATGGTAACAAACACATTGAGCATCGTCAGTCTGGAGCTTCACACCCTATGTAACTAGTAACAAACCCATTGAGCATTCGGAGCTTCACACCATGTGTAACTAGTAACAAACCCATTGATCAGTCCGGAGCTTCACACTCTGTGTAATTAGTAACAACCCATTGATCAGTCCGGAGCTTCACACCCTGTGTAATTAGTCACAAACCCACTGATCAGTCCGGAGCTTCACACCCTGTGTAATTAGTAACAAACCCATCGAGCAGTCGGAGCTTCACACCCTGTGTAATTAGTAACAAACCCATTGATCAGTCCGGAGCTTCACACCATGTGTAATTAGTAACAAACCTATTGAGCAGTCGGAGCTTCACACCCTGTGTAACTAGTAACAAACCCATCGAGAAGTCGGAGCTTCACACCCTGTGTAATTAGTAACAAACCCATTGATCAGTCCGGAGTTTCACACTCTGTGTAATTAGTAACAAACCCATCGAGCAGTCGGAGCTTCACACCCTGTGTAATTAGTAACAAACCCATTGATCAGTCCGGAGTTTCACACTCTGTGTAATTAGTAACAAACCCATTGATCAGTCCGGAGCTTCACACCCTGTGTAACTAGTGACAAACACATGAGCATTCCGGAGCTTCACACCCTGTGTAACTAGCAACAAACCCATCGAGCAGTCGGAGATTCACAACCTGTGTAACTAGTAACAAACCCATCGAGCAATCGGAGCTTCACACCCTGTGTAATTAGTAACAAACCCATTGATCAGTCCGGAGCTTCACACCCTGTGTAACTAGTGACAAACACATGAGCAGTCGGAGATTCACACCCTGTGTAATTAGTAACAAACCCATTGAGCAATCGGAGCTTCATACCCTGTGTAATTATTACAAACCCATTGAGTAGTCCGGAGCTTTATACCCTGTGTGACTAGTTACAAACCCATTGAGCAGTCGAAGCTTCACAACCTGTGTAACTAGTAACAAACCCATTGATCAGTCCGGAGCTTCACACCCTGTGTAATTAGTAACAAACCCATTGAGCAATCGGAGCTTCATACCCTGTGTAACTTGTAACAAACCCATTGAGTAGTCCGGAGCTTTATACCCTGTGTAACTCGCAACAAATCCACTGAGCAGTCCGGAGCTTTATACCCTGTGTAACTAGTAACAAATCCACTGATCAGTCCGGAGCTTCATACCATGTGTAACTAGCAACAAACCCATTGAGCAGTCCGGAGCTTCATACCATGTGTAACTATAGTAACATACCGAGTGAGCAGTCCAGCCCTTCGTATCCGCCATCACACACACACGTGTAACTATTGACTCCATCTGTGCAGGCCCCATGTCCACTGCATGGGTCTGGTGAACACTCGTCATTGTCTGAAAACCGACGTTGAGGTTACTATGAGGTGAACGAGTCTCCTTTAATAATTATATTGTTTGTATAAAATATGGACAGGGTGGTGTAAACCAGGTTACAATACACCAAATACAAATTAGTAGAGTGATTTCCCCTGGGACCCCCAAGCTAGGATCAGCATAAACAAAATTCTGGCAGCTGAATGGTCAATGATACATGGATGAAAAGTGCACGAAAAAATGCACAGATGTGTTTCCCGTCGAGAAACATAAAATATAACCACATGGTAAATGGTTATGGCTGTGCAAGTGGCGAATAATTTATGGGAGGTGTTTGTGTTTTTTTCGATGTCATTTTTTTCACAATTTTAAGGGTAGTGTGACGTTTGTCAAGCTCCAGTGTGATCAACCATGTTAACAAGTACTTTTTTGCACATTTCTGTGTGTCTAAAAGGACGTTCTTTAATTTCAAATACTCGTGCAGGGTCAAAGCTTTGCAACGAATATAGGCCAGCGGGATTTGTTAACACTGAGGCCTATGTAAATCATTTGGTGTATTGTAACCACCAGGACTAAGAGCAACTTGATCCATTTGTTAAATACTACTCATGCGTTGTTAAAATAACCAAGGGTTGCCAGGAATGCCACTAGATCGAGGGTAACTCATAAACCACTGGTATGCACACAGGCTATGCCATTTCCTAGGTACTTATTTTAGAGTACACAACACGGGCTCTGAATACAAAGAAGGGAATCGGTAGCATAACGGCGGAGTATTGAATTAGAATCGTTGCTCACATTTTAGGTAGTGTAAGCCATATAACAGCAACGATGGAGTATCTTGCAAGGGTCTAAATAGCATGAAGATAAAGTTCTAAATTACCTCAAGAATACTGCATCACAGCTAACTGATGGAAGTTAAATGGACCGGACATGGTGTAGGGTCTTAATAAATTTAGTAAATAATTGAGTGCGCATGTAAGAGGCCGAATGAAATTTATAGCCAAAGCAGCCAAAGGGTTTAATTTAGACATATAAATAGTATATGTGTATGCTTAAGAAGGAGAGGAAGATATGGTATATGCATATATAGTAATATGACCATACGTAAACGTAATAAAGCCCACGTAGATTAAATCTGGCAGTTTGCGATACGAAATACATTTATAATAATTACCGCTTTTGAATTATACTGGTATCGAAATTAGTGTACGAAATTGATGTGACAAAGATAAAGGAAAATAATGACATTTCTTCCTGTGCTCAAATAGAACATTCGAAGAGGTGTTCTTTTGTGCGACACTGTTCACATTTTCACAACATTTTTTACTCGATGCGTTTACTGGTAACACCGAAGATCTGGTCTGCTTGACAGCATGGAAATATAATAAAATTACATTACAAAATGCTCCAAGTTGTGTGTTGAAATTCTGCACTACACGTGAAGTGATTACATGGTGTGCTGTATAGCTCATGGCGTGTTGCTACACAGCTAAGTCATGTAGTCCGAAAATATCCAACGTCTTTTCAAATCTGAGATAGAAATGCTTATTTGCATAAGTTGGAGGGAATTGTGTGAGCACATGGTGACGTCATACAGTATAGTACAGTTCATAATCCGAAGAAACAAGTCCTGTTACAGTCATGTCGCAAGCATATGGGTGCTCGTCCCATATCCCAGCTAAAGAACACATGCAGTTGTGACATTAAGAACTAACCGGCACGATTGAACATATAGTGACATTAACATATTGACAGACCCATGTCACAGTATATGTCGCAAGCATATGAACGTATGCATTTTACACTATATCAATATGTGGGATACATACACAAAACCGCACGCGTATGTTACTGGTATCAGTATATCGAACGATTGCAACCCTAAGTGTCATCCTTACGCGACGCAGGCATGCACATAATTCCCAAAATTCAGTCATACCAGAGTCCAGAATATTGTACCCAAATACAGGTTATGTCACACCGTTATATAATCGTTATTTGTTTGTGTGTAAAGCGTTCCTACATCAATAATTTGTACACTGCTACTACGTCAATAAAGCAATTTTCAGTCAATATATACCAGGATATGTTGATCAACTTCGGAACGCAATGTGAAATTAAGAAGTATCCACGATTAAATACAATGTCCCATTACCGGTTGGACAGACTATTGCCATAACTAGTGTATGGAATATATACACACAACTACGCGTGTGTGTTACTGTTGTCAGTATATCGGACGAGTCCAATGGCGTAGGATAGCACAATCTACCAAAAAACATTATTGTTCTCATTAAGAGGCATGCATGCATGATTATCATACACTATGCAACTGGGTCTGTTTACCACTCACTCGATCGATATATTCTAACTGACTCTTCCCCACCGATGTCTCAAAATCCCTTCAAGATCGATGTTGCGTAACACTGTTTCTTGAGCGAAAGTGCTCAATTTCAGGTAAAACAAACGCATAGATTTAACCATAAAACCAAAATAATACGGACACCAAACACCATCAGCACCAACATTCAGTCATACACGTAGTCGAGAATACTGTATACCCAATTACTGGTTGTGTAAACATTTTAAGGCTTTATTTGTTGTACACTGCCCTACTACGTCAATAAAGCAATGTTCAGTCCATATGCCAGGATCCATTAATCGACGTCGCAACCATGTGAGCGCCCCTTCCGGAATATCGACGTATCCCAACTCTAGAACGCATGCAATGAGAAATTAAGAATTAACCACAATTGAACATAGTATACCACTAACGGATTGTCAAACTATTGCCATATATTGTATGTCGCACGCATATGGACGCACTTGACACGACATCAATATCGCACGTTTGGTACGGAATATATACACAAAATCACATGCGCGAGTTACTGTTGTCGTATATCGGACGAGTGCAGTGGCGTAATGATCGCACGATCAGTCAAATACAAACTATTATCCTTACGCGACGTATGCAAGTATGTCATATACCAGGGAGAACTAACACACATATGCGGCTGTTAATCACACATTGGAACGGCATATTCTAACTGACCCTTCCCCACAAGTGTCTCTAATACCTGCATTATGGATATTGCTCGACGCGGTTTCTTCCATGAAAGTGCCAGATACATATAACGATTTAAACTCATAGATTTAATCACACAACCTGGATTTTTAAAGTATTTTAGTGACTCTTTGTATTTTTCCTGCAATATTTATTTATCCTTTTAATGCTGGGAGCTGCACTGTTGTGGCATTAAAGATCATGTTCCAGTGCCTTCTCTTATATAAGAAGCCTCGTATATGTAAGAGAATGCGTTGGCAGAGGGTTTTTACGTAACATTTCCAGAAACTCAAGTCATGAAATTGTTAAATTTAATAGACACCATGCACTATCAGCATCAAAACTCATATAGCAGGTAGCGTTGAGAACACTGTACACAATTACTGGTTATGTCACAAGTCTAAGGCCGTAAGATATATTTTAATGCGCTCTCACATCACCCATTTTCACACTGCGCTGGTACACCAATAAAGGATTTTCAGTCTATATTCTAGTATGAGTTGATCAATGTCGCAACCATATGGGCGTCCCTTCTGGAATATCGACATACCCAACTATGGAACGCATTGTGAAATTAAGTAATAGCCACCATTGAACTTCCTACCACTAATGGGTAGACAGACTATTTCCATACTGTATTGTATGTCGCAAGCATATGAAAGCACTTGCCACCATATCAATATCACTCGCTTGGTATGAAATATGTTATACAAAACCGCGTGTGTGTGCTCGTGTCGTCAGTTTATCTGACAAGTGCAATGACGTAATGATAGCTTGACCTGTCAAATACACTTCCACGATCGCACAGAATTTCATAAACATTCCGGAAGTCCACGCCGCATCTTAACATCTTTGCAAGGTGTCTGTGCCTGCATGTGCAATGGAATCGTGAAATTGCCAGTTTGAAACTTTTTTTTTTCGGATTTTAATGCAATTGCTAGTAGCTACAGGTACCTTCTTAAATATAACTGACACCAAAAGCCGTCAATATCATATCACAATCATACCAAGTAGAGCTGAGAACACTGCTACCAATTAGTGCTATACCACGATGCCAGTCTTATTAAAACTAGACCTAACTTTCATTACTTTCAACTTACGTTGAGAGTTGACTGTAAGGAAACCTTGGTCAAGTTATTACTAGACTGCCACGATGCTAAAGCTGTGGTTTTATTTTGGTTATACTGAGTAAATACGTCAATCATTTTCCACAGCACTACTGCATCAATAAAGGATCTGTTTTATGTATATGGACATGACTATACGTCGTTCAATAAATGGACCCGATATTTACGACCTATTTTAATCATGCACAAATTACAAATCAAAAAATTATTTGCATGTATTCGTATCTTCGAATTATTGAAAGTTATGAAATTAGCACATGCTGCACGACCACTGAGCCTCACTTGTGTCTATTTGCTGCCCACGGACCCAAACAGGTAAGGTCATATAGGCAGAAAATTACGGCATACAAACTGTGGTGAATGTTGAGGTACACGTGGACTGTGCACATGTGTTTTGTTGACTATTGTTGTTATGAATGATCATGTCAAAGGTCAGAGTATCAGGTGACCGAATCCAGGACGTTGAGTGGCGCACGGACTGAGCGAAGGAAGGTTTCCGTGGCGCGGAAGAATACATCTCCCGATCGATCTCTTGTGGTTACGATTCTCGACAAGGACAGTCGCATGTCGTTCTAACTTATATTCGGACTTCATAACCGTTTTATAGGACGTTGGCCTACATCCAACAATCATCAATCAGCACTCATACAACACGCCATCATCACGGATAACGACACGGACTTGCCCACAGATTCACGACAACAGACCACATGACCAAACAGAACACAGACGAGCAGATTAGGTGAGACATCTTTTCATGACCCCTTCTCTGCCCCGTTTGCATTTCATGTTTGGTATAAACGCAATATTACTGTAGTTATACTTTGTCACATCGCAGCAGAATAGGCAAAGTTATAACAATGGCGCTGCGAGCAGTTGAAAACTTTATCTGCGTGATTTCACTCGGTTTATTGTGTTTATTTCCTTTGAGTTTGTTGGTCACGAAAATTGGTGACCTATTTTTCATAATTGCCGCCATCTTGAAGAAGTGGTGATTCGCCCGGTAAACAAATATAATTCCAGCTGAGACATTTTGTTTATTTTGATCAGTTTCTCATGTTTTGCCAATGTGTGCGGCCAGAATGCAACATTCTGGTGAAGTAAATGGCTACTGTTAGCTGATAGATATAGCCCGTTGAGAGTAATACTTGTACTTCTGTGGTGTTTGTGTCAAATATTTTATAATATTAGGACAAGTATTGTTTCAAGAGTACAGTTTTGTCAATATTTACAAACGCGAAGGTTACTTGCAGTTTTCTTGTGTATTTATAGCCACTGTTAAATTGGTTATAGGGTCAGGCCAAAATATCATTATTTTGGTGAAGTGAAGGTCTCTTGTTATTACTACTATAGCCAGTTTGGGGTAATACTTGTACCACTGTGGAGTTGGTGTTAAATATCACTGGAATACTAGTTGGTGATATTAGGACAGGTATTGTTTCAGTGTACAGTTTTGTCTATATTACAAACGCGAAGTGTTACTTAGATCGGTTATTTGCTCAGTTAGTCAGTAGTGGCAATATTTGACGGCAGACATGTCGGTTCAGATAAATTTATGTTCTTATGGGGAATTATTAAATGTTCCGAGAGTTGGGGTGAAGAGGGCGGATTTAATTATGTTAAATAGAATCTCGATGAGAACCACCTCATCGGATTATGCATTCAGCCTCAGATTAGGCAATGTTTCTCATACGAACCATATGATGCAAAGGATAAAAGGGGGCCTAGATTCGAGGACAGTGAAACTGTGCTTCGAACAGATACATTATACCTGGGGCATTGTGCAGACTCTAGAGTGGGTGTCGCCCAAGCTCGCCCGGGAGGACTATTGGGAGATAGCATCTCGGGGGGTGTTGTGGACAGGGTTGAGGGAGGGGAAATCAAATTGCTGACCCCCGTTACGTCAGGGCAGGAAGTTTCGAACCTTTCTGGCGCATGGCACCAACCAACTGCAACCGGGGTGACCCATGAGGCATCACTTCAGAGTAACCCAAGTGTCTCCCCAGGGTGGATATCTTGGGGTGATGGGGAGGCGACGCCGGAGTTGAGGGAGCCCCACAAGTTGTTGAGCCTGGTTTAGAACCTGTCCACAGTTATCTTGTTCGAGGAGCCCCTAGATCAGAAATACCAGTGGGCTATTACACAAATGAGAGAGGGGATTCCAAACCAATTATGGCCACAAATGCCCCCATGGTGGAGCCACATGAGTTTCGTCCAACCAAAGACGTTAAACTTCCCGAACTCCAATCTAAATCCATGGACCTGTCTGGAGTACAGCCAATGGCCCAATCCACCCCTCGGAAGTCAAGTGAAGTGTCCAAATCCAAGAAATTGGTGGTGGAGGGGAATAGGGGTAGGACCGAGGATGGATTGGATGACTCGAGAATTTCCAGCAGGTCAAGGGCATCATGTTCATCGGGGGTATCAAGGTCATCGGGTCGGTCGGGTTCATCGGCCATGCCGAGGTCATCGGATGCATCACATTCATCAGTTACATCAAGGTCGTCTGGGTCATCAAGGTCGACAGGGAAACATAAGTCTCTTAAAACACGAGCCGCCCGAAATTCATTGGTCATCACCAAGGTTGACAATAATTCACCCAAACGTCACAAGGTTAATTCTTCAAGGGATTCTAATTCGTCAAGGGTATCATCGGAACTGGACTCGTCAGGGACTCTGACTTGCTCCACGTTTCGTTCAAGAAATGACTCAACAGTCTCGGAGAGCGAGGGGCTGGGTGACATTATGGTTAAGGAATTTTCGGGGGTAGTTGATAACCCGGCACATCAGCAAGGGGCTTGGGCTGGTTCATCCGGGCTGAGTCTTGAGCAGATGCAGGCAACTAGGTTTGACCCCAACACACATCGGCAAGGAGCTTGGCCTGGCCAGTCCGGGCTGAGCCCCGAGCAGATGCGTGCAAAGTATGACCCCATCGTCATTCAGCAAAGACCGGAAATCTTACATAACAGTAAAACTCGACAACCACATTCCATACATACCTCATTGCCAGATAGCATAAGTCGGCATGAGTCCACCAATCTGCACAAGCAGGAATGTTTGCGAGGGACTTGGCCTGGCCAGACCGGGCTGAATCTTGAGCAAACACCTGCCAAAACAATTTCTCATAACTCCACAAATCTGCACAAGCAGGAATGTTTGCGAGGGGCTGGGCCTGGTTCACCCGGGCTAGGCCTCGAACGAACACCTGCCAACATATATGAAAATACTACAGTTCCATTAAACTTCACAAATCTGCACAGACAGGAATGTTTGCGAGGGGCTGGGCCTGGTTCACCCGGGCTAGGCCTCGAACGAACACCTGCCAACATATATGAAAATACTACAGTTCCATTAAACTTCACAAATCTGCACAGACAGGAATGTTTGCGAGGGGCTGGGCCTGGTTCACCCGGGCTAGGCCTTGAACGAACACCTGCCAACATATATGAAAATACTACAGTTCCACTAAACTTCACAAATCTGCACAGACAGGAATGTTTGCGAGGGGCTGGGCCTGGTTCACCCGGGCTAGGCTTTGAGCGAACACCTGCCACAGGTCAATTCGACTCCACGAATCTGTACAGGCAGCAATGTTTGCGAGGGACTTGGCCTGGCCAGCCCGGGCTGAATCTTGAGCAAACAACTGCCAACATGTATTCACCGATTCCATATACATGTAAAGACATTGTTCCGTACAGGGTTCAGCACATAACTTCTGACCATATGGGAGAGTTCGATGAAATCAGCCACCGCATAAGGCGATTGACAGAACGGGATAGTAGGGAGCACGACTGTAGACGTAAATCAAGTTATAAGGGGACCAAGTCCCATAAGGAGCGCGAATCCCGTAGAGACGCATCACCTGTGGTGCGAAGTAAAAAACATGCAAAGAGTAGTCATCGGAAAAGGAGCACTACTAGCTCTAGTAGCAGTAGTAGCTCATCGCCATCACCAGTTCGCAACCAGGGGGGTGGTCGCGATGTTTCCCAGGGTGGTACCTACATGTATGGGGGAAATAAAGGCAGAAGGCCGCATTGTGTACTTAAGTACGACGGAAAGGGGAAAATTGCGGCTTTTCGTGATAAGATTATGGCGTTTGTTAGTACGGGACATATGGAAGATTCCGAAAAACGTAATACTCTTTGTTGGGCTTTGGATGGGAAGGCCTCAGAGTATTTCACGATGATAAAAAACAAAACCCAGAGGGGAGATTCAAATGGATGATGGGAAAATTGGCCACTAGATTTGGGGAAACATTGCCACCAGATACTTTGGCTAATGTCTTTTATAACGCCTGTCAGGAACCTCATGAGTCCCTGGAGGATTGGGCCGATAGATTGCAAGATCTAGGGTGCAGAGTCTTTGAGGGGTCATCAACCAAAGTGTTGGAGGGACATTTGGCATCGAGGTTTTGCCGTGGGTTGAGGGACAAAGAGGTAGCCAGTTTTCACCAGGGCATTAGGCATGAGTCAATGGAAGAGGCCAAAACTAGTGTTCAATATATGTTGTCAAGTCGGGGTGAGGGAAATGGGAAAAAGAGAGAGGCCCGGCAAGTCTCATTCGGAATGCCGGCCGTGTCTCTTACCCGGGAGGAGGAGGACAGAATTGCAAGTTTGCAACCCTCCAGGGGGATATGGACACGTTTAAGTCGAGTATGTCCCAGAGTATGTCCAATTTGACAACAGAAATTGGTAAACTAGCATCATTCGTAAGGAAGTCCTCTGATGGCAGAACACAGGGTCAGGTTGCCATGGGAAATCATAATCAAAAGGGGCAATACAATTACCAGAAGAAAACCAATTACGAGGCCAATCAAAATAAGAACCCGAATAACCCAAATACAGCCCAGTACACACAGAATTTGACGAATATTCGCTGTTTTGGATGTCAGGGTTTTGGCCACATAAGGGCACACTGTCCAGCCAAGAACCAACAAAATAGATATGCACAGGGAAACTACAGCGCGACTCCTCGAGAGGTCAGAGAGTAAGTCGCGGTTGTTCAAATGACCTCCCGGACCCCACGCAGAGTGATGAAGACAGGTGGCTGTGCGAGCATGGGCAAAGTCGGTCAATGACTTGCCAACCCCGCGTACCACAGCCACAGGTAGATCACCATTCTGGGTGGGATCGGAATATGTTAGACATAAGTTCTTCAAGTCTCAATGTTTGTGGGGAGGGACCCGACCATAAATCAACACATGATCCAGTGGATTTCTGTATGGAGGTAACTGAGAACTCCAGTAAATTCTTCCAAGATGAACAGGTATTTGACACAGGTGCATCCGATTTGAAGGAAATTTTCATTCGCCGAATTCAGAGGTCAATGATAAATCTACCCTTATTAGTAAATGGGCTAGAACTACATGCAATTGTTGACACGGCAGCTGATGTCACCATTATATCTGACACAATTTTTAACAAATTGAATTGTAAACCTAGTGTCATTAAACAAGTACCTATGAGAATGGCTGCTAGAAATTCAAAATTCACTGGTTCATATGTAGGGCCCATCCAAATAAATATTGGATGTCAAACATTTGAGGAATATATATATGTCGCTCCTATTGAAGATGATATGTTGTTGGGGTTGGACTTTATGAAAAAACATGGCATTTCTCTCGATTTGTTAGCCAAAGAGTTGTCTGTTGGGGGTGAAAGCATTCCCACTGAGGGTGGCGAAATGATCAGGTTTGAGGATTACGTTCCATCAGAACCTGATGAGATAGGAAGGGGGAATTGTAATGTTGGGCCCCCGGGTTGTAGTAAATCTTGGGCCCAGATCGATGAGAATTTAGTCCATAAGCAAATGGGGACAGAACAACCATGTGAAATGGAATATGTGAGGCGTTCGGAGCATGTGTGGGAGGCTGGGCCTGGTTCACCCGGGCTAGGCCTTGACTCACTGCAACGGACGTGTCCCATGTCGTGTGAAAAAGCGACACAAACAAAATGCTCAGGGTTTGTGGGAGAGGCTTGGCCTGGTTCATCCGGGCTGAACTTCGACTCACAGCACTGCCCATTTCCAATTCCAATTTCAACTGAGGAACCAAGGGGAACAGAGCTATCGCATGATAAAGAGCGTTCGGAGCATGGGGAAGAGGCTTGGCCTGGCCAGTCCGGGCTGAATCTTGACTCACTGCCGTGTGAAAAAGTGACATGGGAAGCAAAATGCTCAGGGGTTGTGGGAGAGGCTTGGCCTGGTTCATCCGGGCTGAACTTCGACTCACATCACTGCCCATTTCCAATTTCAAATGATAAGAAGGTACGTAGGCAAGAATATTCGGAGTTTGGGGGAGAGGTCTCGATTTCTAAGTCATGTTCAACAAACCCGGAAAACCATTGTGATAATATTGATTCGTCACCGGGCGATATTCAACATGTGGGTTCACAGGGACCTGATATTTTGTCAGCACCCAATGAGTTACTGAGGCAAGAGGATAACATTTGTTCGGAAGTATATATGAAATCGACTAAAACCATCCCACCTCATATGATAGCCTTGGTTAAGTGTAAAACATCAAATTTGAATGGTGATTTCGTTTTGGAGCGTTCTTTTCATGAGCCCTCATTTTTGGTGGCCAGTAGTTTTCACTCTAATACGGAATCTCCAGTTGCATGTGTGGTTAATCTGACTGACAGGGCGATACGGTTACGAAGGGGTCAGTTGGTCACTCAGGCTATTGCCACACCAGGTGCGGCTGGCATGGACTCAATCACACAAACATTACCAATGCCATGTGCCAATAAAGTATCGGTTGCACAAAACGCCGATGAGATACCTTCTTATCTAGTGGACTTGTACGAGAGGTCGCGAGGTCACTTATCAGAAATTGAACAATTGGGCTCTCGAAAATTGTTGATTGAATTCCAAGATGTATTTGCCCAACATGATTATGACCTTGGGGATTTTGATTTAATTCAACATGAAATCCCAACTGGGGATGCGCTTCCGGTTAAACTCCGGATGCGTCGTACCCCAGCTCATTTTGTAGAGGAGGAAGAATCGCACTTAAACAAATTGCTTGAAGCCGGTATAATTCAACCAAGTTCTAGTGATTGGTGTTCCGCCCCCGTGTTAATTCGCAAATCTGATGGCTCCGTTAGGTGGTGCTTGGATTATCGGAAGCTGAATTCAGTCACTAAACGAGATTTATACCCGGTTCCGTTAGTTGACCAGTGTTTAGATGCGTTAGCCGGTAACAAATGGCTAAGCAAAGTCGATTCTAATCAGGCATATTATCAATTACGAATCAAACCAGAAGACCAATGTAAGTCCGCTTTCATTACAAAATACGGGCTGTTTGAATTTAAACGAATGAGTTTCGGTTTGTCAGGGGCGCCAGCTAGTTATTGTAGGGCTATTAATCTAGTTCTTCAAGGACTGATGTGGAAAGTAGCTTCGGCGTTCATGGATGATTGCGTTGTTTTGGGGTTAGACTATTTGGATCATTTAAAAACCCTGAGTGTAGTCTTGACTAGGTTTCGGCAGCACAGGTTGAAACTAAAACCCCGTAAATCTGTGCTGTTCCAGAAGAAAATTCAGTTTTTGGGTCGAACAGTAAGTCAGGATGGGGTGGAAATGGGTGAGGGTGCTTCTGAGGCTATCCTGGAGTGGCCTACCCCCCGAAATGGAAAGGATGTGGAAAAGTTTTTGGGCTTGGCTAACTACCACCGAACTTTCGTAAAGGATTATGCAAAGTTAGCCCAACCACTTTACTTAGTTACAAGTAGGAATCCTTTTGTGTGGGGGAGGACCAAGCCAGGGCTTTTGAATCAATCCGACAGGCCCTATCCAATCCTCCGGCTTTAACATTACCAAACAATGTAGACCCATTCATTCTTGACACAGATAGTTCTGGTTTCTGTGTTGGTGCTGAATTAATTCAGTTCCA
This sequence comes from Siphonodentalium dalli, assembly GCA_032622095.1. Lineage (NCBI taxonomy): Eukaryota > Metazoa > Mollusca > Scaphopoda > Gadilida > Siphonodentaliidae > Siphonodentalium > Siphonodentalium dalli. The sequence continues at coordinate 8,650,445 of CP136061.1, forward strand.
GGAGGGGAGGGAACGAGTTATCCATTACGGTAGTCTATCTCTAACGAAAGAACAGCGTAACTATTGCACAACCCGTAAAGAGTTGCTCGCTGTGGTTCTATTTACCCGTCAATATCGACATTATCTCCTGGGTCGGGAATTTACGGTCCGGACGGATCACGGTAGCCTTGCTTGGTTGATGGGATTTCGGGAGCCCCAAGGTCAGTTGGCTCGATGGCTCGAAGAGCTCAGCCAATATAACATGGTAGTAAAACACCGGAAGGGAGATCTCCACATCAATGCTGATGCTCTCAGTCGGATTCCATGGGGGGAGTGTTGCCCGAAATTGGGGGTGAAATCATTACCCTGTGAGGGCTGCAAGTATTGTTCCAGGGCCCAGGAGAGGTGGGAGAGGTTTTCGGACGAGGTAGATTATGTAATTCCACTGGCGTCAGGCGGTTTTCGAGCCGTACGACAGATAAGAGTAAGGCCAGGGACGCCCCTTTCTGTACCCACCAGCCTCGATGATCCTTTGGACATCTATCACCTATGGGAGGAGGAAGATTCGGGGGTGGGAATGGAAGGCTTTCAGTCAGGGGTGTCAGGTCCTGTTTCCAGGCCGCATGGAGGGGACGACGAAACTCGGTCTCCAGGCATCGTCCATCCGGTGGGGGACCCAGGGGGGTCACCCAGTTGTCAAGTGCCCCCAGCAGTTTCGAAGTTGGGGATGGAACGTATGGTCTGGGACCCGGGAGGGATTGAGTTCGAATCGAATCCCAAGGATGAAGAGGAACCTTTCCAATCAAATGGGAGAGACAGGGTTCCGAGCCTTTCTTTGGGACTAGAGGTGCATGATTCTCAGCTGAGTAGGGAGGGTGTTAACAAATCTCTCTTAAGGGAGAGTGCACCCAAGGACCAAACTCGCTGGGATGAAACTTCTGAAACAGGGGGGGCTATTGACCCGGGTGTAGGACAAACCGCACCTAGTGAAGCCCCAAATGCTACAGCTATGTGGGGAACTGTTGATCCTGGCACGGGTAGGCGGTATAGAGAACCCTTCTCAGAACTGCTATCCCTGCCAAGTGAAGTTCTGGAGACACATAAGCCTGTAATCGTCAGACCGTCTTCTCCTCATACTTGTATACCCATTACCAGTGTGGACATTTCGGGACCACTCATTGCAGTAAGTTCTGTGTCTTTGCCCACTTATACTGGGGAGGAACTCAGGGAATTCCAATCCCAGGATCGAGATCTCAGGATAATCCTGGATTGGTTGGAGACCCAAAGGGAACCATCGGAATCTGAGCTATTTATAGCAGGCCCAGCGTCTAAGTATTTTTGGCTAAATAAGGAGATTTTTATGCTCAAGGATAACTTGTTGTACAAAGTGAGGAAGTCTGGGAGAGAAGTGGTGGTGGTTCCCGGGAAATTGAAAAGGGAGGTCCTCATGTTGTGCCATGATATTCCTTTGTCCGGTCACCAGGGCATTGCACGGACAAAACAACGAGTCCAGGACTCGTATTACTGGTATGGGCTGACTAAAGATGTGGAGGGTTGGGTGGCAGCTTGTAAGGCATGCAATTTAAGTAAGAAACCAAATAGACACCCAAAGGCTGCCTTACAATCTTATCAGGCGGGTTACCCCATGGAAAGGGTCCACCTTGATTTTTTGGGTCCTCTGCCGAAAACAGAGAAGGGCAATGAGTACATCCTCATGATGGTGGACCAATTCTCTAAATGGGTAGAGTGTATCCCCCTGCCATCCCACACTGCAGAAGTTACTGCCTTAGCAGCAGTTAATGAATTTTTCTCACGGTTTGGTTTCCCGTTTGAGATATTTACCGATCAGGGCAGAAATTTTGAAAGTAACCTTTTTGCGGCTGTATGTAAAGTTATGAATATCCACAAATCCCGTTGTACCCCTTATCGGCCGTCTGGGAACGGACAGGTTGAGAGGTATAACCGGACCCTCATGGACGCCGTGCGTTGCTTCACAGCTAAGAAACAAAAATCGTGGGATGTATTTTTACCACAATTAGCTGGGGCACTCCGATCCGCTGTGAATAGGCAAACTGGTTATACGGCAAATGTTTTAATGTTGGGTCGGGAGGTGAATAAACCAGTAGACCTCATTATTCCCTCAAAAGGTAAGCCAGTCCACGACAATATTCCACAATTTGTGTTGGATCTGGAGGAGGCCATTCTAAGCGCCCATGAGGTAGCGAGAGAGAACTTACAGACTGCTCAAAAGGTGATGAAAGGTAACTTTAACACCCGTACTCTTAAACGTCCCTTCAAAAAGGGGGATGTGATATACATGAGAGATACCGCCACTATAAAGGGTAAATGCCAAAAGCTGCAAGCGAACTGGAAGGGTCCCGGTGTGATTATAAATGTCATAACATCAAATCTTTTTAAAGTGCGTTTAAGAAGCACTGAAGTGGTTTTACATTATGATCGCATCAAATTGTGTAGGGAGCTCAGCTTCCCTCGGTGGGTTCAGGTAGTTCAGAAGTCGCTTGCAGATAGTGGGTCGGGATTAACTCAACCCCTCTATTGTATTTGTAGACAACCCTATGATAATGAATTCATGATTCAATGCGATGGGTGTCTCGAATGGTATCACGGGGCGTGTGTTCAAGTTACGCAGAAAGCTGCTAAGAAAATAAATCAGTATTTCTGCCCTGAGTGTAATGAGTGACAGATTCTCTAATATCCTTGTATGATCATTCCAGTATCCAGACATGGATTCAGGACGAGGATCCCGTGACAAGTATAGACGGAGCCGACCCACGAATAGGGTGAACTCTAATGATCGCCGGGACTCGCGGAAGGCGACGTGGAAAGGCGGAAGGGACTCGTCTAAACCCAGCAGTGAAGGTAGTAGTGCACCCATAACCCCCGGCCAACCAGGTTGGTCCGGAGCTACGCCTTTTGGTGAATTTCTGCGTGGGCAGAATGCCAAACATGTCCTGGTACCGGTACAGCAAGCTGTCTATCCTTTGATATGTGACAACAACAAGCCCTATTTTCAGGTCAAATAAAGATTGCAAAGAGCGAGGGAAATACTGGGTGGCTACGGGCAGCATACGATCATGCAAATTACCACTTTGATAAGAGTTTCATTGTAGAACATCTGGGCGATTTCTGTAAAGCCTCAACAAAACCTTCCACGAAAAAAGTGGTAAGATCAACACTTCCTGTCAAAAGCACAGATACAACAACAACAGGGAAAATGGTAGCCATTCAGTATACCCACTGTAAGTCATCAGAACAGGGGGCTTCGGTCATTCAGGATCAGGGGGTCGTGTCTCTAGTGGTTCTGGCCCTGCCGGAATAACTAGGGATAAGGCACCGGAATCTCAACTCGCTTCTGTAATCATTCCAACATCTGGGTGGCCTATCTCAGGTGGTTCTGGCTCTGCCGGGATAGCTGGAGATAGGACACCTAAAGTCGCAATCTCACCAGCACTTGTGTGGCCCGTCTTGAGCGGTTCTGGCTCTGCCGGAATAGCTGGAGATGGGGCGATACCAGTGATGGGAAGGGCCCCAGAAATTGAGAATACAGCTGCAACCGTTATTCAGGGATCCGGGAGCTTTGTCTGTAGTGGTTCTGGCTCTGCCGGAATAGCTGGAGATGGGACACCGGAATCTCTGTTCGCTTCTTCGACAACGCAATCACCTGTATGGCCTGTCTCGAGTGGTTCTGGCCCTGCCGGAATAGCTGGGGATACGGTTGTGGGGGTGAAGGAAAGGGCTTCTGGGAATGATACTGTCTCGATCACTCAGAAGCAGGGAGTTTCCATCGCTAGTGGTTCTGGCTCTGCCGGAATAGCTGGAGATGGAAATAAAGAAAACATGGGGGTGGGAAAACGCTCAATAGGAAGAGGTCTTTTTCAGCCCGGTTTGTTGTGTGGAATCGGGAGAGGTATGGGAAAACCGGTACCAGGCATGTCAGTTATGGGGAAACTGGAATACAAGGATGAATATGTGAAGACTTGTACAAGTAAGCCGAGAAAATCTTTCCCTGTATCGGTGCCCAACAGGGCTGGTTCATCCGGGCTAGGTGGGTCTGGTACAGTGGATTCCTTTTTAAAGCCGATTGCTTGTCCAAGTAAGACCAGGAAAGGTTTCCCTGGATCGGTTCCCAACAGGCCTGGTTCATCCAGGCTAAGTGGGTCCGATGCGGTGGATTCAGTTCAGAAGCCGATGGAAATAGTGGGGCCAAATCAGATTTTGTCATCAGCCGTGGGTGCACCACCGACCGCTTCATCGTCATTGAGAAGCGAAACTTCTAAAATTTGTCCAGATACAAATGTAATTTTGGAATGCTTGGCTAGGGTGGGGGATGGGCCTGTGCCATGCCGGGCTAATCCCTCTCAATGGCCAAATATTCATGTCAAGTTTTCGGTGGATGCAAATAAGAAATTTGTTGAATCGGCGAAATCTAGTGGTCAAGAAGACTTTATTAAAATTGGAAGTAGAACTAAACAGAGAGTAGTCAGGGTATCAGGGGTAACACCTTCCACCCATGTTGTACATGATCTAACGATACCCTCTGTACTTCCAGAAAAAGTCTTCTTCAGGAACACCAAGGCAGACACGACAAAATATTCCATCGGCTGCCACTACTGCACGTACCCGAAAACTCAAAAGGATCTCTACTCAACCGGAGCTCCAAGTGCCGTCTCAACCAAAGAAGAGGAAACCTTCTGATGATTAAATTGGCCGCTTCTTCTCCCGCGTGCTCCGACATACTCCACAAAGGGATTGTAAGGTCGGGATAGACTCGGAAGGATTTGGAGAGCTGACCAAACTTCTCGAGTGCTCCCCTATGGTCGGGGTCGACGTGGAAGATGTGAAGCGGGTGGTTGCCAATTGTGCGAAGCAGAGGTTTCAACTGGTCAATCGGGCGGACGGGACTTGGAAAATCCGAGCGGTGCAGGGACACGAGTTTCCAGTGCCAGAACTGGAGTTGGTTGAGGTCTCGTCTCCCACGGAGTTGGAGAAGGTTCTACACGGCACATCGGTGGCGGCCTGGCAGAAGATTTGCACCACCGGGCTGAGCAAAATGAAACGTCAACACATCCACTTCGCCACAGCTGAACCAGATGACAAAGTAATTGTCATTTCGGGCATGAGGTCCATCAGCACGGTAGTCATTTCCATCGACGTAGAGAAGTGTATGAGAAATGGCTTGAAGTTTTATAAGGCCCGGAATGGTGTGATTTTGTGCGCAGGAAATGAGGACGGGATGATTCCTTCATGGGGATTCAAGGAAGTATACGAGCGGAAGTCCAGGCAGAAGCTCAACTTCACCATGGAATCGCCCATTCCGGAATCAACTGATGTGTCGTCAAAAAGATCAACTCTAAAAAACCGGAGGAGACGAGTAGTTCGGCGTAAAGCTGGAAAACTGGTGTATCCTTGTCCTATCAGCGGCTGTTCCGCAACAACGCAGAAGTTGAAGAGGCATGTTCTGGGTGCGCATGTTTCGCGGAAATTGTGGGAGCCAATGGAGGACATGGACTTTTCTGTGATGGCCCCTGTGTATCTTTCGGGGTTGGATGACCTTGTCGTCATGGCAGAAGAATTGGAATCGGTCGAAATGAGGGATTCTTCGTATCAAGAGTTGGTTGAGGAGATTAATGGTCAAGGAGGGATTCCAACCGAAAGCTCTATTGCGAGTCATGCTTATTCTCGACTGATGGAATTCTTGTGTAGTGAATTTCGACATGAAGGTTTCATTCAACCTGAGGGACCGTTTCTACTGAATCCTATTAACTCTAAGGCCTGCCTTGTTCACTGGAGGGCGCTAGTCCCCTTGCTAAACAAATGTTCGGCATCTCAACGTAGATCACTTATCAACAGGGATTCTACCGAAGAGACCAGGAGTGAGGTATGGAGCAAGAGATACGGTGGGAAGATAGACGAAACGGAGCCGGGACTTATGACAGAAGGGGAGGAGGAAGAGGTGGGACCTGGACTGGCTCGCCCGGTTAAGGGCCTTCCCTCGGAATCCGAACCACGAGAAGAGGAAGAAGTAGGAACTGGACTGGCTCGCCCGGTTAAGGGCCTACTTCCGGAATCTGAAACGATGGCTGAGGAGGAAGAAGTGGGAACTGGACTGGTTCGCCCGGTTAAGGGCCTACTTTCGGAATCCACAGCTAGAGAAGAGGTGCCTATGGAAGTTGGCCACGTCGAAACTCAAGAAGAGACTGCTGATCCCGTCCAGGAATCGGAAGAAGTATCCTCTGGTTTATCCGACAATGTTTTTGGGGACCCTGACCCGGTCAAAACCACAACAACTGAGTATTTGTCGCTGGAGGATGATGATCTTGAGGACTGGATGGGAGAAGAGGTGACTTCGACGGATGGCGTGGAATCAACATTACCAGCTTGCATATACAGTCATTTCCATATGGATAGGACCCTGCAGAAATTTCCCGCTTTTAAGGACTCATTCGATCGGTTACTGGAGGAAGGACCCACATAGCAGTGTCTATTAAACTCCACGGAGGGGTGGCTGTGTTCTGTGATCCCAACACGTTTCCGACCGAGGAGGATCTCAACATGAAGTGGGGAGTAGCTGTAGGGCTTCATCCAAAGAAGTGGCATTTCTTTTGTAATCGTCTGAAGGATCAACTGCAGAAATTCGTCATGGATCCACGAGTTAATGCCTTAGGCGAAATTGGGCTAGATTACACCGAGCCCGCCTCAACTCACGGGTCGCAGGAGAATGTGCTTGGGGAACTGTTGAAGATTGCTACACCCGACAAGCCCATCGTGTTACACCTTCGAGGGGCTGATACTTACGGTGAAGCTGTATGTTCGCGGGTTTTCACCATCTTCCAGGAGATGCAGCTCACCAGTTATCCCGTGCATCTTCACTGTTTCGGACAGCGAAAATCTTCTGTGGCTCAATGGTTGACTTTTCCTAGGGTTTACTTTGGATTCACGGCTATGGCGCGATTCTTTGATCAAGACCAACGACTCGCGTTATGTGCAGTTCCGGATGATCGGTTACTACTGGAAACGGACGCCCCTTACTTCGGGGGAAAACGACCAACCACTCCGTTGTTTGTGGGAGAAACGGCTACTGCAGTTGCCAAAATTCGAGGGGATTCGCTTCATCACATTTGTAGGATAACCTCTGAAAATGCGCGAATCTTGTACAATTTGAAGTGACTGCAGAAGTCCGGCCGGGGTAGTGGAAGCCCCAGATAATGGATTCCACACATATTCATTATGACATTCCTGGAAACTAAGGAAGTTTATCTCGGGAACTCCTAAGAACTTTCAGGGACTTTCGGAAGGGATAACAAGCGTCCCAATAATGCAGCTTGTGATCAGTGCCTGGCACCATTTAGGGACTTTAGGGGAGAACTTGTATTCTGAGGGATAGTGGGCGTCCCAAAATAATGCAGCCCATCGTTATTCACTCTGCCTGTTGCTTGGCGTCTTGGATGGAGTTCAACATAGTCAACACCACCTTCTTGGAGATATTCCACCATCTAAAAGAATGGAACGGGGAGGAGTGTGGTGAATGTTGAGGTACACGTGGACTGTGCACATGTGTTTTGTTGACTATTGTTGTTATGAATGATCATGTCAAAGGTCAGAGTATCAGGTGACCGAATCCAGGACGTTGAGTGGCGCACGGACTGAGCGAAGGAAGGTTTCCGTGGCGCGGAAGAATACATCTCCCGATCGATCTCTTGTGGTTACGATTCTCGACAAGGACAGTCGCATGTCGTTCTAAGTTATATTCGGACTTCATAACCGTTTTATAGGACGTTGGCCTACATCCAACAATCATCAATCAGCACTCATACAACACGCCATCATCACGGATAACGACACGGACTTGCCCACAGATTCACGACAACAGACCACCGGACCAAACAGAACACAGACGAGCAGATTAGGTGAGACATCTTTTCATGACCCCTTCTCTGCCCCGTTTGCATTTCATGTTTGGTATAAACGCAATATTACTGTAGTTATACTTTGTCACATCGCAGCAGAATAGGCAAAGTTATAACAAAACTGATTACCCGTATAATTTTCCTAAAAAAATAAATTACCTCGAGGCAGCTTTTAGTTTCCCTCATGATCTTTCGGCAGACATATATTCTCAAAATATTTGTCTTCACATTGATATAATGACCACTATTCATGTGGTTGTATCAGTGTCTACTGTTAACACAATGAAGTCATGATAGCAATTTTTCTACCTGTCTTGTTGACTTATAAAATAAATTAAGAATTTCCTCGCGTGGGCTTGTTATGTTACATGAGCCGGGACATCTCGGTTAGTGAACCTTCAGACGACCACGATTCAATCGTAAGTGGAAGGATTTTCGTCGTAGGAAGTAACAGGAAGATGGAGTGCGCATGCTCACGTCTAAATCGTAGAACAAAAAATAATATCAGACAGTGTTTGATTTTAGATACGATATCGTGGCCGCTGGCGTATCCTTGGTTACATCCACTTGCGACGTAATCGCATGCGACGTAATCGCAGTCGTGTGTATGTAAAAATCGTAGCTGGAAATGGTCGTAGGGTAGTCAATCACATGCTTTAGAACAACCTACGATAGAATAATGCACGTGACATCGCAATCGTCTGAACAAACTATCCACGATCTCGTCGGGCCCGATCCCTCCACTTACGATGTGTATCGTGGTCGTCTGAAGGTACACTTAGCCGAGACAACACAGTCTGCGGGGACAAATCAATCATGCTGTTATGTGAGCTGAGACAACTCGGTTAGCTGGGACAACTCCGTAGTCAACGTCAACCGAGTTGTCCCAACTAGCTAACCGAGTTGTCCCAGCTAGCTAACCGAGTTGTCCCAGCTAGCTAACCGAGTTGTCCCAGCGAACTCGGTTTGACGAGTTGACGCGGCTCTTGTAACAGCACACCATTATTTTAGTCAGTCAGCACAGAGGACCTAGGCACCCGGCAGACCGGGTTGTCCCGGCTAACCGAGTTGTCCAGCTCATGTAACAAGCCCCTAAATACATAGGCCTACAGCTAGGGCGCTCAAAGAATTCTTGGGAAAATGACCACATCAAGCTTGATTCTAGTTTGCAATTTGGGAAATACACATTCATCAATATTTAACACATTTACAATGATTTTTCACAAGCAAATTCTTGATGAATATATAACTATTAAACAGTGATTTATTTACAAACATCAATTTCAATGGAAAACTACATTACTTCCGAATGGACACTCGGAACTATCGGATCGTTCAATGAAAATGTTCCGTTGCGCTGGAAGGCGAAGATGTCAGTTCATAATCTAGCTAATCCACATTACTTCATGATTGGGAAATCATCAGATAAAAATAATGTAATTGTTCTTGCAAAGAATTGAATATTTCTCAATCCAGTGGGGGGGGGGGGGTTCAGGGCATGTATGCCGGGGTGGATGTGTGGTCGACGGGACCAATTTTTTTTTTCCGCAACTCAAAATGTTTTTTCCTGCATGTTTTTTTTACTGTTTTTGCAATGAGTTTGGCTTAAAGGTACTCAATCCAATCAGACAGAGGCGGACTGGGGCAAGAAACCGGCCCGGGAAATTAATATAATACCGGCCCATCTGTTTGGGGGTGGGCGCGTCCACAGTCCACCTTGGAAAATTCCAACTGCACCCCCCCCCCCTTGAATCAGAATCAGATCAAATACATATTTTTGCATAATTCCATTTGCACCCCCCCCTTGAATCAGATGCAGACCAAATACATGTTTTTGCATAATTCCATTTGCATCTCTGGTCTAATATCATATATATTCATAAACCATGGTTCTATATATTCCCGGTATGAGACCATTCAGATATTTTTACCTGAAAAATTGCATAAAATCTAACATCTAGCGGTCTAACTCCAGACAAATGCACACGGCTACGGACAAGAGACCAGGACACACCGGGCTGTTCATGGTTGTTCGGCCCGGGGTGAGAATATTTTGAAAACTATACAAGAAAATCTCGAATCCGATAAACTAGACTGGCATCAACTGAAGCGTTCCTATTTTCTTGTAAATTTCAATTGGGGAGGGGTGGGTAAGATTTTTTTTGGGATTTACAGCTGGGAGTTACCGTTAAAATCTCGAGATTAATGGGGTCTTTACGTGGTGTTATATGATGCCGACAAGTTCATTTAATGTCAAAATTACGATTAGCCAATTCGGCTGGTTAAACAACACATGTGGCGGCCCACGTCCGGAATTTTCCCGGTCTCCCGATCGGCCATGCAGTCCGCCTCTGCCCTCATGAATTTATGTGAGAAGAGTACCATCTTATTGGATACACGGCTGGTTAAACAACACATGTGGCGGCCCACGTCGGTTTCATTTGCGGCCCAAGTTGTGGTTGGGCGGCCCAACCACATATACCCCCCCCCCCCCCCCAAACCATAAAAAAAACCCTCGGATTCTCGCTTGATAGAAAATCACGTGGAATCAGAATTTTTCCGGCCTCCGGCCCATCGGGAAATTTCCCGGTCTCCCGATCGGCCAGTCCGCCTCTGCAATCAGACGCTCCTAAATTACTATTTCTTTGGCTTCGGGGATATTAATTGGTTTAAACAGAAAACTCAAGCGGTAATAATTTACCACTCAATTTTTTCTGTTTAAACTCTAGTTTCTGGCCCAGAAAGAATTTAAATAACTAACTTGAAAAATCTATATCTGATCACGCTGAGCTTTGACAGGTAGGTTCCTTGACACGATTCAAATATATTTTAACCCCGAAGCCAAAGAAATAGTAATTTAGGAGCGTCTGATCGGATTGAGTACCTTTAAAACACCTTAGAATAAGAGAAATAATGTAATTCTAACTGCTAAACTGGCTGCAGGCAGTTATCGTGTTGTATTTTGTTGCAAATTTTGAAATCCAAGATGGCCACTGGCAGCCATGTTTTTTTTAGCCGAATGACCCCAAAATGACACATTCCTATTTACATGTTATGTTAACATCCATGAATGCACAGAAATTCATATGCAGCTGTTTACAGTGAATTCCCCCCCCCCCCACCCTCGCAAATCTCTGTTTTAGTGATAAAATGGGGGTTGGGTATTTACTATGATAGTATTGTGAGTTGTAAGTTGTAGATGCACCAAACACAAATCCAAATATAAGGAAATGATGCATTATCGTGACTCTGCTTATAAACAATTCACTGCTCTTTTTGTTCGACTTGCATTTTCTCTGACACAAAGCGTGTTTTGTGAATAATATCACATTCATATAATAATTATGCTATACTATATAATAGTATCTTCTTGAGGAAATTATCATAATTTGATAAATGTTATTTCTAAACTATAACCTAAATGAAGGCCGCCCGCCCCGAAGTCACGAAGAATGTGATTACTAACACCCCCACCCATGATGGGTATTTCACCTGTCATCAAACCATGCTACATGTATGACATGCCTGCAATAATGTTTTCTTTGTTTGAAATCCTATATGTCGTGGCCTGTACATTGAAAAGATTTATATCCAGAACAATATGTGATAATTTAAGTAAATCTATAGATGTACATGTCATTTCATATACTAGTGCATGTCCAAGCCTTGAAATGGTGTGCCTGTCATTTGCAGAATGATGTCCCCAGAGGGTGAGTTTAGTGATGGTACCCCGCACAGTGGGCTAGCATCACCAAATACACCCTCTGGAGAGCTCATGCTGCTTACACCTCAGCAGAAGGAGGTTCACAGAGGGTGAATTTGGTGATGCTAGCCCACTATGTGGGGTACCATAACTAAATTCTTTCTCTGGGGACCTCATTCTGCAAATGACAGACACATATTTCAAGGCTTGTTGGTATCATTTTATAAGACCTGTATGTTATATTTTATAGAGGACTGTCAGCTAGAAGTCTTGCTGTGGAAGTAAATTGACTGGAAGACATACACTGGACCAAAGTTGGAATTTGGATGTATTCAATTTACAACTGTACATGTAAGTTTTTATATAAATACGCATCACTTAGAAGATGTATAATCTGATTTGACGCCCCCTAAATAACTATTTCTTCAGCTTCGGGTTTAAATAATATTTTATTTGAGTTGAGGATCCTATCCCTCAAAGCTCTGAGTTATCAAATTTGTTAATTTTATCCACCTCGATTATTTGTCAGCCTACCAAACATTCCACTGACTTCTTCTAGAAATATGCAGATATACAAGATATTGAGAGGTCTCGCAAGGTCATCGCAAATCAATTTCGGAAGATAACACTATGAAAAGTAATGTTGGATGACTATTGGCTTTCGGTGTAAATTTCCGTTGTTGTTCATGTTGTAACTGGATGATCCGGCCGGAAAACAACAATTAAAGTCAGTGACTAGTATAATAGTAATGGGACAATCATTTCAGTAATGTTTATACTCAATAAGGTGCCCTGAATAAAGTAGTAAATGTTTACATTTGTGCGTGGTTCAACCGTTGTATTCTCTGAAATGCTACAGTGGATATGGTTGGAATTTTAGTTCTTAATCTCAGGTTTTTGCTACATAATTCCAGTGGGGATAGTGTTTGGATACTAACTGATTGTTTATATGCACCCATATATGCCTGTTTTAAAAAAGGGGATGTATTATGCTGCATGTCTGTCTGTTAGTTCGTTTTTGGATTCCAGATGTCAGATGATAACTTTAGATATTCTCAACTGAGTTGAATGAAATTTGAAATGTGTGTGTTTTAATGTACAAAATACAGGTCAAGTTTGAGTTTTGGTTCAGCACGTCAATTTCACCAGAGTTAAAGGCCTTTTGTTGGAATTGCCATGGGCATATTTTGCCATGTCCTAACAATGCTTTTAATATTCAATGAAATAAGTCTGCAATATATGTCTTTAAATCTGACTTTTCCTAAACATAGTATTTTATGCATTTCTTTTCAGAGTATGTTCGTTCACTGGCATTGGAAACTTTAGTACCAGAATGTGCACAGCATACAGAGGAGGCATGTGTGTTATCTGTGCAGATACAATATGTTATTCGTCAACTTTTCATTCATAAATATTGCACCACAATATACAAGTGTGGTGCAGCCTGTGGGAAGTTAGTAACATGCTATGCTGTCAAGTGCTGCTATATTCATCAGATGCGAATATAAAGGAGTTTGCTGATCTTTAAATTTCTACTGCATGACAGGTGTAAAACAGATGAGCTGTCATTCTTGGGAATGTTCAATATAAGAAGGGTGTGATGAACTATATATTAAGTGTTAATTCATTGCAATTGTTGCAATGGTGATGTGTGCACATACATCAGGAATATACACTGCTGTGGAAGAATGGCTAGGATAATTATTCCTGCTGGATATGTTTGAATTAAAGTTTAATTTTCAAAATCTCACTGTGTCTTCATTGATGTTTATCTTAAAACTTCATTCAACATTGATGCAACCAATTATGTCATTTGGACAATTTACTTCATCTTCGACTATTAATTTTGGTTGCTTATGATATGATTCATGAATGGGGTGGCCCTCACATATGCAGACAAATTGCATGCCTCAATTTAAGGTTACTGACAGCACTTAAATGGTAGAATAGTCCTCAGAGGTTTGTGATTTCAGGAAATTTTACATGTAATTTGCCACATCTTGCAGCATCTTGTGGAATTTAGTTCTATGCCAGCATGCACACTTGAAAATTAATCACAAAATTATGTGAGAAACACTTGACTGTTTGCGTACCAACTGTTTCTATCATAATAATTTCAGGACTGTGTAAACAGTAAATAAGTGATAACCTTAAACAAAAAAATTACATGGTCACCGTTTATTTTCTGTTTACTTGGCAACCAGCATTATTATGGTAGAAACCATCAAAAATAATGGGTTTTCGTATAATTTAAGATTTGACCAATTGGCAAAAAGAACCCATATACATGTACATGTATGTTTGTGGGAGGGTATGAAAGGCATAATATAGAAATTTGATAGCCTGTAGCATGAAAGTGATCAGCTGAATTTTTGTACTGGAAATGGAATCTGGTGGCATCTGTTTCAGACTGTCTAAAGCCTTTTTATAATTAGCCCTTTAATATATCAATGGATTGGTAATTATAATAAAAATCAATTTATGACTTGGGTCATAAATTAATTTTCATTATAATTTTACATGTCGAACTTGGAAAACCAAATTCATTCATGTGTTGCATATATTTTGTTGAGTATGGATATGGTACAATAAATGGGTGGATTTAGTGTACAGTACCCTTAAAGGTTGCATAAGTATGTTGTATGGCACATTTATCAATAAATTGTGCAAAAAAGTAACTTTTTGGTCAAAACCAAAATTGGTTTTTATCAAAACCAAAATTGGTTTCATATATAAAACCAGTTTGGGTTTTGATCAAAACCAGTTGGCGCTTGGTATTTGGTTTTGATCAAAACCTAATTTGGTTACATATATGGGACAAAAGTTCAATACCAATTTGGGTTTTGAATGAAACCAATTGCTCAATACCATTTGGTTTTGATCAAAACCAAAATTGGTTTCATATATTGATCAAGTGCTCAATACCATTTGGTTTTGATCAAAACCAAAATTGGTTTCATATATTGATCAAGTGCTCAATACCATTTGGTTTTGATCAAAACCAAAATTGGTTTCATATATTGATCAAGTGCTCAATATCATTTGGTTTTGATCAAAACCAAAATTGGTTTTATATATTGATCAAGTGCTCAATACCATTTGGTTTTGATCAAAACCAAAATTGGTTTCATATATTGATCAAGTGCTCAATACCATTTGGTTTTGATCAAAACCAAAATTGGTTTCATATATTGATCAAGTGCTCAATACCATTTGGTTTTGATCAAAACCAAAATTGGTTTCATATATTGATCAAGTGCTCAATACCAATTGGTTACATATATGGGACAAACGTTCAAAACCAAATACTCTTGTTATTGGGTTTTGATCAAAACCAATTTTGGTTTTTATCAAAACCAGTTGGCGCTTGGTATTTGGTTTTGATCAAAACCTAATTTGGTTACATATATGGGACAAAGTTCAAAACCAAATTTGGTTTAAAAAAAAACCAAAATGTTTAAGAGTGTATGGGTGTATTCTATATATCTCATGTACATTTCCTGAGATGATTGATTGACCACGCGTTACTATTTCGTTAATGTTGTACACTGAAGAAAAACAGTAGTCAATAGGTTGGGGTTACCTCCAACAATATACAGCGTTACCTTTTTATGTGCTATTGCCATTGTATACTTCTGTGTTTGTAATAACTATGATATAGGTCTGTTTTCGCTGCCACTCGACAACACAGACGGACTCCCCGCTATCAAGCATGCAATGCATGTATATAATCAGTATGGGTGGATATGTGTAACATAGTGCATCTCAAGTATCACTTGGAATAATTTGTTGTGATTTCATATGTGATTAGATATAGGCATCGTAAGTTAGTAGCCACTCATGTCACCATCATATAGGTCACATGACCTTGGTGGCCATCTTAGTTTACGCAATGTTGGCTATCTTTAATGCATATTCATGCTTATATGGGTATGTCTCCACCGCTCACTACCTCTATTGCCTACATAAAGCCTGCCTAATACACGTTACGGTCCATCAAAGCGCTTTGGGCAGCACAGGTAACGGCATTATTACACAAAGGGACTATATTTTATTTCAGAAATAAACGGAGGGTTTAATGAGGTAATGGGATTTGGATAGCGCGAACAATTCACTAACATCATGAACGCTGAATGTTTAGGCAGCCGAGATCTATAACTACGTTGAATCCGTTGTGTATTACTTTGCGAATTTGAAGTGTTGTCACGAAAGCTGTTTGTATTGAACCAGGTTGAGTCTTCGCTCGATGCTAGCGTATACACCAGGCAACAATGCCTGAATGGCAACATATCTTTGGCCTATCGTTATATAGGTTGTCATACTATTTTATTTAATACTGTTTCGTTTCGACAATTTAGTTGGGCAACATGAAATATCGCATTGTTTCGGAACATAATGATATTGGTATTGACATATACATCGGTCTAGTGTTAACGACGATTATTTGCTCAACATGTCTTATCTCCAAACATCATTGGATGTGTTCCATCATATTATCGCAATTTCCGATATGCGTGTACTGTGTATATGGGGAAACAGACCTACCAAAAATTCAAACTTGTTTTTCTCTGAAAATGAAAAAATGGACTTTATAGATCTCTGGCGATGATGGGTTAACGGAGACAATCTTGACATCAACGTACATTACTATATCGTTGATAGCCCAACTAGTGTAGCGGGGACGCAGTCATTGAATGGACCTGGGCATCCAGAAACTCTGATATATGGTCCACAAATTGACCCAGAGGAAATATATGAGATCATGATGTATACAAGACATTCGATGGAAAAGATTTATGGACCGTGCAATATTACGATTAAGAGCGTCGTGTTTCACTCGCCTCGTGATAGCCAGCTCTATTCCCAATATCATTCAAGAGGAACTAATATAACACTAACCCTAACCCTAACCAATATCATCAAGAGGAACTAATATAACACTAACCCTAACCCTAACCCTAACCAATATCATTCAAGAGGAACTAATATAACACTAACCCTAACCCTAACCCTAACCCTAACCAATATCATTCAAGAGGAACTAATATAACACTAACAAAAACATTCCAGACTACTGCAATCTTTAATATATTTATCCGAAGTTCATGTAAATAAAATCTTTAACACCGAATCATTCTAATATATATGCCTTCAATATATATATATATATTCTTTATTTCCTCCATTCATGGAGATATTTAGAGAATGCATACAATCAATATAAATTATAAGAACATAAACTCACCATATTTACAGTCATCAACTAAGTGGTGAACATAAGAATTACATACTTGATTTCCATTTACAACAACCATACACATAGAAGCATTCGTACTAACAGACACACAGCTATAACATTGGAGAATTACATGCATGACTTCCATTTACAACAATCAAAACTCCCAGAAGCATGCATACTAACAGACACACACAAAACATTGGCGAATTACATGCATGACTTCTCTTTACAACAACCGTATAGTGATATACACACCGAAATATTCATACTAACATTCGTTATATTTATAGACATAGACAGACGACCAGAATGGCAATGTAACGTTATCGTGTAATGGATTGAACATATGGTCAAATAGCTAACTGGCTCTCCACGACAGGCTAAATGTGATGTGTTATTATAAGGTTATATATATCTTTATATATAAAGAACTGGGACCAGAGAAATAGCATAATCCGAGACGGCCAAGCCGGAGTTGGACCCAAATCAGGGATCTCTCTCTCTGGAAGACCCACAAACGCCAATGCCTTTGTGTGGTCTTACCGACTCGGAGCCGACCAATTCCCCAGCACCGCTCAAGTATATATATTTACTCATGTTTATTTATTTTGTCGCATCTTCGGATTCTATGGATAATATGAGTTATGTATAGTATTATGTCAGTGTGAGGGTGTAACAGTCCAACTTTGAATATGTGCAGCAACGCTATCAAGACGAACTTGAAACATACCACTACAATATACAGTGATTTCGAGGCAATGTGTCACCGCTTGCAAAAGGTGTTGACATACGATAACGCGGACACGCTAATCCTCTTCGTCAGAATATTCAATAAAAAGGGCAGTATTAACTTTGGATAGTGACCATTCCTGATTCATAGAGACATGGCAGGAGCAATTTCAGTCCGAAGGAGAAAGTACTATGACATTGTTCATATATTACTTCACGAATCGTGGCTAATAATTATAATATCATGTAACTTTCCACAACGACGAACGAATGATTCTGACATCAGATTACGTATTATATGTTGATCAATCTTATCACATGTTGGACATTATTATAGGATCATCATTCGCCAGATACGCTAATTGATATCACGCCTCCGGCATGTCTGGACGAACGTGTATACACCCATATATAAGCATGCTTTTTCCCCAGAACGACTCAATATTCTTTCGATACCAAAATCAGCTGTACCATGCTAACTTCAACTGATTTATAGTCAGTTTGTTACCCTAATCGCCGATGTAACAACGCAGCTTATCTACATTCACCTCTTCTGCGCTGATCGCCGATGTAAAACCACAGTACTTCTATACTTACTTGTCTGGCACTGTTCGCCGGTGTAACCAATCGGGCAGATACAAACATATCCTCCAGTTAACTTATTTTCACACCGCCCACCGTTTACACAAGGGCCGGAAATGCAAACACTTACAACTGGAATGAGAAGTGGAACAATTGTTAAAAACAATGTCACACGTAAATATCATGTATAACAAAAACATACAAAGTCACAATATTTCGATCATTGTGATGCCGGAACCTTACGGTAATATATAACAAGCTGGATGGCTGTTAAGTGTCCAAAAAATTTTGATGGGCCGCGGAACCATTGGAGAAAACACATTTGGTAAATTGTGTAAATCATGTTCCTTTACCCTGTACCCATGCATGTGGTTATACACTTTACCCTGTACCCATGCATGTGGTTATAAACTTTACCCTGTACCCATGCATGTGGTTATACACTTTACCATGTACCCATGGATGTGGTTATACACTTTACCCTGTACCCATGCATGTGGTTATAAACTTTACCCTGTACCCATGCATGTGGTTATAAACTTTACCCTGTACCCATGCATGTGGTTATACACTTTCAACCAGCAACCCTTACTATTTCACCTAGGTTGCATAATTACAACAAATGTCTAACAGAGCTCTATTAGTAGAATTATTACCTACTCTGTCAGCCTATCGTCAATTCAAATTTGACACTAATCGCCCGTGTGACAACTCAATGACTCTACACTCACCTCGTGTGTACTGATTGCCGATGTAACACAACAGTACATCTATACTTACTTGATTGGCACTGTTCGCCGGTGTAACCACTCGGGCAGATACAAACATACCCTCCAGTTAACTTATTTTCACACCGCCCACCGTTTACACAAGGGTTGTAACTGCAACTATTTAGAACTAGAATGAGAAATTGGAACAATTGTTAAAACCCACGTGAATATCAGATATAAAAAACATAGGAAGTCGCAATATTTAGATCTATTTGATGCCAGCACCTGCCGGTAACATATAGTAAGCTGGATTAGCTGCGACAGCGAGATCATTGCGGAAAATACTAATGGTAAATGTAAATCGTGTTATTTCACCCTGTGTATCCATACATATGATAATACACGGTCAACCAGCAATCCTTACTATTTCACCCAGGTTACATAATTACGGCACATGTCTAACAGGAGGGTATCACCCCCCCCCCCCCTTCGGTACGCGGGATTCAGGGTGTTTTGAAGCCGTACGCGGGATTCATACCCCCAAATTAACTGGTATTCGGGTTCAAGCAAAACATCTTGGGCGAAGGTTTTGATGGCGGAAAGTAATATTTTTTGCTAGTTATCTGTATGAATGAGTGGGTAGAATAGCTTCTTGGGCATATTCGACCACCATAAACAGAGACGTGGCGACAGGGGGGATCTCACCCCCCCCCCAACTTTGGTCAAAATTTTCAACAGTTGGAAATTTCATACCTGCCAAAACATTAGTTGGAAATTTCACACCAACAATAGGTTGAAATGTTCTTGTAGTTTGATTTTCAAACAATTTATTGGGGGAATTAATTGTTTTTGGTCCAATATTTGCATATTTTCCTATTTTTTGTCAAATTTTTTGACTGAAATGGTCATCAGTTGGAAATTTTCCAACCTCAGGGGGGGGGTGATAAGTTGGAAATTTCCAACACTTGGAAATCTTGTGTCCAGGTCCCTCCCCCGTGGCCAGTAAAAACTGCTAGTTAATTGAAGAAAACAATATTCTCATACATTTGGTCAACATTGGCATTGTCATCAGTTGTAAATTTTCCAACCTAAGTGGGGTGTCAGGTTTGAAATTTCCAACTCTAAGAATGCTTGACGCTTATAGATGCTAGGATTTTGCGATTTTCTTGTTCAGATTACAAAATTTTCGCACACCGGGACGACTATGGTTCGACTATGTCATTGTCTCTGCCCTGTGGCCAATACAGAAATGCTAATAAGTTTGTCGTGGTCTCTTGTCCCGTAGCCGTGTGCATTTGTATGGAGTTATACCACGTTTAAATATCTGAATGTTCCCATACCGGGAATATAGAACCATGGTTTGTGAAGATATAGGATATTAGGCCTAAATACTGAGGTGCAAGGGGGTGCAAATGGAATTATGCAAAACGTGTGTTCGGGCTGATTCTGACTCAAAGGAGGGGGGTGAAGTTGGAATTCCCCAAGGTGGACACCCCCCCCCCCCCCAACGGAAACCCTCTGGCCACGTCGCTGATCATGACGTATCATTAATGGTATCATAACGGCCTCATAACGCGACCGACATCATATTATGTCTATGTAACTTCTGCTTGTATCTGTCTGATATTAAAACAGTCAATTTGTATGTTATTTATCGCATATTATTTCTTAACATGTATTCAGGATTCACCCCCCAAAATTAACTCGTATTCAGGATTCATCCCTCAAAATTTATATTCAATTCTTTGACACTAATCGCGGGTGACCACTCAATAATTCTACACTCACCTGTTCTGCACTGGTCGCCAGTGTAACCACACGGGCAGATACAAACATATCCTCCAGTTAACTTATTTTCACACCGCCCACCGTTATCACAAGGGTTGTAACTGCACGGATTTACAACTGGAATGAGAAGTGCGAACAAATTATTAAAACGTTCCACGTGAATATCAAATATAGCAACATTCACGCTGTGTATTTTTGCACTGGCCGCTGTTTAGACTTTACTTTAGACATATTTCATTCGTATATAAATATACAAAAGGGATCGGGCCACAAGTTATTTCAACTTAGGACGAGCATAAATTTATGCATATCTATGTGATATTTAAGGAAGATGTAAATATATATTGCAAGGCTATGGGTTGGGATCACATTCATCTAAATATGGAATAAGAATCGTGAACAACAACTGTTATAAACCACGTTTCGTGTTATGCTAATGCAGTACCTGCTAATATACTGTTGTAACATCAATAATTTGCGGTTGTCAATTATCGATAAACTGTTGCGAAGTGTAGTTGAGTTCAAAGACACCGGAAAACAAAAACAATGGCGTCGCTTTTGCGGAACGATTACTTTTTTGATAGTTTAACGGAGGGCAGAAATTACTTTTGCAAGGGGAATAATGCAGAAGAACTAACAACGCAACCTACCGACGAAGAGGAAGACGAACTAATGATGGCCATAGATATATCAGGGGCATGTCCGACAGCCGCCAATGAGATGCTGTCTCAATCTAGTATTTATATCAGTAAGTTGGTAGAGGCCCAGAGTTACTAAATAGTACAACGAACAGCAGCGTGACTGTCCCACAATACGAAAAATGAGATTTGATGTTCAAAAACAACATACTCAGTGAGCATTATAAATAACGATATAATACCGGTAAATATTATAATGTCCAACTACGATATACTCAATGAGCATTATAGATTACAATATTAACGATATAATAGCGGTAAATACCCGGAGTATACCCCTAAATAGGCTAAATGTGTGTCTATAACTTATAAGAATACACCTCCCTCGTCCTAGAGTCTCATCACGTTCATTTAATTTTCAAATGCAATTCATAAAAATAATATTAAATAAAAAATATATATAAGAAATACATCTGAGAAATAAATAACTTAAATATTAGCAAAAATTTAATGAAATAAATTGACGTGTGCATGCGTATTCACGATATAGTCAAATAATTGATTAATTTAACATTACTGGTGTTGCTACTCACAGTCTCAGTACAGCTACCAGTGGTACAACTGCATAATATACTACAAAGATACTACTGTACATCTCGATTTCATATGAGTAAGCACAAAATTGTCTTCGAAAATGTCTTCAAAAATCCAGAGTGCACACAAAATGACAATATGGGCTGGGCAAATGCAAATATTTAGAGGTATATAAATTTCCTCCTTTGAATATATACTTGGACAAAATAATTCATGAATAAGCACTGGAATATAGCATATCAATATTTATATAATTATAATTAATTTAAACTTAAAGGAAATTGATTACAAGGCACTCGATGTATTTATAGTTCATATCCACAATTTACATAACATAGTTTAGCCTAATGAGAATTACATCTCTATGCGTCACTGTAATTATCACGTGGTTGCCAGAATGATTCGAAGATATAGCAAATATCCCGTGAACGGATTTTTTAAATAATTTTCAACACAAAATAAAAACCATAATATCTTTTCCCAAATTTCCCCTAATGGTTGGTGCACAATGGCTTTCCATCACAATTCCAGAATTTCCAGATGGATGAACTGGAACACTGCCCCCGCATGTTGTATTATTCTGCAAAATCTAATACGGCAAACCATATTGACAGGTTCACACGATGGAATAAGAGCTGCAATCAACAGACATTAAAGTGATCCTCAATATTCTCGTAGCTATACACTGGTGGATGACCCGGCATTCTAATAGTAATAGTATGTTTGCGGCCGTCCTGAACAATTTGAAGAAATACGGTCTCGACAAAACGACGCACCACGATCAATCACACCAGTTAACGCTCTATCGGAGAGTGGTTGTCTGTCTGTCTGTTGTCTCAAATCTTGCATAAGTCTGATTCACAATCGTTGTACACACAATAGGAAATTACTTAGCGATTGTATTCAAGCCTGTCGCCTGTGGCATAATTATAAGAGGTCAGATGTCGCCCGTCTATACACCTTATCATTAAACGAAAGCAAATCCCGCTATATCTCCTTAGAAATGACCTTTACAAACTGCTCAATATTGCGCAATTAATTATATACGTTTATGTCACAAATGGTATGCCTGGTTGGATATTGATATGTTATATGAAACAGACCCAACACCAACAAAAAAATAGAAGGCTTACAACATCGAGACATGCGGTTCTGAGAGGTTCTACGAATTCGCATTGGACCAAGCCCTCGTGCTTCGGTCAAATGCAGCTAGTTTGTTCATGTAAATATTGTGTTATACATGTATGTATGCTGGACGTCTGGTGTATGTGATATACATTAAAGCTAATTCCCCATGATGTGTACACTTCTTATAACTTCCATCATATACACGGAAAAACTTCAACTTCTACTGGACTCGGAATACACGCTCTACTAAATATATACAATCGAGCTATTTCGAAATACATTTGCATAAATTTATCAAGGCATGTGTTCACATCAGCGCTAGAGTTCGCATACAATATATCGGACCAATTTGTCGCAGCTATTTCAGCGTTCATTCCATAAAAGTTTGCACGGGACTAGTTCCATACTGATCTCTTCTTAACGGGAGGCTCTTGAGTTTGCATTACAATTTCAACAGATGTAGCGTAATGGTCGGACAATCGAAGATTTGATACAGTCGGGTTCATGAAGTTCGTCTCGTCGCTAACTAAAATCGGATCTATACGGGTTTGTGTTGTTCATGTGACTCGACTGGGTTCCATAAAAACATTATGTAACTGAATTTTGCTGTGCTTTTTTGCAAGGGGCCGATCTTCTTCAACATATCACTGTTTAGGTTCCCAACTATCACCAGAGCTGGGTTAAATTCCAGGGCAGTTTCAATTTTGTCTTCCAATTTATGCCAGTAGTCTGGCAGGCTTTCCCTTTCTGATCTATATGTCATACATAGGATACATTTTTTATTAGTCCCCACTTCAAACCATAAAATATCGTCATTAAACTCTAGCCTATCCAAACGACGGAATCCAGTTGTATTAGAAAAATACGCAATTATACCACCACCATAGTCTGATCTATCCTTACGAATTGGAGGTTGAAAACCAGATATCGCGAGTTTTTATGATGAATAATTTTCACTGAGGTGGGTCTCAGTAAAACACAGAATATCAAAATCATCGACATCGTCTTCGAATTTTTCAATCTTGTGCCTGATACTGCGGATATTGCAATGCAAAATTGATATGGTACTTATAGGCTGGTAAATGGGACCAGGGTTAGGACTTATATCACCTAAAATTAAGGAAAGACATAGCAGAAGTGATGCAACAGCAAGATTATGGAAGCAAATGTTACTTGATATTCGGAACTTCCGATGTATTTTAGTTTTTTTAAGAAAGCTAACAGAAGACATGAACAGATAGTGAGCTCCGATTGCTGATCTATATACACATATATCAACTCCCATGACTAATAATACAGTAAAATAATAGACAGGTTAGACCAGCAAAGCAAGAGCACCGTATATGTTGGTATATGTTTATAATGTTCCATTGATATATCTCGTCCGCATGGAGAAGAGGTGTAAGACATAGAAGAAAGCAAACATAAGAAACAATCATTTGTGAAAATACATTATAGCATTAAAAAATTGAATCAAATTCCGGACCCCGAGTTTTATCAGGTATGTTTATAGAGTGGTGTATACTAATTACTAATATGAAATAGTAATAATAATAATACATATTTGTAAACAATTAATAGAAGCATGTCGATTACAACAACAGAGTGACTTGTGGATGTTTTCTCATTCGATACCAAATGTGTTGTCCGGATTATTAAAATGATTATGTCCGCTTTCTGTTTTCCAGTTGGATCCTATTTTTTGAATTGCCAAAAAATGTCAACTTCCTTTTCTGTATATCTTTGCAGAAAATAATGCCGCATTTTCCCGAAAAGTGCCCGAAATGTCTTTGTAAAACATGATTTCAAGAAATAAATGGATAGAACATAATGATATGGTGTTAGTTATGTCTTTATGCCGCCTAGCCGTTCTCAAATGGTCAACATAAAGACAAAGGCGTGTAGGATAATGCTGTTTTGAACTTCATTCTAATTTCAGCAGCTGTTCAACAATGTCACCACACCTACTGGACACAAACTCCCAAAACACAATGCCCCAATCGATCCCACAAATCGGAATACCAATATAAGGAGTTCCTTACATTAGTACACCGATCCATAAACTCGACCAAAACACAGCTCCCGGGAATCCACGTCCAGCTGTCCCTGGCCACTACAAACAAATGCTACTAGCATTACTAGCCCTATTAGTATTAGTGTATGTATCAGATCTAATTCATATTTAGAGTGGCC
Source organism: Siphonodentalium dalli (assembly GCA_032622095.1). NCBI lineage: Eukaryota > Metazoa > Mollusca > Scaphopoda > Gadilida > Siphonodentaliidae > Siphonodentalium > Siphonodentalium dalli. Next base: position 8,675,656 of record CP136061.1, read on the forward strand.
AAGGACTGTGAACTGTTCTATCTTATCTAAAAGTAAAAACTAATAGTAAGATTTGTTGGTGGCTAAATATTTTCCATTTTTAGCGAGTGTTCAATTTAAATATAATAAATTAAAATAAGTATGGTATACAAATTTCATGCTGACCGCACCAAAATAGTGTTATTCTAGGAGAAATACATGAACCGCAATGGGCTCACGGACCACCAATCCGGCACCAACATTACTCCTATCGGACCACCACTGGCACCGTCAATTCTGAGCCTTGGATCCTGTATACAGTAACACAATACCACTGATGTGGCGACTGCCACAAGGACCCGCCCACAAATACAACCAGCCCCCCAGCACACCTCAATTGCACCCCATGTCTTGCCTGCAGCTATTCTCATATATGTATATGATATCTAGACAGCTATTCGTATTACTTATTAGTAAAATAACACTAAAAACAACAGAAATTACAGTATTGAGATTCTTTCTTTTAACCCTTTATCCAACAAACCGGCCAAAAACTGCCAAATAAAGCTGCAACAGCCTAAATTATCTTGGGTCTGTCTCAATAAAACCATACAAATATGGATATCATTGGAACCGGCTCATTGACCACATTGTGATGGTGACAGTTATGCCCTGTGCCAATGCATTCTCTTGTATATGCGAGTCGACCATAGGTCGCCTCGCATATATAAGAGAATGCATTGGCATTTTTTCTTACATTCTTTAACAATTTAAAAAATTTTAATGTGTTAAGCCAATGCATTCTCTTATATATGCGAGGCGACCTATGGTCGACTCGCATATATAAGAGAATGCATTGGCACAGGGCCGTTCTGTTGGGTAAAGGGTTAACAGCTTTGAGAGGCTGAACGACAAATGGGGCCGGAGCCCAACGAATGACCCCATCAGCTGCAGTATTGTGGGGCTAGGGTTATTTCCGATGGTTAGTCGGAGTTGGTAGTTATGAGCTGTCTGATAGCGAATGCACCAACCTACCATAACAGTACATAATCAGCACTATGTACCGAGATCCAGCCATTTTGGGGTCATCTCCTACTTAACTCAACAGAAACTATCCAGTAAAATAATTAATTAATCAATAATGAGAGTGAAATTCACTCCTAGCGTACACACATAACCATGTACAACAACCTATTAATTATAAGGTTGGGTAAAAGTCTCTTTTCTTTTGGTACATATATATAGTATAGGAGTTGAGTTATACAATGGCTGAATATAACTACAGTCTCCCTTATTGGTAACCTTTTAACAGTTATATTGGTGAACTTAATGTTTCGCCACATAATCGCATGGGTATTTTATATAAATTTTACTTGCATTAAAATATTAGAGAAAGACGCAACAAGGCGCATTCTACAGTTCAGGCACAGTCTGAAATCAGCCTCCGTGGCTATATCCAAATATAATAGTTAACCATGGATATCGTTGATTTGGAGATTTGATAAAAGAGTGATAATCTAAATTCATGTTTCACAAAAACTGTTCAAATTCAGTATTACATTAGTTCATAAGCTTATTCAATGGGACGCGTTATCACACAATCTCCACAAAGCAGGTAAATAGTGGATTTGACACTGTCACGTTAAACCACAACAATTAAGTACAGCCACAATAGACCAATCCAGGACGTGCCAGACATATACTACGTTGACATTTTGCTAAAATATGCTGATAAACTGGTTATGCCTTTGCATGATAAGTGCAGTGTATCAAACAATGCTTGTAGGCAATTGCACATTATCGTGTTAGTTAATGTTGATGTTAGGCCATGGTTAATTAATTTTACGCTTAAAGGTACGGGAGGTCTTGGTGGTGGGTATGCTGTGAAAATATTTCCACCGGTCAAAAACAGCCACAAACAGAAAGAATATTAAAATGTAGACAGACTTTGTCCGTATACAAATAAGAAATATCGCATAAACAGTATGTTATTGTCATATGTTTGACCATTGTTATGTAAACAAATGCATAAAACGTTACTTTCCTGGTGTTTGTTTATATTATGATGGTAAACATAAAGAGCGTTCTTTGTTGCTGAATTCCTGATATTGAACGAATAAAGAGCGTTTATATCATTTGTGTGTGATTATCCAGTAACACTGTGCTGCCTTTTGTAACACAATAAGGCTCTTGCGTAGGTAAAATATAGTAGGTCTTTATGATAGCATGCTGTTTACGCGATGGTCATGGTATATATGAACAAAACTATGCGTTTTAGTGTTTTTCTGTTTAAGGTGATTGAAACAAATATGAATATTTTCGACAACTAAGGCCTCCCGTGCCTTTAACTTTAGTGCCAATCGCCAGACTTCCTTTAGGGAGCAAATCATAATGATCCAATTAATTATTGATTCATTCACATAAAATGAATGTAAATAAATAATCACATTGTACTATATAAGTTTCTTAAGAATCATATCGTGATTAATTAACAATTGTAATCACTGCATTATTGATTTACTATACAGAGTCCTGGATTATGCTAAACATAATCTTAATTAACCATGGCCATGTCAAGAACATAAAACATATATAGTCATCACAAAACTCGTATGCACATAAGTGCACATAGTAAAAATATTAACTTTACGCAACTAATATTTAGCATACATTCTGAGTCATGACAATGTCTGTCATCTGAATACTTAATATTCAGAAGCCAAACAGTTCCATGACTCAACAGTCATGAATATCCATTTGGTGGTTAAAGGTACATTCGGGGTTTCAAACCTTTGGTTTAAAAATGGACAACTTCACATTAAACATTCATCTTAACTTTATACAACTGATATTAGCATAATATTCAGAAGCCAAATGCTGTCACTAATCCCAGTTACTGGTACATGTAGTCAAATTTCAGCTATAAATCAATATAAACTACAACCCGTTACTGATTGTGATTGATATAGATCAGTTTGTAATTTTGTTTTGCGTGAGAATAACAATTAAAGGTGCATTCTCGGTTTCAATTGTTCAATTGATAAATTATCAAAACTGTTTAAAACATAGTTGTTAACTAACTTTATACACGTACAACCGATATTACCATAATTGCTTAGTGATGACACTGACGGGACTCCAAATAATCAACATCCAGAAGCCAAACAGTATCAAGACTCAACAGTCATGACCATAGATAGTTAAAGGTGCATTTATAGTTTCAAATATTTAACTCCAAGAAAAAAAATCATTCTTATTTAAACATTGATCTTGACTTTATGCCTCTGATATTAGCATGATTGCTGAGTCATGTCTCCATCCCGCCTCTGCATCCTAAACAATTAGAAACCATATTGTGTTCCTAATAGTGGAATTTCAGCTATACATCAAGACAAATCACAACCCGTACTGACTGAGAGTGATCGATATTGATCAATTTGAAATTTTGTTGCACCATATAATAATATATGTTAAAGGTACATTCAAGGTTTCGATTGTTCAATTCATAAGTTATCAAAACTGATTCAAACATTGTTACTAACATTACACCAACGATATTAGCATAATTGCTGAGACATGGCACTGTCTGGCCTCCACGTTTTTAACATCTAGAAGCCAGACAGTATCACGATTCAACAGTTATGATTATAGATAGTTAAAGGTACATTAATGGTTTCAAATATTCAACTCAGGGAATAAAAATCAAATTTAATTTAAACATAGATCTTGACTTTATACAACTGCTGTTAGCATAATTGCTGAGTCATGACTCCGTATTCCGCATCTAGAGGCCAAGTGGTGTATGGCTCCAAGTTCCCAGAAGAAAAATCTCAGCTACAAATCAAGATAAATCATATATAAATCATATATAAATCATATATAAATCATATATAAATCATATATAAATAATATATAAATAATATATAAATAATATATAAATAATATATAAATAATATATAAATAATATATAAATAATATATAATTCATATATAAATCATATATAAATCATATATAAATCATATATAAATCATATATAAATCATATATAAATAATATATAAATAATATATAAATAATATATAAATAATATATAAATCATATATAAATCATATATAAATCATATATAAATCATATATAAATCATATATAAATCACATATAAATCACATATAAATCACATATAAATCACATATAAATCACATATAAATCACATATAAATCACATATAAATCATATATAAATCATATATAAATCATATATAAAGCCATAACTGTGATAGCATTGTTCCTTTGTCGTCGCTCGAGAACCAGAATGTTCCAGCTCCACTGCAGTTGATTCTCAGAAAATAGCGTTTGAATGTTCGCATTTTTAAATTGTCCCATTTAGATGCGTTTCAGTACTTGCACTACTATAACTATTTTATTTGTGTATCATATTATGGAAAGCACCAGAAAAAATTGTTACAAAAGCCTCCAGATCCAGATTTTGCTTCGGAGATAGGACATTGTTCACAAAACATTTCTGTCTTTTAGGTGCCTCTGTTGGAAGCAAAACATTCTAGAACTCATATTCTTGAAGAATTTCGAACTTTATCATGTCACATCTGGATATAGGAAAATTAACAAGCAGCGTCCCTAACTCGGCCACGCACGAAGATTGCCCTCAAATAATTGTACCGCTCGGCGATTTATAGGAACCACCAAGGGTGCTTAAACCTAAGGCAGGTTGATGACGTCATATAATTTTTACTATATTCATCAGTGATTTTTGCAAGATCGCGGTTATAGATTTTCGAGAAATTATCACGTGACTTCCGGTTAGCAACCAAGTGGAGATTGCCAAACAACGCGGAATTGGAATTAAAGCTTCGCGATAAAAAATGAAAGTAACTACTTCACAACAGTTACATACGAAGAATTCACATGTGATTTAAGTGTATTATTTTCATTTGGACCAATTCCGTTGATCAGCTTAATGAAAACGAAAAATGAAGTAGTCATGACGATAACCCAGACAAGATTTTACAATCCACGACATGTTTTGTCAATTTGGCATGTCGTCTCCGACGTGGCCACTGCATGATGTTACATAAATTATTCTAAGCATTTTATCGCCGAAAAAAGGCAAATTTGAGGCACATCATGTGTGGTTGCTCCACTACGTGTCACGTACGATTCATATTATAATAAGCAGATAATAATCCGCCAAAGAGTGAACAGTAGACTTACTGACGTCTTGACTTAACTTAACTCATAAGCGTTGCGTTGTCTGTCGGTTACGCAATCTCTAAGCACACATTGAAAAGGCAACGTAACAGTGATCCTAATGAAATATTATTTAGGAACATTCTATATTTAAGAGCACAACCAAATTGCGTTCAGCATCGAGATGTAATGATTTATTGTCACAAATTACGCTTTAAAGGAACACTCCGGCGAAGATTTCCCAATATTTGCCACCAAAGGCTCTGCGACCCATTAGCCGACAGAGTTGCCACCAAATGCTCTGCGACCCATTAACCGACAGAGTTTCTGAAGTCGGTATACGCAAACCGCTGTTATAGCTACAGTTGAAGGTGTAATGCATGGTAATTTATTCGGTTTGGATGACAAGATCCGTCGATTAGCATGTTGTGGAAGAGAAAGTACGTTGCCACATATAATCTGAAACAATATAAAATAAAAATGAATGTTCATGCCAGACGTTTACGACTTTACGTCTCCATTCCCAAATACAATGGCAGGGAATTCAACCACCCATTTAGCAGTTTGCGTCATTCTGTGTTGGTCGATTTGTAACGTTTGTGGTATAAATTAAATCCAATGAATATGAAAATGCGGTGTAGTTTAATTATAGTTTTCACTCAGTTTAACTCAGCTGCCGGTATTTTACCATAACATGTGAAGTATAGGGAGATGCATTGTACTGTAATGTTTGTGATATAACTGTTAAATATTCGGTATATGAAAATATATTGTACTGTTTATTTCACGGTATATTACTGGCAACTTTTCCCGTAAAAGTTACGAGCTATATTGTACAGTGCATACATCGTCAATCAACAATCCTTACTATTTCATTAAGGTTGCATGATTACGGCATATGTTTTACTTGACTTGAAACATATTTTATTTGCATAATATACAAAAGGGATTGGGCACAAGTTTTTACATCTTATGAAGCCCCTCTCCCGATACAATAATAACATACATGTAATCAAGATGACGGCATAAACGTATTTACATGGTGACCAGTTTTGTATATATAATTTGTATTGCCTTCCAGAGGTTGTGGAGATTTGTGTTTAAAACAATGTGGCCACGTTTTGAATATTTGGCACGATAATCGAGTGCTAATATAATATTTTGGTGTACGTATGTTCGGAGGTTAGAACAAAAATAATAGTAGATAGTCATGTACTAGGTTTTAGATTGTAGCGCTCTGACAATTAATAAGAACGTGCATGTTTGTGGGGGAGGTTGGTCCAATTGTGAGATAACTGCCACATAAAAAAATGTTTTACAGAGCCTTGACTACGGCACATATTTTACAGAGCCTTGACTACGGCACATGTTTTACAGAGCCTTGACTACGGCACATGTTTTACAGAGCCTTGACTACGGCACATGTTTTACAGAGCCTTGACTACGGCACATGTTTACAGAGCCTTGAATACGGCACATGTTTTACAGAGCCTTGACTACGGCACATGTTTTACAGAGCCTTGACTATGGCACATGTTTTACAGCGCCTTGACTACGGCACATGTTTTACAGAGCCTGACTACGGCACGTAGTTTACAGAGCCTTGACTACGGCACATGTTTTACAGAGCCTTGACTAAGGCACATGTTTTACAGAGCCTTGACTACGGCACATGTTTTACAGAGCCTTGACTACGGCACATGTTTACAGAGCCTTGACTACGGCACATGTTTTACAGAGCCTTGACTACGGCACATGTTTCACAGAGCCTTGACTACGGCACATGTTTTACAGAGCCTTGACTATATTAGTAAACGTAGTATCTAATCTGCCTAAAGCCTGAGTTTAGTGTGTACAACCCATAGAGAGCCCCACATAGACTGGAACAGACGACACTCAGCAGTGCACGATTCCATATGTGTGGGGCTCCCTGTGGGCTAGGGTTGCCAGCCTAATGTTATCAATTAATTTATATTCGCTTGTTCGAAAATGATCGCCGGTGTAACCCAACAATACATCTACACTCACCTGTTTGACACTGGTCACCGGTGTAATCACTCGGGCATATACAAACATACCCTCCAAGTAGTTTATTTTCGCACTGCCCACCGTTTTGACATGGATTGGGATCGCATTCATTTATCACTGGAAATAGAAGTGCGAACAGCAACTGTTAGAAACCATATTAAGTATGACTATCATATATATCAACTATGGAATTCGCAATATATAGCCGAAAGTGGTCGGTGGCCTGAACAGATGTTCTTCTACTCTAGATGCTGGATGATCTAATAACCTTCTAGATTTTTGTCCCAATATACCCGGCGATACAATATACACGCTATGCAATATACCCGGCCATACAATATACTCGCTATACAATATACCCGGTCATACAATATACCTGGCCATACAAATATACACGGCCATACAATATACACGACCATACAATATGCCCGGCCATACACTATAATATACCCGATGATATAATATACCCGGCGATACCATATACCCGACCATACACTTTAATATACCCGATGATATAATATACACGGCCATAAAATAATTATACACGGCCATACAATATACCCGGCCATACAATATTCCCGGTCATACACTATAATATACCCGGTGATATGATATACCCGGCCATACAATATACCCGACCATACATTTTAATATACCCGATTATATAATATACACGAACATACAATATGCCCGGACATACACTATAATATACCCGTTGATATAATATACCCGGCCATACAATATATCCGACCATACACTATAATATACCCGATGATATAATATACACGGCCATACAATAATTATACCCGGCCATACAATATACCCGGCCATGCAATATACCCGGCCATACACTATACCCGACCATACATTTTAATATACCCGATTATATAATATACACGAACATACAATATGCCCGGCCATACACTATAATATACCCGTTGATATAATATACCCGGCCATACAATATATCCGACCATACACTATAATATACCCGATGATATAATATACACGGCCATACAATAATTATACCCGGCCATACAATATACCCGGCCATGCAATATACCCGGCCATACAATATACCCGGCCATACAATCGTAGTGGTTGTTATGTATTCGTGTGGTATTACACATCGCCCAGACATTCGCTGCCTCTATACCCTCACTGTTAAATTAGTTTACGACAGGTTATGGACCAAAACACTGGACAATATATGCTAACACTCTGTTTCGTAAAATTGTAGAGCTAATAACCATAATCTTACACCACTTTGTTGCGTAATTTGAGTGTACAATCATCTGTGGAAAACAAACTATGATTGTAAATGTTTTTGTTCAAAGTACGGTCTTTTTACGGACTTATGTTATGTAATTTTATGGTACAACAATCTGTGAAAGAATTTAAGTGTGTAATATATATCTGTCAAACATTTGACATCATTACGCGTGTCGTAAATTCAGATCCATAATCCGATTAAACGCCCCTAAATTACTATTTCTTTGACATCGGGGATACAAAATATTTGATTCGAATCAAAGAACCACCCACCAAAGCTCAGAGTTATTTGATATCGATTTTTGAAATCTGTTATTTTTCACCACAGTGAATATTTGGCGGCCTGGCAAAAATAATCTGACTTCTAACATAATTAATACAGACATACGCGCTGACTTCTAACATAATTAATACAGACATACGCGCATGCGCATGCCGTTTCACGAGGTCGTTAAAAGTTGTGACTCCATGTGCGATCAGTGGCGAAAAATTAATTTCGGATGAAAGTCGATGAAAAGTATAGTCATCAACAAGAAAGTGGTATGTTGTGACAGTTGACCAGCGGATGCATTATATTTATTTATGAATGGGTAATCATGTTTCATCCATGTTTTATATGCCACCATACTTGTCACACGTGGAAGTATTATGTGTTTACATTCGTGACAACACTTGTTGGGAAATTCCAAATTTGAATTAGGAAACACCATATATGGAAGTGTGATTACTCAACTCCAATCTGCCAAGATAAAACGTTACTGTAGGACTTTTACGGCACATATATCGTGATTGGTTTTGTTATAAGTATGTATTGGTAATGATCTAATTTGAATAACAAAATCGGCTTTTGATGAAATTCCATTTTTGTTGTAACTGGATGATATCGTCCGATATCTAATCAGATGGTGTACCTTTATATTTAAAGTTTGCGTTCCATTGCGATGCCTCTGATATGTTGCGACGCTAAGTTCAAAGTGTGGTTTTTGTACTATAAGACTAAGTTATACTCATACTATTTTTCGTAGTTTTTGTACTAAGACTAAGTTATACTTATGCTATTTGTTGTGGTTTATCAAAATATTGAAATACGTTATCTCTATACCCGGGCATACACCATGGACGTGATGGTTATGTATTTGTGTTGAGTCAATCACCATCCAGCCATTCGTTGCCACTATGGGTGGATACACACATGCATGTAATTTCTGTATGTAAAATACATGTTTTTTACATGGCCATACCAATAATTGACAACATTAATCACCTGCGGGCGAGTGGTTCATTGTTAACAGGCAAAAAAAGTGAGTAGTGATAAGCGAAGTCAAACTGTCTGCTATCAGGACATTTAAGGCCAGTCCAAATCATGTCTTCTCTTACGGATGCGGAAATTAGTCTGGCATATGCAGGCTTGATATAGAACATGTGTACGTCGCTTGGCGTCGAGTAATGGTTTTAATATTGGTTGACCGAATGTAAATATAGGCACATATATAGGCATAATTACCTATTCGGTGTCCAACGTTTCATAGTGTATGTAACTCATCAACATGTCTTCTCTTACGGATGGGGAAATTAGCCTGGCAAGTGCAGGCTTGATATAGAACATTTTCGACCATGATGCTTGTTTGGCGTGGGGTCTCGAAAGATTCAAATCGCCAAGGGATTTAATTGAATGTATTGGTCGGAATAATCTGGGCAAGAAGGTACAATATAATATGTGTCCTTAAATAGCTCAGAGTTGGTCACCCCGTCTGGTAGCAGTCGGGATCATATAGCCCAGTGTCGGGGGTCATATATAGCCCCTGCGTCCAGGGGGGGGGGGTCGGAACAAATTTACAGACACGTATGCTACTTTTTTTGCCGATGACCACTTTTTTGACACACCCACCCCGACCCCAATTGTTTTTCCATTTCATAGAGTTTTTTCCGGCCATGTTTTGACACCCACCCCCTTGTGGAACGCAAAACACAAACATACAGAGAAAACCAGGACAAAACCTCCTACATTGAGACTCAGTGAATCTAGTAATGAACAGCAGGACTCGCCTCTAGCAGTATATTCTTGACTGCAGTGGATTTTGTCCCTAGAAACAATGTCGGTGGTTGAATAGTCTGCTTACCGATCTAGAGCACAAATAATGGTGAGTACATTAAAATACCCCAAGCTGATCATTCAGTCCCTTGGCAAAATTATAGTAAAAACAATATAGCTCAGTGTCCAAGAAAGAAAACAAGAAAAAAGCTTGAATTTCTCACAAAATACTGAGCTTTCAAAGTTTACAATAAAATTTTGACAAAATATGACAAACAGGATATAGTTATTCCTCTTGATTCCAATTGATTCAGATTGGTCAAGATTGGTTAGGAATTTTATAACGTTCACATTTTATCTTGTATGAATTCAGGAATCTTGTATGAGTTCAGAAAAGGCATTATTTCTATTGGACTGCTCAAGTGTAGCATGTGAGAGTAAAGCATATAATAAAAAACAAACCTACACTTTTAGTAGTTTCTATTTCTGTTGTCACATATCCACTCACAAGTCTAGGTATGTTACATGTTTTTTTCTTTATACATCCGTGTTTAATGTCCATGTTTGACCAGATTTGGCATTCAATTTATTTCTTTAAAGTTACCCTTATTTGATGTTAATTAGTTAAATAGATCGTCCATATGGGTTATCCCACGAACAATTATTTTAGGCGACCTGGCGACTCGGTCCAAGACAGAGTCTTCTATACATTCCGACTTAATTGGAACTCGAACCCAGTGCGGTCATCGCGTCGGCAATTATTGGGTTGTCAGTGGACACATATTACATTGTCTGTATGATCCATTTAAAACGCCACGTAAAACACACGATAATTACAGAGATTACATGCATGTGTGTGTCCACTCAAACCCGGCTTACAAAGGAAGTGTTAGTTATGTATTCACGTTGCGTTAATCACCATCCAGAAATTTATTGCCATAATACCCATGCTTACAATGGAAGTGTTAACAATGTATTCGCCTGGCGTTACTCACCATCCAGATATTGAATCGTTATATCAATACCCGGGCTTACCATGGAAGTGATAGTAATGTATGGGTGCGGCGTTCATCACCTTCCAGACATTCGTTACCAATATACCGGGCTTGCGATGGAAGTGATAATTATATATTCGAGTGGCGTTACTCACCATCCACAAATTGAATACGTTATCTCTATACCCGGGCTTAGGGTCTATTCTCATTGCACACGCGCGTGCGATTAATCGCAGCGTTTTTTAAGGTCGAGCGGCTCTATATGTGTGTTCGATGGCATTCCTTCCTCCCACTGCTAAGAGTTCCCACAATAGGGGTGGGGTCTGACGAACACATTCATACACAGGTCTAGGGTAGGTTGGAGGATGATAAAGTACTTTCGGTTGGGGTGACCACATACATGCCTATATATGATGACACATTAACTTTAATTTCCTCAGTTAGATTTACTCAGGTATAAGTTGAGTATAACGAGCCATGCCATCAAAATGACATAAGTTTTGAGGACACAATTATATCTAGCTAATTATAATTAGAAATAGAGGGTTCAATTCCATGTAGTATGGCATAAATATGCATATTTTATTCCAGCTTGAAACGTATATAACACTATATAGTACGATCACAACCCAGATTACAGGAGTTTTATGTATATAATTGTTATTATCACTCACGATTATCAAAAGTGTACGATTCAAGTGGTTGAATTAGATCTTTCAACGTTTTACCTTATAGTTAGCTAGGTCTGACAAAAATCGTCTTTCTGAATAAAGCTCATTTAAAACATTAGTACTCAAACATATGATATCCAGTAAAAATTATGGGGAAAGAGGGGATGAGACCCCAATTTGTTGGGAGAAAAACAAATAGATTTGAATGTAGGGAGGATGATAGATCCATGGTTGGGAGGGATTTTTATGTTCAACCCTGTGTATGAACATTTGTTTTTCAGACCCCCCTCCCCCATCACCGAGTGATCATTTGTATAGCCGCTGGCAACAGCGACAACGCGGTACTATAATTGACGAACCACCATTCAAATAGAATAAGTGATGGGACTCAGAATTCGACCTTAAGAGTCACACACGCAGCGTTTCAGGTCGAATTCTGTCGCCAGGACGCTGTTCGCATGCATGAGCGATTGATTTCAATTTGATCGCCATTGGCGGCTTATCATCAGTGATCGCACATGCTAAACGGCACATTACTATCAATATATATATTCACAATCTTGGGTACAGTGTTGCGCGAGACTGACAGGTAATATTATTCGACTGAATTCTACAAAAATCACCACTGATGCTAGCTATCGTTGGAAACTTCTTTCCAAGCCATTTTCTTTCCGTACTTCATTTATTATTTTATCGCCCATCAGTTATGAGAATGACTGTACCCGGATAGTATATGTGACCGAGTGAACCATGCCATTCTCTGTAACGGCTATCTCGATGACGAGGTTGATTGCATAAGATGATTGGTCACGAATAGGACGTGGTTGTTTGAGGAAGGTAATTGATCACGAATCGCTCTGTGTTATGTTAACACGCACCTTAAAAAACGCTGCGATTAATCGCACGCGCGTGTGCAATGAGAATAGACCCTTACAATGGCAGTGATAGTTATGTATGGGCGTTGCGTTAATCACCATCCAGACATTCTTTGCCACTATAACGGGCTTACAAAGGAAGTGTTAGTTATGTATTCGGGTGGAATTACTCACCATCCATATATTGAATACGTTATCTATATACCCGGACTTAAAATGGAACTGATATTTCAGGCTGATATTACTTCCCCAGTATCGACTCTATCTTTTGTAAATATTTTCGATGTGAAATTTCGATTCTCTAAATTTAAGAAATACTTTGACGGTTTTTCGCCCTCGCCAATCCATCTGGCACGAGATCTAACAAAGATTCCTTTTAATTTATCCCCCGTCAGTACTTCCAGCTCTCGTTTAATATTTCAGTTTCGACGGTTTCGTTTTCGGTTGGGTTTGAAATATTTTCTAAAATTGTTATTTTTATATATGTAAATTATAGTCTTTGCTTTTTCGCATTTTTGATAAATGATAACAAAAGGGTATAGAAGCGCCACTTATTACCATTAGAAGTGTTTCTAAAAAAATTAATCATTTATGTTAAAGCCGATTGTATTTGGATCTAGTTTTTCATTTGTTACAAATTTTTAGTATTGTTTTGTGACCCGTTCGATTTGTTTTAACAAAATTGCCTGTGCGTGTTTATATAAAGACAATATAATTTGACTATGACATATATACACATCCCGATATAGATTTTTCCAACAAAAAGACAAACAACCCATTACTATTTCAAATGGCCATTGCCTATATACACCTGTGTATTTATATATGCCTTTCCCAACCCACCCTACCCACAAATATAAACAACAGACAAAGGCGGCAAAACATTTGATGAATAATATGTCTAAATTGTATAAGATGTACATGTATTTGTTCTTTGTTTCTTTTTCTTACCCTGAAATTATTTTTTTTGAATAAAAATATTATAAAAATAAATACAATGGAACTGATAGCTATGTATGGGCGTGGCGTTACTCACCATCCTGACATTCTTTGCAACTATACCCTGGCGTTACTCACGATTCTGACATTATTTGCTACTATACTCTGGCGTACAATGGAACTGATAGCTATGTATGGGCTTGGTGTTACTCACCATCCTGACAATATTTGCCACTATACCCTGGCATACATCGGCAGTAATAGTCGTCTGTTATATCTATGTATGGGCGTGTCGTTACTCACCATCCTGACATTCTTTACCACTATACCCTGGCGTACAATGGAACTGATAGCTATGTATGGGCGTGGCGTTACTCACCATCCTAACAATCTTTACCACTACACCCTGGCATACAGCGGCAGTAATAGTCGTCTGTTATATCTATGTATGGGCGTGTCGTTACTCACCATCCTGGCATTCTTTACCACTATACCCTGGCATACAGCGGCAGACATAGTCGTCTGTTATATCTATGTATGGGCGTGTCGTTACTCACCATCCTGGCATTCTTTACCACTATACCCTGGCGTACAGCGGCAGTGATAGTTATTTATGGGCGTGGCATTTCTCACCATCCTGACATTCTTTGCTAATATACCCTGTCGTACAGTGGAACTGATAGCTATGTATGGCGTTACTCACCATCCTGACATTCTTTACCACTATATCATGGCGTACAACGGCAGTGATAGTTATGTATGGGCGTGGCATTACTCACCATCCTGACAAACTTTGCCACTATACCCTGGCGTACAGTGGAACTGATAGCTATGTATGGTCGTGGCGTTACTCACCATCCTGACATACTTTACCACTATACCCTGGCGTACAATGGAACTGATAGCTATGTATGGGCGTGGCGTTACTCACCATCCATACAATCTTTACCACTACACCCTGGCGTACAGCGGCAGTAATAGTCGTCTGTTATATCTATGTATGGGTGTGTCGTTAATCACCATCCTGGCATTCTGTACCACTATACCCTGGCGTACAGCGGCAGTGATAGCTATGTATGGGCGTGGCGTTACTCACCATCCTGACATACTTTGCCACTATACCCTGGCGTACAGCGGCAGTGATAGCTATGTATGGGCGTGGCGTTACTCACCATCCTGAAAATCTTTGCCACTCTCCTCTGGCGTACAACGGCAGTGATAGCTATGTGTGGGCGTGGCATTACTCACCATCCTGGCATTCTTTGCCACTATGCCCTGGCGTACAACGGCAGTAATAGTCGTCTGTTATATCCATGCATGGCGCCTGATTCTGACATGGGCTTGGGTTACAAAAACCAACCCCTGAAAATAAACACAAATATGAACCTTAGGCCACGTGAATATCATGAGATACCAAACTAGGTGCAGAAAATGTAAATCAGAATTCTAGACAAAAATATCCGTTGATAGTTCCTAGTCCATGAAACCATGCATGGCTGTTGATCAACATTTGTAACAGCGAGCCCGAAACCAGACTGCGAATAAAAAATCATATACGTGTATGCGAGATAGAGTCTGTACTATACTATTTAATGTTTTGGCCAAATTTTATAAATTACGCTACTAAAAGTAGCGGAATGTTACTTCGATCAAGTTTGGGAATTTCGTCCTATTTTTTCTCTTTTCTGCATAATGTATGTCACTGACCAATTATAATTAACATTACTTATCAATTACCAATCAAAATAAATGTTTCATTGTTTTTAATTCCACATAGTATTTCATAATAACAAGCATAATTTAAGAGCAAATTCAAATGTCTTTTTCAGAAATGGTGAGTTGTTACATTATTCTACCCTTATTCCATTCAATAAACTCATATAGCTTGTGATATGCAACGATCGTTGCATAACAGGAATAGTGTGACGGGTATCGGATGTCTCTGTTTACATTGCGTACGAAAATACTAATGCTTCCGAAAATATTCAAACAAACTCTTAATGAATGGAGATTTTCAAAAGTTATTTCATTAACTTTACAACAGATCTGTATTTATCTGGGACTATTTCTTTACACTGGGAAATACTGCATAATTACGATAAACGTCATTACATACCTTACAGAAGCCAGTGTTAGTTTTGGGTCTCATTTGTTGATTAAGTATGTTTATCGAGGTTTTTGATAATGTAATAAATATAATCTGCAACTCGTCACCAGTTTATAGCAGAATTTATACATCTCGTCGAGTAAATTAGGTCTGGGCTCGTTTCGTAAATTACGCTATAAACTGGGGACTCGTTATAAATTGTCTATATAATAGTAATAACATGAACATGATATCCTAAAATTATTGTAAATTTGTCGACAACATTTTCCACTAAAGTGCTAATTTCTAAAACGGGAATTCTACTATAAAAGTGTTGTCTATATTTTGTATTCTATTTTTAAAAATATTTTACCCGAAACCTAAGTATAGGTCCAACTGGGAAATTGGGTTTGTCATTTATTTTCTATAGACGTTTTCGACTAAGTATTGCTGCAATATTGTTAAAGCGTGAAGCCGATAGAAGCCGATTTAAGATTGACATTTACTAAGGAAACATTATAACGTTGTAACATCGCCGAGGCAACAAATAGTTCTCAACATTGTAATCATTTGAGTCATTATTTTCACCAAAAACAAATTTGAATATGTGATTATAATTAGTGACGAGGGTACAGAATTGTTGACAATTTATGTAATTGTACGAGTGATTTAGAATTACGAGTTTGTGTGCAAAATTAGCCTGATGATGACATTGAAATTTCCATTTGTAATTTAAATTTTCACAAATAGATGACGCTGAATTGGTGTAATATAATCAGTTAAATAACAATTACTAAACCGAACACGCATAATTGTCAAGACGGAGTATGCATAACACTGGGGTATGCATTGTGTGTCCATTTATGAACTCCATTTGAAGTAAATATTTCATATTTGATATTTTGCTAGGCATGGTGAATGTTGCCAATTTTTTCTCACACACAATCACAATTTCCGCGTTTGACAAATGTCAATTGAGGAATGAGGTTTCACTCAATGAACTAGATGTAATATTTGAATGCATGCTAAATAGCATGAAAATACAAAAAGCGGTAAACAGAAGTGTCCGCACGTTGAAAATTAATATTCCTAACTTCGCGGCATCTTGTCAATGTCAGTATCACAATCAGACTCATTCTCCTAACACGACATCGGTGTTGGAAACGGTTAACAAATGGTAATGTAACGGTTAACAAATGGTTAACAAATGGTTAATGTAACGGTTAACAAACGGTTCTCACTCCTGACAATCATTTACACAACCCTTTAATAAATCAATTCTTTATAAATAGGTCAATTTGATGAAACTAATTCCATTTAAAATTTCACCTGTCATGTGTATCTTGTTTCTCATTTTTGGTACATAAAACCTTCACATTTATAGATATGTGCTCAAGGTAGTGTAAGCGACCACCGATAATGTGCACGCAGGTCGCACCACCACAACACTGACACTGAACAGTGTACGTGTCATTCGTTCATGGTTCTATCTGCCATTGAGCACTGTGACCGAACTGCAACTTCACCTGGTTTAAAATACCAGTATGTATCTTGTATATTTTTTATGTAAGACAACTATTTTATATACACGAGTATTTTTATTTTATATGCGCAGGTAAGTACCGGTATGCATATTATTATTTCTGAACAATGGCACTTAATAATATACAATTGTTGGCATGACTATTGACGTCCACCAATATTATATTACTTCTATTTCCATAGATGCCTTGAAGTGCAATGGATATTTGATTTAACCCTTTACCAAACAGAAAGGCCCTGTGCCAATGCATTCTCTTATATATGCGAGTCGACCATAGGTCGCCTCGCATATATAAGAGAATGCATTGGCTTAACACATTAAAAATTATAAAATTGTTAAAGAATGTAAGAAAAAATGGTAAAAAGTGTTAAAAAAAAATAATTGTTAGCCCAATGCATTCTCTTATATATGCGAGGCGACATATGGTCGACTCGCATATATAAGAGAATGCAGTGACACAGGGCATAACTGTAACTATCACAATGTGATCAAGGAGCCGGTTCCAATGTATTTATGTATGAGCCATTGTTTCATGCACACTGCCTTAATCATATTTCATGAAGATTCATTCATTCACTAGTTCATCTCGCCCGATTCATTATCATATTTGTTGTAGACCAACAGTAATTAATAATAGACAAAGAACTGTTTCTTCATGATTTCTTTTTGGTGTTCACACGTTTGACTTAGAAATATTTAGTAAGAATAGGATTTAGGTAACTGAAAATGTTATCTGACTCAGATAAATGTGACCCGCCATATCAAATCCAGTCGTAAGTCTGGATTTTGTTACCCTGTGCCAATGCATTCTCATATATATGCAAGTTGACCATAGGTCGCCTCGCATATATAAGAGAATGCATTGGCCTAACAATTGTTTACAATTTTAATAATTTTTTCTTGTATTCTTTAACAATTTTATAATTTCACCCATACATAGCCCCAGACAAACATGAGCAGACGACACTCTTCTATATGCTTCTATATATGTGTGGGGCTCCCTACAGGGTAATGGATGTTTTATATTTTATGTCCTAACAATTGTAAGAAACATTTATTTTTTTTAAATGATAAAAACTTGTTAGGCCAATGCATTCTCTTATATATGCGAATCGACCTATGATCGACTCGCATATATAAGAGAATGCATTGGCACAGGGTAAACAAATTCATGTTGAGACTGATCAATTGGACTGCGAACGTCATCTGACATATGAATCCATAACAAGTTCGAAATATTGTGTGAATATATATTATGAATGGATATAATTAAAATTAATCGAACATCCATCTGAGCATTCAAATTTGCGATTTTAAAAAGGTGAATGAATAATAACGATATGTCTTGTTCACAAGCACATGCATGCTGTCATTTGTATGTATGCAGCTAACCTTGCATTTGTTTAGTATTAACATGCCTGGGGTTTCCATATAGACCACACATTCAGGACAAAATTTAACGATTTGTTATAATCATGCTATTTTACAGACTTTATGACTCGTTCCAACTCGAGTAGATCTTATCGGTTCTACGTATATTGTATAGCTGCAAATTATACAATGACTGGTTTTTTCAAGTAATCAGATAATATTGTGACGATTCAATTTTAACCTTAAACATCTATACACATGTGATCACAATGCATTATGTGTGGCACACTTGTGTGCCTTCTCATCTGGACGTCGATGGCCCTGTCACCTCTTTATTGTGTATGTGTAACATATGTGGTCAGCATGAGCTTACCAAGCTACAATATCACGTATAAACAAAACCAGACTCAGAATTTATTCTGAAATCGCTGGACGTGTTCAGTATGACACATTGTAAATATTAATACACTGTACATACATGTAAATACATATATAATCGTGGTGCATGCAAACATTATAGATCGGATATTGTGTTCACTGCAAACTGGGGTGAGTGCGTGTTGTGGGTTGGGTTTGTTGTGATGGGGTATAAAGACTATTAGTGTGTGCATATGGATTTTCCCTCTTGTATTTCGCTGTACGTATGCACGTGTATGTTGGTTGGTTGGGGCGTATTCGTTCGTAATAGCGCGTTGGTTGGGTGGTGTTTTTGGTGCATGTGTGTGTAGTGGTTACATGTAGGAACCCAGAATCGTCCTTTGTTTATCGATTTACCATGTGGGTATATTCGTACTATATAAACAACATAATTACTGCTATTGGTAATATTCAATTCACTGTGAACCACATATACACTGTCATGAATGTTATATACTCATGTAAATTGCACAATAGTTTATATCTTTCCTAATTAAGCTATGGGAACACATGCAGTAGGTATAATATTTACATAAAACTTTATCATATAGGTTGCATATACTGTAACTGATATGTATGTTTAACCGAACTGAATCTTATCTTACCTTACCAGCGGACTCCGTCTGAACATGCATTTCATAGTTTGGTATATGATTCTAACCAAAATAGTTATGGATGTTCAGCGTCACGATGACTTTCAACTCGTATTGTTTGCAGATTTGGTTTTCGGCTTGTTGGGTTCTAGAATAATTATTACAGGTACACACTAGCCACGTCCCTGCTAACGCACGATTTACACTGATTTAATGTTTCCATTCGCCGTACAGTTCTGGTCCTATTATATCCAATAGCACAGAATAGCATATACTATTAGTATGACATTAGCACACAAAACACAAACATACACGTGTTCTCCCTTGCGCATGCACCCTCACTCTAAAGATGGTCCATCTTCTGGCATGTCCGAATGATAATGGGGATATTTCCAATCAACAACGGTCAAAATGCGAACTATATCATCCGCACCTTTGACATCCCCAATCTGTTTTGGTGACATCTCATCGCCTTTGACACCCGAAATTATGGTGGGTAACTACACTTGGTCGCGGATAGTATTTTTGCTAACCGCTCTGTAGGCTAGACAATATTATGCTAATTAAATATATATTTTTTCTATTGATATACGCATTATCCACCGTCAGTGGCTGATAATTATCTTTCAAACAAACTACATAACGTCAAAAAGTGTATACTATTTATGATAAAATCGGAAAATATTACAATTTATGGCTGTTTTGGGATGTTGTCAAGTTAAGCAGTATGATGTTAGTGTGCTCATGTTTTGAAAAAATCACGGTTTGGAAATTGGATTCTGTTTTTCGGTCAATAAATTGAATTTAGTGTATCAGTGCTCGGATAATCCATTGGAATAAACATAGTGCTTAACAAAATGAATGTAAATACAAGTCCAGTTTGTTTGTTGTTGACGTCATGCTGATGTTGTCACTAACATCGCGAATCAGAAATTTTCAACACAAAATGTTCTCTTCCAATTTGGGAGGCACAATCAAATCTGACAATCCCAGTTAAGAGCGACGCAGCACCAATTCGCCACCTAGTGAATCGATAAGCAAAGATATGTGTATACCATACCTATATATATATATATATGACAGCTGAAACAATGACATCACGCTCAAATACAAGGATAATTTCATTATTTATTAAATCGTCCGGCAGATTCTCGTGATTAATCAATAAACTAAATTTATTATATATGTATCATTGTGTATATATGTATTTCTATGTATACATAAGCGTATATATATGAACTGATTGAATTCAGTCATCATACAAACCATTAAGTATAACGTTCATGTACAAACTCCCCTGCCGGCCACCCCTATCAAATGTACCCCCATTGACATCCATTAACGAACCACATGACTTATATATTTAACTCGCACCCAGACTTACCCCACCCCCCCCCACCCGCCAGCACCACCACACTATCACTCACCACTAATACTTAATAGTATAGTTATTCAAAGTCAATGGTTATTGTATACATGCACCCGTCATGCCAAGCATATTCTTTTTAATATACCGTTTATATTTGTTGTCATACTTATTCTGTATTGTGGGGAGCGGAGATCCATCTAAGTTTTAAGAACTTGTCCTCCAATCCCCTAGTATCTGTAGATGAATATACTATTAAATTATGTTTAAACCAAACTAAACAATGAACTTTGAACACTTATTGTTGTAAGTTCTTAGTTGCAGGGCGATGAACTCAGGTGTCAATGCATCCAATAAAAATGTTTGACAAGCTGACTCTGACCCTAATAGTCACTTTAATGCCGATAATTACAGGCACACCTTCATATTTGATGGACAAACTAAAAATCAATAACAGCAAATCTCTGCATTTACATTTTTTGCTGTAAAATAATTCAAGAGTTGCTAGGAAAGCCGCTAGATTTAGGATAAGTTCTAACCCACTGGTGTGCACACAGACGATGCCATTCCCTGGGTACATATTGTAGAGTAAGTCACAAGGACTCTACATGTATGTCAACCAAATATAAAGAAGAGAATCGGTGGCACGGCGACGGAATACTCAATTTGAAATGATGCTCACATTTGTAGGTAGCACATGGCCACATGATAGTAATTGTGAAGTACATTTGAAGGCGGTTGAGTATACCGATGTAAACATACAGACTGCAATGATGCGTTACTTATCACGCCGCTCATCTACAGCTGTATGATTCTAGGCTATCGAATCATGTCCCTCCGTACTCACACACCACTCCGTGTATATGTTAATGTGACGATATATAGAGGATATATAATTAATATCTAATGAGTCGCAATTAAATACGAAATATATTAACCGAATTTGAGTCTATGGATGTAGACTTACAGATTGTGCAATGATCCGTGACATATCCCGGCGTACAATTACAGCTGTACGATTCGAGGCTATCGACACACGTCCCTCCGTTCTCACACACCACTTCGTCGCAATAGTTTACATCTGAAAACAAGAAAACAATAGTCAGAAATGGTAACGCCACCAAGACCATATAATTATAATATAAAATATTATTCATTAGTTAGCGCTAATATAGGCGACTAATGAATACTATTATTTGATTGGCTTGTTAAATAACATCTAATAAATATTCATCTTATTTACAATTTAAGGAGTCCTTCTGGCACACGAGAATATTTATCGCGTTTGATTTGCACCAAGTGAACTCGACGCATATATAATTGATACAACAGACCTCTATTATGATGATCGTGTCGTTATTTGTTTAAAATACGTATCAATTGACATATACGCACCCGTTCCCTCATTAAAATCTACATATGTCGCCAATTTTAGGGGACCTCCGCGAATTCGGGGAGGTCCGCAAAGTGACCTCCGCAAATAGGGCCCTACTGCAAATCGGCGCACCCAATGCAATTTGTAAACAAATAAGATTGGCATGCGTTTTAACGAGGTGAGCTTTAATTAAACGAAAGAAGCAATGCTACATAAACTATCTGTCATGGACTCAGCCAGTGTGCCATATATCCATATATCTGTGTCAACTAAGGTCGCTTTGCGTGGTAAAAGTGAAAAGTGAAAGTGGAAATTCTGAATATCCTATTGAAAATGAAAGTAGCCTACAATTTTGGGAATTCCGCGGCAGATTCAGATAATCTATACTATTGAAAGTGAATGTACGATTCCTGGAATTCTATCAGATATCGCGACTCGTTTTCGTGATCATATGTTATATATATAGGGCCTATATGACCACGAAAACGAGTCGAGTCACGATACATCCATCGGTACAAACACATTGTGTATACGATACAATTTTGACTTGATGACCAGAAAATAAAAGATAGCGGTTACTCCAACAGAACAGGCATGCGCACTCCAATTAAAATTACCCATAATTCACTTCACTACACCAGGGGCTCCCAATGGGTTATACATTATTTTCAGGCTATCAGATTATTTATATTTTCAACATATTATTACACCGGTAACTTTAAGTTTACAATTTCAGCCTGTCCTGACTCTATCGATACGATTGAGTTATATTTTCAAAAACATATTATACACCGGTGGCGTTAACTTTACAAATTCAGCATCTACGTGATTCTATCGGTACGATTGAGTAAGGTACACAAAAACAATCTACCACAATGCATTCGCCCTGTCGACCACAGATTATCAAAATCTCCGAAACAACTTACACCACATGTGGCGTAATAAAACTGATCATATTTTACTTTATAGAAACTTCAACGTTTCAGCTGAAAAAATACCAAAACATGTTCACTTCTGATGCATTCTGGATTTTGCATAAGGTCGATAAACACTCAAAACACGTGTATATGAACAGTGTATGTCACTTTAAGCAGTAGTGACTCCTAATTCGGAGCCAAAATCCAAGCAGACGCTCTCCTATGCATGAGATAGTCGACGTCAGCCTGTCAATGATGAGAGTGCATTTTGGATATTCAACGACACAAAATAATGGTCTTCGATTTTGTTCAAACAGTTTTGTTTTCTACTTTTCTCGCATACCATGATTTACTATATTGCGTGTTGTAGTACAATTAGCACGTATATATTGTTTACCTGTATCTCACTGGTCACCGATATACTCGGTTTGGCACCACGATTCACTACATTGAGTGTTGTAGTATAATTAGCACATATAGATTGTTTACCTGTTGTGCACGTGGCGCCGGTGTACCCCGTTTGACACGTGCATGTGTATGACCCGTCAGAATTAGTTGTACACGTGCCGCCATTTTTGCATGGCTCCGGATGGCAGCTGTCAATGTCTGAAATCAACAGTGGAGATAAACATTATCAAGATATAGAGAATACCCCAAGGTATGAGTGAAAATTCGAGTTTTCTTTCCAGACACGAATGAGATGTTTCAGATATTCAAACAAAAATGTTGGTATTCTTGTTATTATAAGCCCCCTATTAATGTTCAAAATGTGTTAAATCAACTCTTATTTAATTAAATTAATAACTCTACTTAATTAGCGAAGCAATATAATGTATCTTGTTATTATATGCCCCTTATTAATGTTCAACAGTTAACTCTTATTTAATTAAATTAATAACGTTACTTAATTAGCGAAGCAATTATAATGTATCTATTTTAAGTCCATTATTAAAGATCGCGTGTCAGTGTTTACAAACAGGAAAGATCTTAGGCCTAACGTAGAAATCGACACGCTGTATAATAATCGATTGATTGATCATAAATTCGTCACTTTTATTTGGCTAGTGGGTAGTGTACACGCTCTGAACACTCAGTCAACCTTGGTGACATGTGTGTTCCTGGTTGTTGTTAGATTCAAGGCAGCGAGCTACAGCGAAACATTATGGTTTATTAAAATACTAAAATGTAGGCTTAGTCACGTATACTGATATTTTGTTGGGTTGTGAATGTGAACTCGAACATATCAAAATGGGTTATATTACAACTAATATATAGGATGTTCTATGGTGTTAAATCATGCCTTTTCCATGACTGTGGCATCAACTGTTTTTCGAAAATTACATTTTGCCGATACCAAAGAGAGATTATTTTATCATATTGGGCACTGGTTTAATGATCTGACCATTCAAAAAAACTCCCTTGGAATCATGACTTAGCATTTTTTAATTTCATTATTCCCCTTTTTACAAGAAGGACATCCATGTTATATAAGCGACCTATATGTTGCATTTCGAGTATAACGCAATACTGATAAAGTACCACAATATGGTGTAGGGTGTGCAGCATGTATATGGCTATTTCTTAAAATCACTGTTCGATTTCAAATGTCATGTGTTACAGTAAAGACATATACATTTAGACTTTTCCAGTTCCTCGTCGAAGAAGGAAGAGTAGTTTAAGATATTCGGGAACTTACTTGTTAAAAAATTTCTGCCAAATAACCCTTGTCTTGTCACATAAACGATATGTGGGCTTTTATAGGTTACACGAAATACTTTGTTTTCCATAAATGTCTTACTGGACACAAAACAGGATGATATTGATCATGTATTATTCCAACAAAACAGAACAGAAAGAACATATATGGCTGAAATGAAGCATTCACCATATAGAATTAAGATTGTGGAGACTATAGTTTGCTCAGCTGCCCTCTGCCGTAACTCCACATACACCTTATGCATAACGTGGAGCATCTACCAGCGATGCGCATGTATATACATGAGTTACAATCGTGTGCCAACTGGGCCAATCAGATGACGCGCGCTCAGTCGCCAGATAAACAAAATGGATGCTGCTATTCAATGCATCATGCGTGTGAACATATCAACTCAACTACATTACGGGGAGCGTAACCGCGCATTCAAAATGTGTAGATACACAAATACAATATATATGAGGAACTGACACAAACCATAGCATGTTGACTGTTACAAGCATATGCTAGTTTATTTTTAAAACAAGTAGTAACTTATTTGTTTGGAAATACTCAGTAGTTTTCTATAACATTTTGACCAAAGTTTCCAGTCGGAGGTTCGTGAAATAGATCAGTCCATACATCTAGAAGAATCCTTCGACTGACAACTTAATGGTCAAAATGTTAGAGCAAACAACTGTGAATTCGGACACAAACGAGGTGTCAGCTTGTTTGAAAATTTTTATAGCATGTGCTATTGTTTTACCCTGTGCCAATACATTCTCTTATATATGCGAGTCGACCATAGGTCGCCTCGCATATATAAGAGAATGCATTGGCCTAACAATTTTTTACATTTTTAATAATTGTTTCTTGTATTCTTTAACAATTTTATAATTTCACCCATACAGAGCCCCAGACAAACATGAGCAGACGACACTCTTCTTTATGCTTCTATATATGTGTGGGGCTTTCTGCAGGGTAATGGTATGCAATAAATCACTATCCTAATGTATTACCTTTTTCCTCGATTTAGGTCGCGTTTGCGAATACATGGGCCATTTTGAAAGTGTGGTTCTCATCACCGGGAAACCACGTGATAAACTTCCTCTCCCTTTCTTCCTACGACATATATATGGCCAATATGACCACTCGCTACTGGAGTTTCACTTTACACGTTCTGCACACACCCTCCACATGCATGACATATGCTACTTCAAAACATTTCCGATTGCGCATTCGTGAGTTCTACGTCACTGATATTTTGATATATCGGTCTTTCCTGTAACCATTATTCAGGTATTTGTAGATGTATATGAGCATGTTTAGTTGTGGTTAACATTATAATTCCCAGCAATAAAATATTACGCCGCATATAACTCGACACTTTTATCAAACCATTAGTACTATTTTGCGATCAAATTTGTGTATTGCCGCAACAAATAAACCTTCTAACACACTCTTGTCTTGTAGCACATTGTAACGAACAAGTAACTTTCGCAACGTCATCGCGAATTAAATTTCGCTCATCATTTAACCTTCCTGTAACCATTATTCGGGTATTTGTGGATGTATGAACATGTCTACTTGTGGCTAACATTATAATTCCCAGCAATAAGACATTGTGCAGCATATAGTTCAACACTTTTATCAAACATTTAGTACTATTTTGCGAGCAAATATGTCCAATGCCGCAACAAATAAATCTTCTAACATACTCTGGTCGTGTAGCACATTGTGTACTTAATGTGACGAACACGCGATCTAATCATGAATTAAACAGGAACTACTTATATCAATCTCATCTATACTCGCCTACCATAGTACAATAATGAGTGTTTTATTAGAGTAATGTCCATTAGAATAGAGCAGTCACTAAAGATGTCAACTTGCATGAACATTACATAAGGGGCAAATATGCATCCTTTATATAAACAGCAAAGTGAGCAGGTGAAAGTACGTTCAAGTCTCTGCAGCAGAACAAAATACCCGCACTTACAAAGTGTTTTTTTCTGGAGTTCCCGACGGGGGGGGGGGGGGGGGGTCGTGAGAAAATTTACACATACAGGGCCCAAAATAAAATTTACAGCCCTTTTGCTACCCACCCACCCTTTTTGTACAAAATAATTATTTTTTTCCGCCTGATTTTATTGGACCCACCCCATAAAATAAGAAAAAAATCATTCAAGACCAAATCAAATAGATTAAAGGTAAGTTTTAAATTGGTCATACAATTGAAAAACTATCAACGGTTATGATGTTGTTTTCGACATTGAAAAATACATTTTTAAATAAAAAGTGTTTTATTCTACAGTATGCCCGAGTATGCACATATATTGTGAGGTAATATTTATAGTGCCAATAAGCCAACATTGTGTTTAATTTTTACATAAATAGTCCAGTTACTAATTAATGACTTCTTCACTGTTGTTCCCAAAAAGGTGCCACCAACCATCATATCAGAACACCTTATAGTCATACCTGCAATGACAGCTATATAGTATATAAGTATCACTCTTAGGAACCAAATAAACATGCTGGCATGTTTATTTTTTAATTTGAGGTATTTTGTTAGCCAGCACTCTGCAGCACTAGTATTATTTGGTCGTTAGACATGCCAGAGTGACAATGCCAGCACTATCAGGCACTATTCAATATGAATTTGAGGTGAAATACAAACCAGCACTCCTATTCAGTCATCACTTTTATTTGGCACTAGAGCGTGCTTTATCTTATACCTACATATGTTCTTAAGTGTTGGTTAAGGTCATAATCTATGTTAGAACATATTTATTAGTGAAAACAACTTAAAACAATGTCCATAATGTGGGTTGAAAAAAATTTGCACAAACAATTTTTTTCAGGCCTCTGAGATGCACCCAACCCGCCCGGTATAGGTATGTTTTTGGAAGATCTCCCCTGTATTACTTATATCTTATACCTACCCTGTTCCTAAGTGTATGTAAAGGCCATAACCTGCCTTAGAACAAAATTATTAATGAATATATTTGAAAACAACTTAAAACAAGGGCAAAAATGTGAATAGAAATTTTTTTGCACAAACTCATTTTTTCGGGCCTCTTCGGACCCACCCACCCCGGCCCTGTATGATAACACCTTTGTGCGACCCCCACCCCCCCCCCCCCCCGTTCCAGACCAAACTTCCCATGGACCACCGGGGTCATCACTAGATGGGAGCTTGCCATTTTTTAAAGATTTTTGATGAAAAACATGGCCGGCGGTAGCCATCTTGTATTTTACTCTTTACCCCAGCCACAAGACACATCCCTAATCTGATTGTCACCAAGCTTCATATGGATCCTTGGGGTGACATCTAGATTGGAGCTTGCCAAATATATCCAATGTCGCTAATTTAGTATTATTATAAAGACTACAATACTAATCTGGTGACAACTAATCGTAGTATTTCGTGTAACGTTTATTTTGCATGGAAATGTATCAATATCATGTTAACTTCGATCATTCGACAAAATCAGTTTACACTGCCCATCTAAATATGAAATCTGTAGACGCAGTAAACAAACGCTTAACAGAATAACAAACGATTTCTAGCTATCACTTACAATAGTATAATCCAAGCCGTCTATCATGTTACTCGCAGTGTATTTCGTGTAACGGAAGAATAATTTGATACGACTTACTCATAGAAGATGTATGGTATATTATCAGATATGGTCGTTCATATCATAATAAGAGCACGAATTCGACATAGGCAATAAAAGCCGATTGTATTCAAAACTAACTGCGTTGTAGGTAACACTTCTACAGCCTATAACCATTCAAGTATTTCCGGTAACAATATTTAACATGAGACACTATCCCAGCGAATGGTAACTCATAGAAATATAACTTCTTCACTAAAAATCTAAATTAATAAGACACCCAACATTTTACACGTTATTCCACTTACAATATTGGTGCCTATATTTCAATGTAAGTTTGTATTTCCAGTAACAATACTGGTTATTCCAGTAATGGTTTTCCTCGTAACGAGACTCTTAATCTTAATTTGTTGTAGAGCACAGGGTGGGTCTTAAGTGAACCATCAGTCGCTATCACATTGTGGGACTCTGAGTCCAAACATCAGGCAGGGTCTATGGAAACACTAAGCCTACCTTAAAAGTCTTATATCTGTTTGTTTCGTCCTATGCTATTAAACGGAACACATCCAATATAACAGCACAACATGGAGACGACATCACAACACATCTATAGGCTCGAAATCCAACAACATAAAAACTGCACATGCATGACATCACAACATCAGACATCAGACATCAAATCGGGAGATGAAGAGATGATGAGAGAGTGAATAATGACCCATTCTGGCCAATTTCTAGGAAAGCATAGGTCAGATGTCATTACGTAGTATTGATCTTATAACTGTATAAACATTCTTCGAGCATGAATACATATGGATAACCCTGAGTGCGTAATAATGACGAGCGATGTTGACTGTTTGAACGCAAATTATCGACTGAGGAAAACGCGCGAAATAACGTTACCTGTGATTGGCTAAGACACAATAGCGTCTGACTGTTTTGGTCTCAGATTGGGCGCTGCATATTAGATAGAGAATAGACTAGTGGACAAGTTATTGGGCTAAGGTAAGAATATGAAATAGTAAAATGGAGGTCAGAAATGGAAATGGGAACGGGAAATGTATAGAACAGAATAGCGCGGAATGGAATGAAATGAACCAAGTACGCGAAATGAAATGCGATGCGGCTATAAAATGTACATTAGTGAGTTAGGTTTCATAAGTTAGTTAGTATACATGTGTAGAATGTAATAAAGGCATATACTGTTTTGGTATATAAAATAGCACTGTCACAATATGTACTGCTATCAAAAACAAAATATCTCAATGATTTCTCTCTTAAGCGGGGAGAGTAACGTGGCAATCAAAATAACAAAGAAACATCTCATCAAAAATGAATTAGAGATAATGAGGTCCCGGGTTATATCGATTAAATTCACGTTACATTTCAGATGTTTTTTGAAATATACGTTTATGTGTGCACCTACCTGATACGTAATTTTTTCGCGACTGTTTATGAAAACGCCAAATCCGCGCACATTTTTTAACATATCATGCAGTATCATGTGTTCTCTATTTCATAAGGCAAGTGATGTCATTTACTATTAACATGGCGGGCCTATTATTTGGCTGCTATGCCACTTCGTTACATAAGAGATATTGAGTTGAGGGACAAGATGTAAACAACTAAATATATTCGGAGATCTTGGACATTGGTGGCATACGATTTATTATAATTAAGGGTAATGACCATTGTTCAATTATACATCAACGTTTTCATAATTATTTTGAACATTGTCTACAGACGGATGAGCAAACTCGAGGTTTTGAAATTGAAATGAGTTTAGTGGAAATTAAGCTATAAAGGTGACGGGTAGGCAGTGAATATACCGCTACACGACATGTATACGGTGTGTATTCTACAGAACTCATTGCGGGTCATATATAAAATCATAATTTGTCAGCATGTATCTTGTCTGGAAGACGCTAGAATCAAAGGACAAGAATATGGGCCATTATTGATGACTCAGATACGACGAACTTCATTACGGTACTTTCCCGCAATTCTATAGGCAAGCAAAAATAAAATGATATATGACTGATAGCTAATATAGAGGCGGGGTGAGTGAAGCACTCACTTGTCACACGAAAGACAAAATACAAAGTAAAAATTACCACTCAATTTAACAATCCATGAAAAAATTACTTATACCCTAAATTATATAGAGCAATGCAATTACCAAAGACGATTTATCAGATTTCAGCTACACAATTATCACTCGATTAACTAAATATTCACTGACGAGTAGTTACGGAACTATATGGTTCAATTGTTATGATCTTCAATTCAAACTTTGCGCTAAAGTTGTTATTTAGGGATCCAAAGTCTCATAATATCCTATTTGGTTTCAAATTTTTGGACTAAGATTACCATTAAATTTGAAAGTTTCAGGTACCAGTCGACGGGGCAGGATACAATTGAAGTTACCCAAACTTAGTTTTCGAATAACGTAGTACGTGATTATCAAATTAATTTTATTGCCCATTTACTCACGTGGGGTACCATAACTTGGGTTTGACATTTTCTGCTAAATTGAAAGATACACTTTGACATAGACATCAGTTGAAACCGTCTGGACACCGCATGATGTTATGTTGTTACATCGGATATTAGATATGTTACTATTTAGGAAGACACTGCATGCTCAATATGTACCAGTATATGTAAACGTACACCAGTATATGTAAACGTACAAAATACAAATTCCTTGAAGCGCAAACTCCCCCCAAATTACGTCACATTACACTAAATAATCAATTCAATTGTACACTTTATCTTGGTGCTATTAATAGTGAATTCTGACTGGTGCTACTGTCGTGAATCGAATGTTTAATACAAATAATTATATGTTGCTACATAGTTAACTTAGACATATTACATGTATGGGCCAGTGGTGTTAAAATGTCCATTTGATTTCTATTTCTCTAAAATGTGTAACACTCACTTGATATCTTTGTGGAGGAGCAATATATCGAGAATGTACCTGTAAAGGAGATACTATATTTGTCAATATATCGAAAACTATCCTGCAAAATAAATAACAGAATTGTCAATATATCGAAAACAATCCTGTAAAATAAATAACAGTATTGTCAATATATCGAAAACTATGCTGTAAAATAAATAACATAATTATCATTATATCGAAAACAATCCTGTAATGTAGATAACAGAATTATCAATATATTGAAAAGGATCCTGTAAAATATAATAATAATAATATTTGTATAGCGCTTATCCCCAATAAGCGGACCCTAAGCGCTTGACATAAACATAAACATGAAATATAAATATGCACAATATCAAAGTCATTTTCTGAAACGCCGCGCAAACAAGTAAGTTTTCAATGACTTTTTAAATTCGTCAAGAGATGGTGACTCTTTTATATAATACTAGCAGGTTAACCCGCCACTGGCGTGGTTCGTCTGAAAACATGCCTTTTTATATTGATTTTTTTTTTATTTTAAATTTTTTAAATTAATATTTTAATTTAATTTTTTTTTCAATGAGTTAAATCTGCCTTTTTAATTTTTGTATTTAAATTGTTTTTTTTTCAATGAGTTAATTCTGCTTTTTTAATGAAGAGAAATGATGGTACCCGTCCCTAAAAGAGATAAGATTTACGGTACATCGGGCGGAAAAACTGACCCGATGAAAATCTTCCCCGTTCCTAGGACCGACAGACTTAAGAATCACACAACACGCATTTTTTGTTTTCCAATGAGTTACTTCTGCCTATGTAATCAAGAGAAATGGTGGTACCCGTCCGTAAAGGAGGTTTTGCGTCCGTAATTTCGTACGTAGGTGATCGTTTAGCAACGTCCAATTTATACCAACCAACCATTTTGACTTAATAAACTTGGGCTTTGGAGGTACCCGTCCCTAAAAGAGGTATGATTTACGCGGGCAGAAAAACTGACCGATGAAAAAAATCCCCAGTTCCTAGGAAGCTCTAAGTACGAAGGCAGACACAAGAATCACACAACACGTTCATGTCTTGATTCAGGAGCTCACGCGTTTGTGCAGACAAAAGAATCACACTACGCGCATACGCTCTTTATCAACGACACTGCGGATATGAACGCTCTTTAACTATTAACGCGATTAACCCCGTAGTGCCGAGGACGGTGATTTTGATGATTGGGAGTGGAGAATGAGTGTTCAGAGCTTCTCCAAAACGCCGCGACGACCATTCCCGTGGGTTTTGACCCTTAGATGGGAAGTTTGAGCCCACTAGGTGCAGCCGTTTTGGAGTCTATAAAGGACACATATATATACATATATATATATATATACGGAAGTCTCAAATTATATAGTAGACTAGCAGGTTAGCCCACCACTGGCGAGGTTGGTCAGAAAGAAAAACTGACCCGATGAAAATCTCCCCCATTCCTAGGAACGACAGACATAAGAATCACACAACACTCATATTTTGTTTTTCAATGAGTTAATTCTGCCTTTTTAATCAAGAGAAATGATGGTACCCGTCCCTAAAAGAGGTATGATTTAAGGTGACCCGATGAAATTCTCCCCCCTTCCTAAAAACGACAGACATAAGAATCACCAACACGCATTTTTTGTTTCAAGAGAAATTATGGTACCCGTACATAAAAGAGGTATGATTCGATGAAAATCTCCCCAATTCCAAGGAACGACAGACATAAGAATCACACGACACGCATTTGTTGTTTTCCAATGAGTTAATTCTGCCTTTTTAATCACGATAAATGCATTCCGCCGTTCCGGTGCGTTTTGCATCCGTAGTTTCGCACGCATAGGTGACCGTTTAGCAACGCCGATGGCAATACAGAGCGTTACTCGGTTAACAACGCCAAATTTGGTCAATATAAAGAGCGTGACTGCCTTAACCCCTGCAGTGCCGAGGACCGTGATTTTGATGATTGGGAGTGGAGAACGGGTGCTCTGAGCTTCTCCAAAACGCCGCGACGACGATTTCCGTGGGTTTTTACCCTTAGATGGGAAGTTTGAGCCCAATCGGTCCGCCACTTTCGAGTCTATAAAGGACACATATATTTATATATTTATATACGGAGTTCTCAAAATATATAGTAGATAATTGTCAGTATATTGAAAACTATACTGTAAAATATATAACACTAGCAGGTTAGCCCGCCACTGGCGTGGTTCGTCTCATGGCTTTGTTCAAAAAATCAATTGCAACAGCTTCCGAGACACGTATGCTACACCTAGGTCAAATTTCGTCGAAATCCGCCAGTTTTACTCGATTTGACCTTTAATTGATCATTTTCAAGATCAAGGTCAGGTCGGGTCACAATTTAACCCGTCCATGACACTTCCCGTGGGTAGCAAAGTTGAGCTCAATCGGTTCGAGTCTATAAAGGACACACACATATATATAATTTGTGGGTACCCGTTTCAAGGTGAAGATCACCTCGGGCAGAAAAACTGACCCGATGAAAATCTCCCCCGTTCATAGGAAGCCCTAAGTACGTAAGAATCACACAACACGCTCATGTCTGGATACAGTCACGCTCACATGTGTACCCATACGTAAGAATCACAGTACACGCATACGCTCTTTATCAATGACACTGTGGATACGAACGCTCTTTAACTATCAACGCGATTAACTTCACAGTGCCAATGACGGTCATTTTTGTGACTGGTGTGGAGAATGTGTGCTCTGAGCTTCTCCAAAAGGCGGTAAACACTGCCCGTGGATTTTTAACCTTAGATTGGAAGTTTGAGCTCAATCGGTCCAGCCGTTTTCCCGGCCATAGCTAACAGACAAACAAATAAATAGAAGTTCCAAAATATATATTAGACAAGCAGGTTAGCCCGCCACTGGCGTGGTTCGTCTCATGGCTTTGTTCGAAAAATCTTTTTTAATTTCTTTTAATTAATCAATTATTTTAATAAATTTTTGTTTCAATTCGTCGAAATCCGCCAGTTTTACTCGATTTGACCTTCAATTGATCATTTTCAAGGTCAAGGTCAGGTCGGGGTCACAATTTAAACCGCCCATGACACTTCCCGTAGGTAGCAAGTTTGAGCTCAATCGGTTGGAGTCTATAAAGGACACATACATATATATCATTTGTGGGTACCCTTTTCAATGTGAAGATCACCTAGGTCGGAAAAACTGAGCCGATCCCCGTTCCTATGAAGCCCTATGCACGTAAGAATCACACAACACGCTCATGTCTGTATACCGACGCTGACGCCCGTGTACAGACGTAAGACTCACATTATGCACATACCATCTTTATCAACCACACAGCGGATAGGAACGCTCTTTAACTATCAACGCGATTAACCCCACCGTGCCAATGACGGTAATTTTTGTGACTGGGTGTGGATAATGGGTGCTCTGAGCTTGTCCAAAACGGCGGTAAACACTGCCCGTGTATTTTTAATCTTAGATTGGAAGTTTGAGCTCAATTGGTCCAGTCGTTTTCCCGGCCATAGCTAACACACAGACAGACACACAGAAGTCCCAAAATATATAGTAGATAATTATCAATATATAGCGAACGATCCTGTAAAATAGATAACAGAATAGTCAACATATCGAACACGATCATGTAAAATAGATAATATTATTATCCATCCCTTAACTAACATCTTTTCCGATTGGGGAAAAGCCGCCACGTGATAATCCGAGAAAAAGCTATATTGGACTCCAGAATGTCATATTTGACTCCCAACTGTGCAATATCACTTTTTTGTTGGGACTCTGTGACGTCACGAATTACCTCTATTGCGCAATGAATCGGTGAAATTATGATGCGCGCGCAACATTGGTGGATTTAGCAGACGTTTCACTTCCGGATGGAGTTTTTTCAGTTGCGTGTTTACTTAGAAATCATGCTTTCTGATCAACACGCAGACTTTTATAGTGAATTAAGTTGCGACAAATATCACAAATAACCACAAAAGTTTTATTACCAAAATTCGGATAACAGATGGATAATACAAATGTCATTCTGCAATGTTGTATACAGTATGAGTTTTTCTTGAAGTCGTCCAGGTTGTGGTGAAAAGTCATATAAGACTCGACATTGCGAGTCTCGTCCAATATGACTTTTCACCATAACCTGGACTAGTACAAGAAAAACACAAACTGTACACAACATTGTATAATACCTTTATATAATTTCCATTATATCGATACTATCCTGTATATTTATCGATATGTCGAGAATAATCGTTTAAATATATAATAGAATTAACGACATATCGAGAGCAACCATGTAAAATAGAATAATATAATTGTCTATAGATCAACAGTAATCCTGTATAAAAGATAATAGATTATAGGGCCCTATGTCGATATAATCTGTAATATAGATAATAGATTATAGATTATAGATTATAGATAATAGGGCCCTATGTCGATATAATCTGCAATATAGATTATAGATACTAGATAATACATCATAAGGCCCTATGTCGATATAATATGTAATATAGATTATAGAATATAAATAATAGATTATAGATTATAGATAATAGATCACAGGGCCCTATGTCGATATAATCTGCAATATAAATTGTAGATTATAGATTACTGGTTATAGGTAATAGATACATATAATAGATTATAGGCCCCTATGTCGATATGTAAAATAGATTATAGATTATAGGGCCCTATGTCGATATAATCTGTAATATAGATAATATATTATAGGGCCCTATGTCGATATAATCCTGTAAAATAGATAATAGATTATAGGGCCCTATGTCGATATAATATGTAATATAGACAATAGAGTATAGGACCCTATGTCGATATGTAAAATAGATAATATATTATAGGGCCCTTGTCGATATAATCTGTAATATAGACAATAGATTATAGGGCCCTATGTCGATATAATATTTAATATAGATAATAGATTATAGGACCCTATGTCGATATGTAAAATAGATAATATATTATAGATTATAGGGCCCTATGTCGACATAATCTGAGTTCTTACTATCAGTTGTGATTTTTTCCATATCTCTCAGACCGTTAAAATTGTGCTAACTTCCTTCTACGTATGCTTGACTTAAAACTACTACACCATATTCGTCGGCGGTAAATTCAAAGACCTCGTAAAATCAAATAAAATTTTACAGGAGAGACAAAGAACTGATTAACGCACGTCACAGAGCTTGATCGGGAAAGTTGTTGAACATGTGCACGCACTACAATTCAATGGATACTTATTATAAATTCACATGTTCTTCAGATTTATAAAAGAGGAGAAAACATGCGATTTTTCTCCAAACGATTTTTCTGAATTAATATTAGTTAGGCGGCTATTTTTATATTTAATGTTTTATACGAGATCTCTGAGAGGACACTTTTCGTCTGGGCGCTCGATGCGAGGTTATGCAATCGTTATCACTGAAGTAAAACTACCCCTATGTATAAGTTTTCAGCTAATGATCAAGTTAGTTTTCTGGCTTTAAAGGTTATGTGTGGGGCCTGGGTCGAATCTCGTAGAATTAGGGCGTGTTGGTAATGGGCCAGTAATACGTTCACGAAATTTAAAGTGTTAAACTCAGATATCCATATAACAATGATTTCTATAGCACTGGAACGAATTTGAATAGCTATTCTCATATATATTTTGAAGACCTCTGTCTGTTTGTTTGTATGTTTGTCTGTATGTTTGTATGTTTGTGATTAATACAAATCTACGATTCTCGACCGATCGGGACGAAACTTGGTACGTGTGTGTAGTTTGACCAGGTGGTGGACGTTGTCGTATTGGCGAGCCCGCGCGACGCCCGTGTAGCGCATGCGCAGCCGAGATCTCGGAAACGGGTGGAGCTATCGACTTGAAATTTGGTATGTGAATGTATCTTGCCCCGAATACGAATTTTATCGGGTCGCCGATCTCGTGCGACGCAAGCTTCGCACATGCGCAGACCAGATCTCGGAAACGGGTGGAGCTATCGACTTGAAATTTGGTATGTGAATGTATCTTGCCCTCGGATACGAATTTTATCGGGTCGCCGAGACCGTGCGATGCCAGCTTCGCGCATGCGCAGACCAGATCTCGGAAACGGGTAGAGCTATCGACTTGAAATTTGGTTTTTGAATAGCCCGCGGACAACGTCGGGCTCATCGGCTAGTCTATTATATATTTTGGAAGATCTGTCCGTGTGTCTGTGTGTCTGTGTGTGTGTTCGCGATGAACTCGAAAACGACAGAGCCGATTTCGATGAAACGTGGTATGTGGGGATATTTTCGGCCGGGAACGGGCATAGGCCTATTAATTTGTCCGTGCGACATGACCTTGACCTTGATATCGGGTAATTTCAAGGTCAAACGCCCAAATATTACGGGATTTCAATGAAAGTTGGTATGCGGGGGTACATTCGTATGGGGAGTCTCAAAAGCATATTCATTTACCCGTGCGACGTGACCTTGACCTTGAAATCGGGTCAGTTCAAGGTCAAATCGCCAATTTTGATGGGATTTCGACGAAATTTGATACATGGGGGTACTTTTGCAATTGAGTGATTTGGACGGGTCAAATCGTGACCCCGACCTTACCTTGACCTTCAAAATAATAAATTCAAGGTCAAATCGGGTAAAACCGGATGGATTTCGACGGGCACGTTTGTCGGGTACTTTTGTCCGGGCAGTGTTTTGGACTGGTCAAATCGTGACCCCACTTGACCTTGACCTTGAAAATGGCCAATTCAAGGTCAAAGCCCGGACGAAGTCGGGTCACCTTCTAGTTGTATATATTTCTCAACGAACGTCTCGGTCTCTATATCGACGAATATAGTATGGACAGCGTCTGCCAGGTTTAAATCCTGTTGGGTGAGGGTTAGCATTCTGGCTGTTACTCGGGAACTATCAATAAGTGCGCCATCGCAATATATCCATTGGTTGTACATACTATTGGTCTTTCTAATGACACGTAATGACACGCAATACTACCATATCTATATTATAGTTGTCACGAAAAAAAATTTGCAGTCGTAACGATATCATCACCTTTTAGAGAAATTTCAGAACATATCAACACACGGTGTATTCAGGACATATCAACACACGGTGTATTCAGAACATATCAACACAGGGTGTATTCAGAACATATCAACACAAACGGTGTTTTCAGAACATATCAACATATGGTGTATTTAACTACATTCAGAACATAGCAACACACAGTGTGTTCAGAACATATCAACACACGGTGTATTCACCTACATTCAGAACATACCAACACACGGTGTATTGAAAACATATCAACACATGGTGAATTCGACTACATTCAGAACATCAACACACGGTGTGTACAGAACATATCAGCACACAGTGTATTCATCTACATTCAGAACATCAACACACGGTATATTCAGAACATATCAGTACACAGTGAATTGAACTACATTCAGAACGTATAAACACACGGTGTATTCAACTACATTCACAACATATGAAAGCACGGTTTATTCAACTACTTAGAGAGCATAACACGCGGTGTATTCAGAACATATCAACACACAGTATATTCAGAACATATCAAAACACGGTGTTTTCAGAACATATCAACACACTGTGTATTTAACTACATTCAGAACATATCAAAATTACATTCAGAACATATCACCACACAGTGTGTTCGGAACATATCAACACACGATGTATTCACCTACATTCAGAACATATCAACACACGGTGGGTTCAGAACGTATAAACACACGGTGTATTCAACTACATTCAGAACATCAACACGCGGTGTGTTCAAAACATATCAACACACGGTATATTCAGAACTTATCAACACAGGGTGTATTCAGAACATATCAATACACGGTGTATTGAAAACATATCAACACACGATGTATTCAACTACATTCAGAACATATCAGCACACGGTATATTCATCTACATTCAGAACATATCAACACACGGTGTATTCACCTACATTCAGAACATCAACACACGGTGTATTCAGAACATATCAACACATGGTGTATTCATCTACATTCAGAACATCAACACACGATGTATTCAGAACATATCAACACACGGTGTATTCAGAACATATCAACACACGGTATATTCAGAACTTATCAACACACGGTGTATTCAGCTACTTACATAGCATAACACGCGGTGTATCTAGAACATATCAACACGCGGTATATGCAGAATATATCAACACACGGTGTATTCAGAACATATCAACACGGCGTATTCAACTACATCCATAACATATCGACACACGATGTATTCAACTACATTCAGAACATATCAACACGGCGTATTCAACTAAATTCGGAACATATCGACACATACGGTGTATTCAACTACAATCAGAACATATCGACACACACGGTGTATTCAACTACATTCAGAACATATCAACACACGGTGTATTCAACTACATTCAGAGCATAACACGTGGTGCATGCAGAACATATCAACGCACAGTGTATCAGAACATATCAATGCACGGTGTATTCAAAACATATCAACACACGGTGTATTCAGAACATATCGACACACACGGTGTATTCAGAACATATCGACACACACGGTGTATTCAACTACATTCAGAACATATCGACACACGGTGTATTCAACTACATTCAGAGCATAACACGTGGTGTATGCAGAACATATCAACGCACAGTGTATCAGAACATATCAATGCACGGTGTGTTCAAAACATATCAACACACGGTGTATTCAACTACATTCAGAACATATCGACACATACGGTGTATTCAACTACATTCAGAGCATAACACGTGGTGTATGCAGAACATATCAATGTACGGTGTATTCATAACATATCAACACACGGTGTATTCAGAGCATATCAACACACGGTGTATTCAGAGCATATCAACACACGGTGTATTCAGAGCATATCAACACACGGTGTATTCAAAACATATCAACACACGGTGTATTGAGAACATATCAACACACGGTGTATTCGACTACATTCATAACACATTAACACACGGTGTATTGAGAACATATCAACACACGGTGTATTCAGAACATATCGGCAAATCCTTCGTCAAATCTGGAGGAATGACCTTGGAAGTAGGGCCGATATCCTTATTATTTTGGCTGCCACTTCTTGCTGTGCGACAAACGGGATTCGGAATCAGT
Organism: Siphonodentalium dalli; assembly: GCA_032622095.1. Classification (NCBI taxonomy): domain Eukaryota; kingdom Metazoa; phylum Mollusca; class Scaphopoda; order Gadilida; family Siphonodentaliidae; genus Siphonodentalium; species Siphonodentalium dalli. Next base: position 8,716,733 of record CP136061.1, read on the forward strand.
GATACTATTGCCAAAATAAAGCAATAGTCCCAATAATTCCGTTTGTATTGCAACACTTCCTCCATCCACGCCTTGACTATAATGCAAAGTTGTTTGGCGCGTAATTTACATGACGTTTCTGTCAACAGCGTGGGCGGTGTTCTTGCTCAGAAACCTCGTATATTTTTTACGTCTTTTCGGAACTGTCAAACATTTTCAATGAAAATACGAGGTTCGGTCACATGCCTAAGACTCTCATTTCTGATTGGATTTCGGCCCTGATAAGAATTTATATGATGTATTTTGATACGTATATTTCGAATCCGAGAAAAACACTTTTCGCGCGAAAAATGGTTTTACGAGGTCTTTGAATACAGCCGACGTTTTATTATGGATTAAATAGTTCGGCAATATTGCAATATCCATTACAATGATAATAATTTGTTTAAATATTTCTGTGAAAAAGAGCCATTTTTCAGCAAATAATACATTTTTCGTCTCCAAATGGCAAGAAAATCCAAATCAACCAGCATTTGTTTCATACCAAATAGATATATTATGATATAGTAATTTTAACATCAATAGTTTTGGCAAATAAGTCAGATCTTAGACACAGGTCTCGTTTTACTAAAATCGCTAATTTGTGGAAAAAGTCACTGGTGTGTATCGATCATCGTCGATTTGACAATAGCCACCATCGATTCTGTTATTTTTCACTACAACTTTCGTAAACAATATATATTTCCTCTTCAAAAAAGTTTGTTAAACCTGTTCTACCGTTAGTATGTTTATCTCGAAAACTAGAGTTCTTTTTCGATTTGGCTGCTACACTATTATATGTACATTATATAGTGATATGACAAATTGTGTGAATTTAAATGCATCGGTATAAGCCTTACCTGTCACCACGTCGGCATCAATACAATAGTCATCACCACTGCCTCCCGTTGGGTTATTCAGCTTTATATGGAGGTACCACGGAACATTTGTGACCGTAGCCTGACCTCCACATGCTGCTTGAGTTTCACCCAACATAATATTCGACGAACAAGTACCACCAGCGGCAGATTGTGATAAGGTAGCACCAGCGACGGCGTTTCCGTTCAGAAGCCAGCATTCACAAGACTCTAAATCTGTGGATTGAGTTGCGCGAAATTGAATCTTCTGGTTGGCATTGAATCTTCCCGTAGTTGATCCCGTACCGCCACAAACGTTGATCGCATCTGAAGAGAACACAAAACACACGATCATACCAACCACACCTCATATCAACAGTTGTCTCCATGCATTTTAGATACGTTACAGTTATTCCTTGTGGATTCATTAAGCTTGGAGGTCGTCATATTTATAAAAGACACACGTTCATAACCACCGCACCTCATATCAACAGTTGTATCCATGCATTTTAGATACGGTACAGTTATTCCTAGTGGACTCATTAAGCTTGGAGGTCGTCATATTTATAAAAGACACACGTTCATACCCACCACACCTCATATTAACAGTTGTCTCCATGCATTTTAGATACGGTACAGTTATTCCTTCTGGATCCATTAAGCTTGGAGGTCGTCATATTATAAAAGAAACACGTTCATACCCACCACACCTCATATCAACAGTTGTCTCCATGCATTTTATATACGGTACAGTTATTCCTAGCGGACCCATTAAGCTTGCAGGTCGTCATATTATATACAAAAACATGTTCATACCCACCACACATAAAATTAACAGTTGTCTCCATGCATTTTAGATACGGTACAGTTATTCCTAGCGGATTCATTAAGCTTGGAGGTCGTCATATTATAAAAGACACACGTTCATACCCACCACACCTCATATTAACAGTTGTCTCCATGCATTTTAGATACGGTACATTTATTCCTAGCGGACCCATTAAGCTTGCAGGTCGTCATATTATATACAAAAACATGTTCATACCCACCACACATCAAATTAACAGTTGTCTCCATGCATTTTAGATACGGTAGTTATTCCTAGCGGATTCATTAAGCTTGGAGGTCGTCATATTATAAAAGACACACGTTTATATCCACCACACATCATATTAACAGTCGTCTCCATGCATTTTAGATACGGTACAGTTATTCCTAGCGGATTCATTAAGTTTGGAGGTCGTCATATTATAAAAGACACACGTTCATAACCACCACACCTCATATTAACAGTCGTCTCCATGCATTTTAAATACGGTACAGTTATTCCTAGCGGATTCATTAAGTTTGGAGTTCGTCAAATTTATAAAAGACACACGTTCATACCCACCACACGAGAGTAAAGCATATAATAAAAAACAAACCTACACTTTTAGTAGAAACCTATATTAACTCATTCATGACTACATGAGATTGTGAATTATTACCATTTTCTATCTCTTTTGTCACATATGAGATAATTGTGTTATCCACTCACAAGTCTAGGTATGTTACATGTTTTTTCTTTATACATCAGTGTATACATCAGTGTTTAATGTCCATGTTTGACCAGATTTGGCATTAAATTTATTTCTTTAAAGTTATCCTTATTTGATGTTAATTACATAGAATACTGCATGGGCGATTCTGCGGCATTAAGAATACTTTCCCTTGTCCTAAAGAGGTATAAACCAACATCCAATGGCCCTAGCATGTTTAGTGTTGCTGCAGTCCCTTATTATTGATTTCTTAGTGTTACAAACCAGTACAAACTAGTAAAAATCCAATAAAACGTGTGAAGGAAAAAAATAATTTTGTCGCGGAAAAAAATGCTTTGGGCTTATGTTGACACCCACAAACCCCAGCATACGTGTCGGAAATCCCCCCCTGACTGGCATGAAAAAAATAGGCAGACCGGATTTCGTCTGCATAATGTCGCAGTCTGCCTGATGATGGCCAATGGTCCTCCTAATGATTACTCTACATAGCTATATATATAGCACAACTGTAGCAGTTTATCAACGGCCGTTGTGTTAGTTAAGCCATTTTGGCAAGTAATCGTGCGTTCTTACAAATTTCACAATTCCCACCCATATACCGGCCACCATATTGGCAGCCATCTTGGGTTACTACTCCAGTTTTGTTTTAAACCAAGACGGAACGAAATTACCGTATACACTAATTATCTCCACCCTTAATACATTATTTTCAATTTTGCCCCCCGGGAGTAGAAAAAATGCATTTTAGATTATATTTTTGGGGAAAAAATCTAAAATTTGTTAAAATATTGAGTCAGGATGTACATTATGTACTATTTTTACTTTAATGCTCGACTGTGTCGATCGAAAAATATATATTAGACAATACCGTAGTAGTCCATTAACGGCCGTTGTGTTAATTTCGCAATTTGATTCGAGTCGAGGAACCCATCAAACAAAGCTCAGAGTTATTAGATTTTTGAAATTTGTTATTTACTCGAGATGAGTACTAATAATTGCCTTAAACTGCCGTAATCTGCTCTGGATGTGTACTCCAAAATCAATTCAAACAGACAAGGATGGATAACTCAAAAATCAAGTTCTGGGCCAGATAATATTCCCGATAATGAAAAATAATAGATTTCTAAAATCGATATCTAGCAAATCTGAGCTTTGATGGGTGACTTCCTCGACTCGAATCAAATATTTTTGACCCCCGAAGCCATTGAAATAGTAATTGAGATGAGTTTTATCGGATTGAGTACCTTTAATTAGTACAATTTACAAGGACAGTTTATACATGTACGTCACAGGGGTCAAATATCACGAGTTCGAAGAACTCCGACGCTAGCGAATGATCATTGCAAGCAGGCGACCGAGAACAATTAGCCTAATTCAACAGTTGACCCTCAAATACATAGTTTTCGTGCTCATGCATCACAAGATCACTTTAGCCCAATTTAAAAGTTGACCATCAAATACATAGTTTTCTAGTACATGAATCACATGATCACTTTAGCCCAATTTAACAGTTGACCCTCAAGTATTTATGGTTATTTATTTGTTGTTGTTGCAATACGTTGTTGCTCATAGGTTTAGTACAAGCTTATTCCCAGAAGAACAGTTGCATTGCTGTTTCATATTTACAAACGTACGTTCCATACGCATCTCGTTGACGTAAAATGGCGTACATGGCGTTCGCCTCAACCATGAAACAAGAACTATGAAATAAAAGCATCATCACACATGACAAAACACGCCCTATGTGTGCCTAAATAAGCCTTTTAAGTCTGTAATTTTAATGTACGGATTCTAGGGCGCGAAGCGTGTAATAAACACAGAACGACATGGTGTGTAAATGGGTTTGTCGATACGGCACTCGTGAAATCGTGGAAGGATGGAACTCGAGGTGCAAGCGCCTCTCGTTCGAATCTTCCGCGACAGCACTCGTGTCTGATTGGCAAACCCATTTACAAACCCAAACTGTCGTTCTGTGTATATTCTGATTGTGGAGAGGAGCGGAAGTTCGTGTACGTTTAAATGTAGTATATTGTAAAAATGAATTACGTTCGTGTGTGTTCTCCTCTGGCTATTGGTGTCTGGAGAGACAAGTCATAATTACCAGAAAAGCGTGTTATTGCTATATGGATATACAATAAACATAATAACCCAACAAGGCTTGAGTTACCATCGCGTTATTGGTATGTAGATAGGGGATTGACTGTTTCGAGTAACAGGAACGGAACGAGGAACAGGAACAACTTCCGAGTAACAGATTGACTATTTCGAGTAACAGGAACGAGGAACAGATATATAAGCTCATATTTCTCTCGTTTTACACTACTTTTGATAATTATGCGTATAATTGGCCAGGAACGTCCAGCAGTGAATCGGAAATTAGCTAAAAACGAAAAACAAACGAGTATCGGGAATCAGGAACAGAGATATAAGCTCATATTTATCGCGTTTTACGCGATGTAACAATACATATTATACATCAGTCGCATCTCCCCTTCATTAATATTGCAACATTTAGGCATTACTTTTGTGAGCAAAGCGTATAATTGGCCAAGAACGGCGAGCGTTGATTCAGAAATTAGCTAAAAACGGAAAAAAATCCGAGTAACAGGAATCAGGAACAGAGATATAAGCTCATATTTATCGCGTTTTACGCGATGTAACAATACATATTATACATCAGTCGCATCTCCCCTTCATTAATATTGCAACATTTAGGCATTACTTTTGTGAGCAAAGCGTATAATTGGCCAAGAACGGCGAGCGTTGATTCAGAAATTAGCTAAAAACGGAAAAAAATCCGAGTAACAGGAATCAGGAACAGAGATATAAGCTCATATTTATCGCGTTTTACGCGATGTAACAATACATATTATACATCAGTCGCATCTCCCCTTCATTAATATTGCAACATTTAGGCATTACTTTTGTGAGCAAAGCGTATAATTGGCCAAGAACGGCGAGCGTTGATTCAGAAATTAGCTAAAAACGGAAAAAAATCCGAGTAACAGGAATCAGGAACAGAGATATAAGCTCATATTTATCGCGTTTTACGCGATGTAACAATACATATTATACATCAGTCGCATCTCCCCTTCATTAATATTGCAACATTTAGGCATTACTTTTGTGAGCAAAGCGTATAATTGGCCAAGAACGGCGAGCGTTGATTCAGAAATTAGCTAAAAACGGAAACAAATCCGAGTAACAGGAATCAGGAACAGAGATATAAGCTCATATTTCTCGCGTTTTACGCGATGTAACAATACATATTATACATCAGTCGCATCTCCCCTTCATTAATATTGCAACATTTAGGCACTACTTTTGTGAGCAAAGCGTATAATTGGCCAAGAACGGCGAGCGTTGATTCAGAAATTAGCTAAAAACAGAAACAAATCCGAGTAACAGGAATCAGGAACAGAGATATAAGCTCATATTGCTCGCGTTTTACGCGATGTAACAATACATATTATCACAGTGGATCAACGGACACGAACCAAAACCGGAAGTCGTAGATTTCGAGGTGGAGAAATATCAGTTGACAAATATTTGTTGACATTTTTTGACGTTTTTTTGGGAAAATAAACGCTTGGATAGCATATCTGACCAACTGAAGGTGAGTGAATATTTCTTCGCTAATGTTCGGACACCGACGATCAATTTAAGTCAGTTGTCATTGTTCGATCGCGGAAAAAATGTCATTTAATCATCGCCGCGACTGGCCGCGAGACGATTTCTTCCCCAAAATATCCCAGAACATCATACTTTTCACATTCATCGCAGACAGCTGTCGCAACAACCAATATACCAATCGAAAGGCCTGTTTTTGTCCCCAGAAATGCAGATTTTTTGTATTTTCACGGACTGTCTCAAAATTCCAAATTTCATCTTTTGATGCAGGTACCCACCTCGAAAATACTGTCCGGTTAGTCCTGTACACCCCGGAATTTAGTTGCAATCCACCAGACCCGGCGGACAGTTTTTGTTGTTCAATCAAGAGTCGAAATGGATTAGTTGGTTGGCTGCCTTTCGTTAACAGTGGCACGTTTTTGGCCAACTGCTTTTCTGTTGCAACTATATTATACTGATCAAGTTTAGTTACCGAGTACAGTTTGCAATTTGTTCTCATAACATTCGTTCAGATCGTGTAAGGTCATTAACCAAAGAATTATTTATGGAAATATTGTTAGAAAAGAATATTACAATGCCCTACATGACCAAGGCCGTAGCAACAGGATTGTTTTGATGGTGGGAGGTGTAGATGTATTTTCCAATAGTTTGATATTTCAGCCAGTATATAGCGTGATATTTGATACTTAAAAAAAATATTTAAAATTCGATTAATTTCAGACAAAACAAATCGGGACCCATGGCTGTTCTTTTTCGGTATGGCCACTTTCGGGACCCACCACCCGAGTTTTGATTACGATTGTATAAAGTTTTCACTACATTTTTCGGGTATATATATATACACCCCTTTATTTTTATGTTTTAAACTACAGGCACCCACCCATATTTCGGAGAATTTTCGCTAATATTACATATTATAACATAGCCATCAAATATGCAGATGTTTATTTCCATTCTATGAGAGGCCAAATTCACATTTCATAATTAATTGCAGTTAAGCAATAGAACTTAAGCATAATTATTTGCGATTAAGCGCAATTCATGGTTATATGTAACTATGTACCCTGGTGAATAAATAGGTGTATCTATAACTAAACCTGAACTCATATTGACATATCACCTCCTTGTTTTCATTGCTTTGGATAGTTGGGATTGTGAACTAGCCTAAATTCTTTATCAAAATGGGTGACTCGCGACAGTATTATCTTCTGTTTTAGTCGAGTCGAGTCGAGTCGAGGAACCAACCCATCAAAGCTCAAGTGTGATCAGATATCGATTATTGAAATGTGTTATTTCAATTGATTGCTGCCCAGAAACACGCCGTCTGGTTTCGGTCAAAATTGCGGATGAAGATGGATAACTCTAAAACAAGTGGTAATACGGTAAAATTTCGTGATACTTTAGTAATTATACGGCCATATTTTGTTGAACAAAATGTTTATAAATCACACGTTTTGGGGGAATTTGATACCATAGCTGACAGTGGTCAGCATTATTTTTTGCAGTTAATCGATTCTGATAACTAAAGCTTATTTGAAGAAATATTGTTGTTGTTGTTGTTGTTGTTGTTGTTGTTGTTGTTGTATCTTTATAATATGGGTCTTTCTGATCGGATTGAGGACCTTTAGTTTAAATTAGCCAAATGCAGATACACCCGGTCATGCTAATAGTTAGGTTATATGGATAATTACACTTGCTCTCAACCAACTCATAGCGCTTAATCGCAATTAATTGCACTTAAGCGCAATTCATTTCAATTATGCGCAAATTCCATATGTGTGCTTCAGCGCGATATGTGGTATTTGCGCTGAAGCGCAATTCATTATTAAATGTGAATTTGACCTCCCATACAGTTAATGTTTTGTCTATATATATGGACGAGTAGGATATGCCTGCATGTCTTCTGTCCGTTTAAATTTGAATATATATACGCGACCAATTGCGTTAAAAACTTCCCAACCAAATTGTCCAGTGTGTGAATCAATGTGGAAACCATTAATTATGGCGCGATTTGAATAGAACAGGACAAAAATCACGTGCCTATATATTTACAAAAGTAACTTGCATCTGGTCCCACATTCAGTTGTACGCTATAGATTGGAATTTTACCCGATATATACATGTAGGAAACATAACAATTCTACATTAATGGACAGCCAAGGTGGGATTAAGAATACAACAACTCGAAAGAACACTAGTGTTTCCTGATGATGTTTCTATTCTCTATATCAACAGAGAGTACCAATAATCATCTGCGGCAAAATTGCTTTTTAGACCAGAAATTGAAGATGACTTCAGCAAAATCACGACTAAGCGGACAGATTTTTTACAACTAATGATTAATTTTTTCGGGACTAACCGGACAGTATTTTCGAGGTGGGTACCTGCATCAAAAGATGAAATTTGGAATTTTGAGACAGTCCGTGAAAATACTCAAAATATGCATTTGTGGGGGGAAAACAGGCATTTCGATTGGTATATAGGTTGTTGCGACAGCTGTCTGCGATGAATGTGAAAAGTATGATTTTCTGGGATATTTTGGGGAAGAAATCGTCTCGCGGCGATGATTAAATGACATTTTTTCCGCGATCGAACAATGACAACTGACTTAAATTGATCGTCGGTGTCCGAACATTAGCGAAGAAATATTCACTCACCTTCAGTTGGTCAGATATGCTATCCAAGCGTTTATTTTCCCAAAAAATGTCAATAAATATTTGTCGACTGATATTTCTCCACCTCGAAATCTACGACTTCCGGTTTTGGTTCGTGTCCGTTGATCCACTGTGATTATACATCATTCGAACGGTTAGCATCTCCCCTTCGTTAATATTGCAACATTTAGACACTACTGTTTCGAGCAAAGCGTATAATTGGCCAGGAACGGCGGCGTTGAATCAGAAATTAGATAAAAACTAAAAAGATCCGAGTACCGGGAATGAGGAACAGAGATAAAAATGGAAAAACATCCGAGTAACAGGAATCAGGAACAGAGATGATATAAGCTCATATTTCTCGCGTTTTACGTTATGTAACTGTGACCGTGCTATTTTATATACCAAATCAGTATATGCCTTTATTACATGCTACACATGTATACTAACTAAGTTATTAAACCTAACTCACTAATATACATTTTATAGCCGCATTGTAATCATTTCATTCCGCGTACTTGGTTCATTCCATGTCGCGCTATTCCGTTCTGCACATTCCCCGTTTTCTAGTCTTATCGCTGATCTGTATTTTGCTATTTCCTATTTCTACTTTCGCCCAATATCTCATCCACTCTATTCTCTACCTTTTATTTACCGCCCAATCTGAGATCTAACTATCGGACACTGAGGTGTTTTAGCCAATTACAGGTAGGCTTATTTACCGCGCTTTCTCAGTCCGTATTTCGTCACCAAGGTGTAAACATCGCTACATCGTATAACACTCTCAGTGTTATCCTAATTTCTTCATGCTCGAAGAATGTTTAATAAGTTTAAGAAGTAATACTATGTTATGACATCTGACCTATGCTTTCCAAAGGATGGGTCCTTTATTTCGTTGGATCTCTGGATTGATGTCTGATGTTTGATGTTGTTGGAACTTGGAAGTCAAGCTGTATGTGTAGATGTTATGTGATGTCATCCATATGTGTCTTGTGATGTTGGATTGTGTTCCGTTTGGTATTGCATGACGATGAGTATAGAATAAATATATGATGAAGACTTTTAAAGGTAGGCTCAGTTTACTATAGACCCTGCCAGATGATCAAGACTCAGAGCCCCATAAATGTTTGTGATATAGCGACATGGTTCACTAAAGACCCACCCCTGTGCACTACCACAATGGCGCCCACGTGTATAGCTTTAATCTCTGAGTATAGTGTGGAACTTTGAAATTGGCGTGAAAATTGGAACTTGGTGAAATTTCGTGTTTTCGGTCTAAAAAAAAATGACAATCAGGATTTCTGGAGATATTCAGCGTTGGAGTGGAAGAGACAATCAGATTTGAACAGTTTTATGCTAAAAAATGCATAAAAAACATAAATTCTGTTGAAAATTGATGAATTTTGTTGAAAATTTAAAATTTTCATGTTATTCAGTGAAATTTGTAAACACATTGTTTTGGTGTGGCTGTATTCCTTTAATATCATAATTATGTCTAAATTTTTGTATTGTCAGCTCTATTTAGTCGTTTTTAGCGTTTGGGCAACGTCCAGGCATTAAATTCGATTTGTTACTCTGCCAATATATCGTGGTCCGGATTTTGGTAAATTGAAACCCGGTAAAGTTGTGTTTTCCGGAATTTGGTAGTCCGTGGTTTCGTTTTCGTTTCGTCACCGGATTACACTTTCTATTGGTCAGAACAGAAAGTAAACAAATAAGCACATGGCCGTTTGTTGTTGTATAGTCTGACCAACTTTAGTAGCCTTTAAAGCTAATTATTAGCTTTTGTTTAGGTGTAGTTAGGTATATAATATATCCGTCCAGCCACACATTATGTATTGTATGCTGTCAAAGTTTTTCTTTGACTAAAATATTGTCAAAAAAGTGACATTTGTTGTATTAAATGGCTCAGTACTGAATGCATAGGCCAAATGTCAGCTTGTGAATTGCAAGGTGTGATTTTCATTGCATATTACCGGAGAATTTCTGAAACCGAAGTGGGTCGAGAATTTTTCTAAATTTCTTGACATTCGGTCATCACTTTTTAGTGACGGTGTGATAAATACCTTTGGTCTCCAACATTATGCAATGCAATTCTGACTTTGCATTAATAAGTTAGTAGTTTTCAGACCCGTTGTTGGACAAATTGTCCCAACTAGTTCTGGTATTACAAGCAGGTGTTGTCATCTTGGTTTGTTGATAGTCGTGACATGGTAAGTTGGTGTCGGAGTCTGCAGTTGTCGGAGTCTCAGGTTAACGGTGAGTCAACCCTGACCCCTCCCATGCCACACCCTCTTTCCCACTGAATTTTTTTTTTTGTGAGCCGAGTACGCATCGCGCTTGCTTTCATCTCATTTCATCAGATAGGTGCATGAATTAAATTCTTCGCGACACTAATTAGGTGGAAGTTAACTTAACCAAACTAATTAGTAGCAGTTGTCGGCAAGAAAACTTATATATTTTCAGCCAGTCCACACTTAGCATGCAAGCGGAAGTGAAATTTGTATTCAAATTTTCAGACGACGGTGAATTTATAGTGCGACAATAGGTGATTGTAAAAATCTTTATTGATTTTCAGTGACGGTGAATTGTGAGAATTTTGTATTTGACGGTGGAGTATATAGCTCGAAAATAGGTGATTTTTCAGAGCAAGTTCGGAAAATAATTTTTCGAATCAACTTTCAGTTGACGGTGAACTTTAACGTTCATATGTGTTGTTGCGTCAACACGTGAATGATTATATTTCAGGTTTGTCGCCGGACGGCACAATTAACTTGAAATTAGGTGATTATTGGTGACGTCGTGGAAAATTAATTTATTTTTCCATTGTTGAGTTTGTAGTGTGTGATTGATCAGGTTAGATCTGACTTTGAAATTTTTTCAGTTGACGTCAGATAGCGAGCGGAAATAGGTGACTTGAATATTTAATCGCAGATTAATTTTGAATTTTGATGCGATTTGTAGGTATTCGCTTGGTAGTTAAATGTAGGTGACTTACAGTGTTCTGATTTACAGCAAACTTGAGAAATTTTTATTTTTCAGAAATTTTCTTACGTAGTTGGACTTTTTCTTGAATTAAATTTTTCCGCAGAATTGTTTTTTTCCGCAGGTTTAATTACAAAATGAATTTTGTTTTTCAGTGATTTCTGAGTTGGTAGGCAGAAAATACTTTTTCTGTATAAATTTCAGCGCGTCGGTTTTTCAGATATTGAGCTTAGTCTATTTTCACTTGACGTTTTCAGCGTTCAGCAAGGTTATTACTTTGACCTTTACACTTAGTGATTTTTTTCCCCGAATTCTCTTGTAGGTTTCGACTCGAATTATTTTTTATTCCAGTTAGTTAAAGTGACATTTTTTTTTTTTTTTCAGAGATATTTCTTAGAATTTGTAGGTCGATCGTGGTTGAAATACTTTCAAATTTTTCCTAACTATTTGCGAGTTAGTGAAAGATGGCGTCACAGATTTCAGAGGAAGTTATGTTGAAGATACAGGCTGAGATATTGGAATTGACAGTTCGGATAGAGGAGTTGAAGAGAAATAGTGAAAATAGTTATGATAATAATTACAGCAATGATGATTATTACAGAAATAATAATTATAACAGTGGTTATAACTCTTACTCCAGACGGCGTGCACAGAGATATGGGAATAGGAATCACAGAAGGCAGTATACGGAGAGAAGCGATAATGTTCATTATTTTCAGAAGGAGGCAAATAATGTTTCAGATGTGAGAAATGATTATAGTAATCACACAAATGATAGATTACAAGGAGAGTATGTATCTGGTAGATACACCGGATGTTGGAAATGTGGTGATTTGACGCATAAAGCGTTTGGTTGTAGGAAAGGTGGATACTATCGCTACTATGATAGAGATAAATTTTTTCGTCCACAGGATAGATCCCGGAGATTTATTAACAAATCTCAATTTGTTAATGATTCCAGTAAGGAACATTGTATAAATGGAAATGCTACAGAGTCAGATATTACTGTTTCAGGTTACAATACTAAGGCTCTTGTTGATACAGGTTCGACTTGCTCCACAATTTGCGAGCAATTTTACAGCACTTTCTTGAAACATATTCCATTGCAGCCCTTGTCTGTTATACTTAATATAGAGTGTGCTGATGGCAAGAAACTTCCTTACCTTGGATACATTCAGTGTCCTGTTACAGTTCCTTCATTGGGACAAGATTCCGGCAAAGAGTTCATTTTTCTTGTAGTGCCAAACAGTTCTTATAACATGTCAGTACCAGTTTTGCTAGGAACTAATATTCTTTCAGAACTCATGCAGTTGTGCAAAGATGCACATGGTAACAGGTTTTTACAGAATGCAAACTTGTCATCATCTTGGTTTATGGCATTCAGATGCATGATTTCTAGGGAGAAAGAACTTGCTAAACACAACTTTGTTCTAGGTCATGTAAAGTCTGCTGAGAATACTCATGTTATTCTCCATCCTAATACTAAGAAAGTTGTTACTGGTTTTATTGATCATAAGATTCCTTACCAACCCACATGTGCTATTTTGCAGCCTCTTCCAGATGATGAACGGTTCAAATTTTTAGAGATAGGTCCATATATTGTGAAATATGATTTCAAGAGCACTGATACTGTTGATGTTCACTTGTCAAATATTTCTTCTAGGACTATTAGTATAGCACCTAACTCTGTTATTTGTCAGGTACAGCCAGTCTCTGTTGAGCAAGATATTGAAACCTCCCCAGGTTCAGAGACTACCTCTTCATTTCTTGATAAAATTACTATTGATGTTTCTTCTCTTGATGATGTAAAGGATATATCTGTTGCATTGAATCTTATTAAAGAATTTTCAGATGTTTTTTCACAGCATGATCTTGACTTAGGTTTTTACAGTGCAGTTAAGCATAGGATCGACATGTATGATTCTACGCCTTTCAAGGATCGTCCGAGACGTTCACCTCCAAGCATGATTGATGAAGTGAGAAATCATCTTCACCATTTGTTAGCTGCCGGCATTATACGCCGATCTCACAGTCCATATTCTTCTAATGTTGTTTTAGTTAGGAAGAAGGGTTCAAATGACCTTCGTATGTGTACAGATTTTAGAATTTTAAATAAACGCACTATTCCAGATAATTATGCACTCCCTAGGCCTGAAGACCTTTTTGATTACTTAGCAGGTGCCAAGTACTACTCAGTTCTCGATCTCAAATCTGGTTTTCATCAATTGGAAATTGCAGAGGAGCACAAAGAGAGAACAGCTTTTACTGTTGGAGGTCTAGGTTTCTATGAATATAATAGACTTGCATTTGGTTTGAACAATAGTCCTTCTAGCTTTCAGAGAATGATGGAAGACTGCCTCGATGGTCTTAACAGGAAAATATGTAATATTTATGTTGATGACGTCATTGTATGGTCAAAATCTGTTCCAGAGATGTTGGAGCGACTTAGACTTGTTTTTGACAGGCTCAGAGAATGTGGTTTGAAACTGGCTCCAGCAAAGTGTAAATTTTTCATGCGCCGTGTCTCATATGTAGGCCATGTAGTTTCAGAGAAAGGTATCGAGACAGATCCTGCGAAAGTTGACAAAATTGTCAACTGGCCAGTTCCCAAGAACTCTGATCAATTGCGATCATTTCTTGGCTTTGCAGGATACTACAGAAAATATTGTCCTAATTTTTCCAGGATTGCTAAGCCCTTGACAGATTTACTTCCCCCTACAAATACAAAGAAGCCAAAGAACAAGGTTAAATCCTTTTTTACAGGGAAATGGAAATGGGAGCATGAGCAGCAGTCTGCTTTTGATATTTTGAAAGATCGTCTTTCTAATCCCCCCATTTTAGGTTACCCCGATTACAGCAGGCCCTTTGAAGTCCATACTGATGCGTCTCTTCATGGTTTAGGTTGTGTCCTTTACCAAGAGATCGAGGGCGTGAAGAGAGTTATTGCGTATGGCAGCCGAGGAACCACAGCAGCAGAAAAGAATTACCCGGCTCATAAGTTAGAATTTTTAGCTTTAAAGTGGGCAGTTACAGAAAAGTTTTATGACTATTTATATGGTAATTATTTTGTAGTGTATACTGATAACAATCCCTTAACTTATGTTTTAACTTCAGCCAAATTAGATGCCACTGGACAGAGATGGTTATCAGCCTTAGGTTCTTTTAAATTTGATATTGTTTACAGACCCGGTAAATTTAATACCGATGCAGATGCCTTATCCAGGTTGGATACACCTCCTCCAGATATTATTACAAATGATTCAGTACAAGTTATTTGTAATTCATTACAGGTTCAGCAACCTTTTGTTGAAAGTTTATGTTGCAGCACTGATGTTTTAAATTCTATTCAAGATGATGTAGGCCATGATCTTGATGAAATGAATTATAGGGATTGGAGAAGATTGCAGGAAAGAGATGATGTATTGTCCGTATGGTTATCAGCCGTGAGAAGAAATAGTTGCCCAAAGAGAAAGTCCCTTCCCCTTCTAAGCTTCATTCAGCATTTTTAAGACATTTTTCTAAGCTTAGGTTGCAGCGAGGAGTTCTTTATAGAGAGTCCACTTTTAATGGTAAAACCACCACTCAGCTTGTTTTACCATATTCACAGATTACTTTTGTTCTTAAATCATTACATAATGATATAGGACATCCAGGTCGTGACAGAACAGTTTCACTTGTGAAAGAAAGGTTTTATTTTCCAGGTATCGACAGTGCTGTCGATGATTGGATAAAACATTGTCATAGATGTATTCGAGTTAAAACTAATCCGAATTTCAGAGCCCCTTTAGTATCCATCACTACTTCTCAACCTCTTGAACTTGTTTGTATTGATTTTCTTACTCTTGATTGTTCTAAAGGTGGTTACCAATATGTTCTTGTTATGACAGATCATTTTACTAAATATGCACAGGCTTATCCTACAAGGAACATGACTGCAAAAACTACTGCTGATGTATTGTTTAACAATTTCTTTATTCATTATGGTTATCCTCAACGTATTCATAGTGATCAAGGTGCTAATTTTGAATCTCAACTTATTTCTGAACTTTGTCAGCTTTGCAGCATCAAGAAGTCCCGAACTACTCCTTATCATCCGATGGGGAATGGTGTTACAGAGCGATTTAATCGCACACTTATTAGTATGTTAGGTACTCTTAATCCTGACCAGAAACATGACTGGAAATCACATATAGGTCCTCTTGTTCATGCTTACAATTGTACTAGGCATGAAACTACTGGTTTTGCTCCTTTTCAGTTGATGTTCGGAAGAGAACCACGGTTACCTCTTGATGTTTTATTCGGTCTGAATAAACCTGATTCTGATCAAACTTCTTATTGTGATTATGTTTCAGACCTTAGACAGAGACTTTCTGATTCTTACAGATTAGCATCCAAATCTATGTCTGGTGCTCAGAGTAGTAATGCCAAATATTATAATCGAAAGCTTCGTGGTGCAACTATACATGTAGGTGATAGAGTCTTAGTAAAGACATTAGCTTTCGAAGGCAGACATAAATTGGCAGATAAATATGATTCTGAAGTTTATACTGTTAAATCTCAACCTAATTCTGACATTCCTGTTTTTAATTTAGAAGATGACAGTGGAAAGCAAAGAACTTTACATAGGAACCACTTGTTGCCTATTGGTTCTTTACCCTTTGACTTTCCAGATGACGACACAGCCCTTAAATCTCCTCTTGAACAGAGAGATGCTGATGCCCCAATTGTAGATCCTCTTTTCCCACCTGTACGGCCACCAGAGCCTAAGGTGCGGAAACGTCGTATTTCAGGTACTGGTAGTGTTACTTCACGTGATGAAGTTCGTGATAACCATATTAATGGTTCAGACCATATAGATGGTTCAGATGAAGAATCGGTGATATTGTTTGTTCCACAGGGCGTTGCAGGTATAAAATCTGCTCCTAATGCAGTGGACAGTTCAGCTCCATCTCGTCGGGGTGACGACTTTCCTGCAAGATTGGAAGCTGGTGGTATTTCTTCTTCCTGTGGTGACGACCGCACTCAAATAGATGAGTTCAGGGAAGTTAGAACTGATGTCGGTGATGACAGTAATGTTGATATTTCAGCTACACAGGATTCGACAGGTCAACTTGAACTTCGTTCCACAGGTGATAGCAATGATGAGGCTGATGAGAATGATGATGAAGTTGTTGATATTGTCCGTGTACCTTTAGCACCTATTGCAGAAGATACTGTTGTTGTTGATGGTAATGTTGATGGTGCGAAAGCGAATGTTTCAGGTGATGATGGTGCCTCGAGTAGTAGTCAGAGTGGAGATAGAGAAAGTATTTCTCTTTCAGATTCCATACCAAAACCAGTACCTAGAAAATCTAGCAGAGCAAAGAAACCTCCATCATGGATGGGTGATTATATTTCAAAAAATATTCAACCCATTTCAGGTGGAAAAGATGAATATAATAAGAATCAGCTTTTGCGTAAGCTTATGGAAAATCAGATCTGCACCAAGGTAGCTCCAGATGTTCTTCAGTCCATTCTGAAGACTATCTTGGATGAATAAGATTTTCATTTTCAGTTCACTCACTTATATTCAGTGATTCCATATTACTGATATGTCAGTTTCAATGATGTGTGTATACGTTGGACATAGGCGTTGTCCTGTTGTGATAGTTGTTTTTAAAATTGATTCTTTTATAAATTATGTATTGATATTATGTATTGTTAGGTATCACTTATCATCTTCGTACGATCAGAGATATTTCCACTTATTCCAGCTGACGATCCAGTGTAGAGCTACGACTCATATGAGGTACCAGTTTTCAAGGAATTCTATTTTTTTTTGTTATATACTCTGTGAGGTGATAAAGTGTTCCTTTCTATATATGATTATGATTTTAACATATTTGTGTTGATTGTTGTGTATTCATGATTGAAGTTCTCAGATAGACCAGCCAGTGTGAATCAGTGGTGATTCCATTTCAGTGGTGTTGTGTGATATATTCACGTTGTTTACTGTCTACGCCAGATAGTGAAGATTAAGTTGATTAAGTGAAGTTATATAATGCTGATATTTGATTTCAGTTCTGAAGATAGGTCGGTGTCAAGGTTATCTCTGTGTATGAGAATGTTATAGATGATAATTTTCCATTATCAGTTGCAGAGTTTGAAAGTCATGTCTATTTGCGACATTTCCTTTCAGTATTGGTTTAAATGACTAGGGAGTCATTTTGTCAACAGAGGGGAGAGTGTGACCGTGCTATTTTATATACCAAATCAGTATATGCCTTTATTACATGCTACACATGTATACTAACTAAGTTATTAAACCTAACTCACTAATATACATTTTATAGCCGCATTGTAATCATTTCATTCCGCGTACTTGGTTCATTCCATGTCGCGCTATTCCGTTCTGCACATTCCCCGTTTTCTAGTCTTATCGCTGATCTGTATTTTGCTATTTCCTATTTCTACTTTCGCCCAATATCTCATCCACTCTATTCTCTACCTTTTATTTACCGCCCAATCTGAGATCTAACTATCGGACACTGAGGTGTTTTAGCCAATTACAGGTAGGCTTATTTACCGCGCTTTCTCAGTCCGTATTTCGTCACCAAGGTGTAAACATCGCTACATCGTATAACACTCTCAGTGTTATCCTAATTTCTTCATGCTCGAAGAATGTTTAATAAGTTTAAGAAGTAATACTATGTTATGACATCTGACCTATGCTTTCCAAAGGATGGGTCCTTTATTTCGTTGGATCTCTGGATTGATGTCTGATGTTTGATGTTGTTGGAACTTGGAAGTCAAGCTGTATGTGTAGATGTTATGTGATGTCATCCATATGTGTCTTGTGATGTTGGATTGTGTTCCGTTTGGTATTGCATGACGATGAGTATAGAATAAATATATGATGAAGACTTTTAAAGGTAGGCTCAGTTTACTATAGACCCTGCCAGATGATCAAGACTCAGAGCCCCATAAATGTTTGTGATATAGCGACATGGTTCACTAAAGACCCACCCCTGTGCACTACCAGGGGTTAATATTAGCGAAGAAATATTCACTCACCTTCAGTTGGTCAGATATGCTATCCAAGCGTTTATTTTCCCAAAAAATGTCAATAAATATTTGTCGACTGATATTTCTCCACCTCGAAATCTACGACTTCCGGTTTTGGTTCGTGTCCGTTGATCCACTGTGATTATACATCATTCGAACGGTTAGCATCTCCCCTTCGTTAATATTGCAACATTTAGACACTACTTTTTCGAGCAAAGCGTATAATTGGCCAGGAACGGCGGCGTTGAATCAGAAATTAGATAAAAACTAAAAAGATCCGAGTACCGGGAATGAGGAACAGAGATAAAAATGGAAAAACATCCGAGTAACAGGAATCAGGAACAGAGATGATATAAGCTCATATTTCTCGCGTTTTACGTTATGTAACAATACACAGTATACATCATTCGAAAGGATAGCACCTCCCCTTCATTAATATTGCAACATTTAGACATTACTTTTGTGAGCAAAGCGTATAAGTGGCCAGGAACGGCGAGCGTTGAATCAGAAATTAGCTAATTTCTGATTCAACGCTCGCCGTTCCTGGCCAAGTATACGGTCCTGTTACTCGAAATAGTCAATCACTGTAGATAGAAAAGTCATAACTACCCAACAAAACGTGAGTTGCCATCGAGTTATTGATACAGTATGTACATAGACAAGTCATATTTACCCAACAATGCGTGAGTTGCCCTCGAGTTATTATATATAGATATACAATAGTCATAATAACCTGACAAAGCGTGTGTTCTTCTTGGGTTATTGGTATGTAGATATATATTGATTACTCACCAGGTCCGCATGCTGATGCAGCTGAAAAGAGAAGTATGATGATGTGACTTTCCGTAAGGGGATTATAAATGTTATACAGTAGAACGCATATACGGTAAGCTTAATATCATTATATGAAATGTTATACAGTAGAACGCATATACTGTAATCTTATAATATCATTATATGAAAATCTTTTTCTGGGTCTTTTATTTACTTGTATGCCAAATGAGGGAATCGTGCATATTTAGTTACAGTCTTAGAGTGGTTGGCATTTAACTGAGAAAATATTTAAAGTTGGGTCGAGTATGAAAATAGTAAGTCGAAATGTGGTCCGAACGTCGAATGCTTCAGTGATTTGGAGGGAAATTATCTCAAATTCGTTCATTGGCACCTGACATTTTGAGCCGGAAACAACGTTGGGTAGGGTTTCAAACAGTTGGTCAAGAGCGGCCCGACTTCAATGCCGCCTTGGCAAACGTACAAGCCAATTCGGATCTTGAGGAAAATGACAATGGGAACATCCTTAGCTATGTAGATCAAATGGATCAGCAATAATGTTTTGTTCTGCAATGAAGTTTTATTATCGTAACTATTGAAACATGCCAAACATACAAATACCCTATAGTAGTCTCTTTGTGGCAATCACTTCGTGATCAATGGTATTATCATGTCATTATATACATTTTGTAAGTGTTCCTTTTTGCAATATTTCTGGATATTCTTTCATCAAAAATTGAATTACATCCTGACATATTGCGTGTGGTATGTTGCTATACATGTATAAGCTTACGACATCGAAATTTACCAGTTGGGTCTCCTCTGTAACATATGTGGGAATATCGTTTAGAAAATCAATGTCATCTCTCACATAGCTCTTACCATGTTTGAGCAGGGGTTTAAAAATTATGTCCGCAAGGTTGCTTGGTCTACCAATTGTGCAAGCCGGATCTGCAACGATCGGGCAAAATTTGAAATCTTCTATCAATTTGGTTCGGCTTCGTGGTTTTTTTTCTGGTTTCTTGTGACATTTAGGTAATCCATAGAAATTTTATAGCTGAACTTTGTGAGATAGTCGACTTCCTTTTTTTGTGAAGCATTTTTTGTGCTTATTGATAAGTTTCTTCTATTTTCTAAGAATATTTTTATGTTTTGGGGAATTTCCTCATAAGTGTTATGATCTGATAATATATCCCTTATTTTCAGTTCATAATAATCTATGTCCATTCCGACTATGGCACCCTTTATCGGACGATTTGAATATGATTGTGTTTGTTAATGTAAGACTGGAAATAGCTTTTATTTTGCCTGTCGCTTTCTGCACTGATTAGTGGGTACTGTTTCAGAGTCTTTGTAAATTCCTCCAAGGCTGGGTCCCTATTACGATCCGGGCATTTGGATGACTTATTACGGACGTGAGAGGGGTAGATATGTTTTCGTCCAAATACCGTTCTGCTAGTCGCAATTTCGGAGAGAATTCATCAGCGTCTTTTGCAGCTCGTGTTTGTCGGATGATGTTGGGGTGGGTCCAAATTTTAACCATAATTTTAATAACTTAGCCTCATCAATTTTCTAAAAAATGCTGGTTATTGGATGGGGTTGGTGTTTTGTGCCAACTCTGAATATCATCACGAGCTGTGTCTAAATTACTTATATATACGGGGCGGTGTCTAAATTACTTCAATATGCGGGGTTCTTTATATCTGTTGATTGAGGTCTGCTTTAACCCTTTCAGTGCCAGGTCCGATTTTAGTATCAACCCATATACCCTGTGCCAATGCATTCTCTTATATATGCGAGTCGACCATAGGTCGCCTCGAATATATAAGAGAATGCATTGGCCTAACAAATTTTCATCATTTGTTATTATTTTTTACAATTTTAATAACTTTTTCTTATATTCTTGAACTCTTTCAGTGCCAGACTTATTTTGTAGGTTTAGTGCCAGGGAATCTTACGTTTTTCATGGGCATCAAAATTATTACTATGAATACTTGGTGATAGTTTTGAGTTATAACATGCCCCTAAGGTTTTATCCAGTTTGTTTTTAAATTCGCTATAGCATGCTTAAGCATACGCAAAAACAATTCAACCCAAAAAAAAAAAACCAAAATAAAAAAACACAAAAAAAACAAACAAAATATATTTTTAGGGCCGATTTTACAGACCGTAAATTAGGGCCGATGAGATCGGCCCCTGGCACTGAAAGGGTTAAACATTCTCCCTTGAATGAATAGCATTGTGATTCCAGTTGAATCTTGATTCCAATAAAAACGTGCCCATGGATATATTCATATTAAACCTTATAAATTCAAAACCTCATACTTCATATTTCCAAGGAAGTTCTCACTTCTTGTTGACCATGTCGTTACGCGGCAATTGAGAAGTCACTTCCATACCTGGATGTCAGCCTGTCACTGCGTCCTGTATATAACACATGTGCCCAGCGTGGGCTTACCAAGCACAACCACCGCATAGAAACACTAGGGGTCGAGTGGCATTCGGGTTCCATTATATTTTCCAGCATACACAATTAAGTTCACGTGAATGGTTTTACCAAGCCGAAGTTCGTGTCATTATCTAAATAAACTAATACTGGAGACCTCATGTGTTTCCCACTCTGGACACAAGTGATGTCTTGATTACTTCTATCTTGTTTTGTTTGTCATTACCATTGGAACCTCATTTGTGCTTATTGCAGATACTACATACATATCACTTATATGTGTAGAGATTTGTTCTATATTAAACGGACATGGCGCATTCGAGATTCCAAATGTTGTCTACGTAGTTGGGAAGGAGGTATACGATAGGTTGATAAATACATGAAATATTCATATACCGGCTTCATAATTATTCTCTGTAAAATACTTGCCATGTTAACCTGAGTGTCTGCAAAACAAATTCAACACAGGGGGTGTGAACTTTTTTTCCAGTCACCCGGGTTAACATAACTAGTATTTTTCAGCGTTTCAGTCGGTTTGACTTTGTCCCGACGTCGGCTATTTCCGTCTATGGATAAAAATGTCCAATCTGTTTCGATTTATTTTTTTTAAATCTCGGCGTTTCACCTGATCGGAGGAGAGCCCACGACAATTCAAAGAACCAACATTGAGATTCGTCATTATTATATAAACTAATTACCATGCAACAGACCGCAGATACAAGTTCATTTGCTGAAACAGTTTTATTATGGACAATAACAATAGAACAATAGGCTCGCTGGTATGAAATTCTGTCGCCACATTAAATGATTCACGGATAGTAAATATCCGAAATAAAGAAATTACTTATGCTATATTCATCTCTTGTGTGAACAAGAACATTCACAAGCGTATTTTTTTGCTAGTGTTGAGCACTTTGGTAAGAACAGAGGGAAATAAAAAAATCTGTTTCGGATAGAGTTATCCCTCTTTTGTCATATGTGTTAGCTATTTAATCTATGTGTATTTTTGAATATTGAATTTATGAACAAAAATAAACAAAAATAAACAAAAATAAACAAAAATAAATGGAGTTATTTCTCTTTACATAATAAGTTAAAGGGAATGAAACAGTTTATACATAAGTTGACATAATAACATAGTGACAGTGCTGGAGGGTTTATGGTATAATTTGTATCTGATGAGAGGGAGAACAACAGTAAGCACGTGGCTTTTTATGAATGTCGTCCTCCCGCTGTCTCTTTTGGGTCCTGTAAAATATTTCAAATTCGTATTTGTGTTTTTGTCTTTTAGTTTCAGGGTTCGGCAGTATAGATAGACATTATAAATCGGTTTGATTCGTGTACTATGAGTAAGGTATGATTCACAGAGAGAGAGCGAGGGAGAGAGAGGGGGATAGGGAGAAAGAGAGAGAGAGAAACACAGAGAGAGAGGGAGAGAGAGTATAGTGATTGAAAGGTGCCAGATTGTGATTTATTTATTTATTTATTTATTTGTGCGGAACGGATTCTTCGCTTTGTAAACACTGAGACTGACCGGAATACTTTGTTAAAATGTAAGTTTTTTATATTATTTTATATTTCCATTTTGGAGCTTTATATAACTATTGAAATCGCTTTGTATGAATTATGTATTTTTTAAATTCTTCTAAAATTGTTTGATTCGTGTTCACACTTAGGGATTCGTCACCATTTAGGAAGATAATGACCGAGGGGATAACAGTAGTTGGAAGATTATCAAGAAAATTTCGTCTATTGACTGAGAAGCGCTGCCATTGACATTGGAATATAGAGTGGTAGCTATCTTCTATTTGGCCGCATAGACATCGGTCAGTGGTAGACATATAATTTTGGAATTTATGTGAGTTCAAATCACTGCAGCTGTTTCGAAGGCGTGCGTGAATTACTTGGGCTTTTCTTCTGTAACAGTATTTGAAACGCGGATTTTTCTTTACATAATATTTGTTTATGGTCGCTCTAAACTCATCATGATCCACTATGTCCCGTATGCTCGCCGGCAGGGAATTCCAAAGGGCTGCTGTGTTCAATATGAAAATTTGTGTGGAATTGCGGAAGTCTGAAGTTTTTTGCGTTTCGGGTGTTAATTCTTGATACGTCCGATACGATTGGGGGAACCAGGTCTTGGAGATACACGGGGGCCAGATTATGAGCAATTTTGTGGAATAAGTATAGTTTAGAATTTTGTCGACTATTTTTTAGTAGTTCCCAGCCAACCTCTGATAAAAGTTTCTTGTCACTAACAGACCTAGTACACCCAGAGACAATTCGGGCTGCCTCGAGTTGTATCTGTTCCAAATTTCCAGATTCTACTGCAGTGCACTTATCCCAAATAGCGTTTGCATGTTCTAAAGTTGGTCGTATATATGTGAAATAACATTTCTCTATTGTTTCTCTGTTAAGGACATACTTGAGTTTTGTAACACATATATTCGTTGCCATGCATTTTTAGAAATATATTCGATATGAGCTTTCCAACTGCAATTGTCTTCAAAAACAATGCCCAGATGTTTGTGGTTAGATACTGTTCGTAGTGGTACGTTACCCATATTCAGGTGCGGGTGATTCATGAGAGTTTGTTTGCGTGATATGCACATAGATTCTGATTTACTAGCATTAAGGTTTACTAACCATTAATTTGACCACGATTCCAATGTGTTTATATCACTTTGTAACATTTTGGCGTCTTCTATCGGGTCTTTAATGGGGAGAATAATTGACGTATCATCGGCAAATAGTCGTATATTGCATGTAATTCCGTTGACAATGTTGTTGATGTATATTAAAAATAAATCGGTCCAATAACGGATCCTTAGGGCACACCAGCTTTAACTCTGCCCCGCGAGGAGGATTCGGAGCCAATAACGACTCTCTGTTTGCGGTTATTTACGTTCCCATTTATCAACCCTTATGTGAGCATCACTTAGTTCTGTGTGTTTCTTTAAGATTGAGTTAATGTTTTCTTCAAGGATAGCTTTGGTTCTGTTCAGCTCCTCTGTGGCTTTGTCGGTGCCCTCGAATTTCGAATTAACATACACAGTTGATTCAGTT
Source organism: Siphonodentalium dalli (assembly GCA_032622095.1). NCBI lineage: Eukaryota > Metazoa > Mollusca > Scaphopoda > Gadilida > Siphonodentaliidae > Siphonodentalium > Siphonodentalium dalli. The sequence continues at coordinate 8,741,742 of CP136061.1, forward strand.
AGTGAAATAAGTTCTTTACTTCAGGGACCTGTTCCAGATCTGAATACTAAGTGGCTTTGGGTCAGAACATAATGGAAAGTTGTCAGGGATTTACTCTGAAAAAATGCTTCATTAATAAAGTATACAGCGTATTTAATTTTGGATTGGTTTGGTTTGGTTTGTTAGGGTTTATCGTCGTTCTAGCCGCTAGGCCACACACGACTTTGTCAATTTTCACGGGTAGAGGAAAGACCACGCAGAGGCCTAATTTCACCGAGAAATCGTCCCACTGCGTGTAGAAGCCACCGACCCCTGTAAAGCAACTGACAAACTTGCCCATATACACGATTCCGGTCACCCTCCATACGACGGGGTTAGAACCAGCTTCGTCAGCGCTGGACGGCCTGTGACGGTGCAACACACCTGGCACTCTACCGATTGGACCACCGCGGGCCCCCTTTAATTTTGGAACAAACTATAGATATATGTATAGGAGATATAGCACAGTAGCAATGTTATACTTTTTATGCCTCCGAAACATGCCGAGCATTGCCATTTGAACATGTTTTGGGACTATACAACATACCAGGCGCCTATTTTACCCAATCCAAAAAAAAATTGCACACTCGCAAAAATCATATTTGCTTCAAAAAATAGGCGCCTGGTGTGTTGTATAGTCCCAAGCATGTTCAAAGGGCAATACTCGGCATGTTTCGGAGGCATCAAATATAACATTGCTACTGTGCTATATCTCCTATATATAATAGGCATACAGTGTCCTAAGGGCGACGTCAGAATGCAGCGGCCATTCTGGCTTCCGTTTTTGGGGTTGCTTCAGTGGCATGTGGTATTGACGTCGGACTTTGAATCGCAAGGCGCGCTCGCCGTCATGGGCCGGGGTTCGGATCCCACCCAATCCAAAACAAAATTGCACTGTCTCAAAAAGTCAGTGTTGTTCAAATTTATTGTCAATGTATTCCATTTTTCCCATTGTTTTGTGGGTGGATGAGCATATAGTTACTCTTGTTGATATTTATAGTTTGTTACAACACCAGTTAAATATTGTTCCTAATTCGTTTTTGACATAACTTTGGACAAGGGCCTCATTCGTTCCACTAGTGAAGAGTGTCGTGTCATCGGCATAAGATAAACTGTCCATTGTGGTCGCATTTGACATATCATTTACATATATTAAAACAATTATTGGCCCAAGAATTTACCCAAGTGTATTTCCCTGAGTTCAGAGGCGCTCCCAGAGTGATCAACATATTGGTGTTTTTCGTACCTACGAAACCATGAAGACCATGGCACCGTCGATGATAGGCACTATGCATTCAGCTCGTATTAATGATAGGCAATATGCATTCAGCTCGTATTAATGCTTTTAAGTTAGATTGTGATAGGGAATTAGGGACATATCAACCTCCTCTTCTCGTAGCGAATTATACAAACATTTTAAAATCAAGCCTAATGTCAGTTATCAACCAGATAGTTGATGACTGAGTTACATTTCGTATACATGTACACGCAAGCTACCGATGAGATACCCCATACAGTTATGCGGGCTAGTGTTTAGTATTCGACGGATTTAGGTATTCGAATATTCGGTTCTAATAACGAGCGAATATTCGAATATTCGAATATTTATATAAATTATAAAATTATAAAATTATATAGATAACATTTTAGAATCCAATTTATTATTTAATGAAATAGCATATTTATCCTAGCACATCCTATACGCAAAACAAAAAAGAAGAGAAAAACAAGTCTTTTGGCTTAATAGCAAAAGTTTATCTGTTTATGAAGTTCAAGTAGTCAATGTCCCATGCATGGCTTCAAGGTTCTTGTTTAAGCAGTGTAACATTTGGACAGTCTGCTGCTTCAACTGGTTGCGTTTTTCAGTAGAGATCAGCCCTGGTGTAAAGAACGCGCGTCCAGACGATACACTGGTGGTCGATATACCGAGATAGAACTTAGCTAATTTGGCGACTTCGGAGTAAAGTGACAACGAGCAAACAAAACAAAACGATGCCTTATAGGTCCGCTATTATTTATGACCACGTGCAAGCACGGCCTGTTTTACACCTAGTGAATAAAATTATTTCGACGTCATGACGCCAATCAAATCAGAACGTTACAGTTAAGTCATATTAATGCGTTTATGGTCAGTGGAAAATAGACTATACTTTTAACAGATCCTCAGACTAATAACAAACCAGGAAACAATTACACGGAATTCTCGAATATTCGAATAGTCAAATAATTATTCGAATATTTATTTTTACGAGCGAATATTCGAACATTCGAATATTCGGACCAAACACTAATGCGGGCATATATTATACTTAAGATTATGTAGTAGCACCCTATTTACCGACCCATGATATATCGTCGAGCACCATAATCAAAACAAAGTCACTCGAGCATTCGCAGTTAGACGACGAACTAACACGGTAGTTTACATTTTATTACAGTGTATATTATATGTTATTAATTGTCTGTTTTCACATTGGCCGAGATATGAGGCCGAGTTCTGTCGTATTGGCCTGATGCCACAGACCGAAGGTTAATACGACAGAGCGAGACCTCATTACTCGTTTAATGTGGAAACAACCAATTATTAAGTATTTTATTAATCAGCAACATTGGTAATAATTGTTTCACAGGAAGAATATATTAACATAGATATATACGGTGTATGCTTTATTAAATTAACAATTATTCCAACAATGTTTATTCTTTTGAACTTTGTGATATTGATATGCATACATATATTTCATCCAATTACATGTATATTTACTCCCCAAAACAGTGACAAAGTAATTCACCCGAAATCAACTGCAATTTATCTTTCGTCGACACAATATTATTTGCCGATCGAGTTAAATACGTATGACGTCATTTTCGTTACCGTTGACCTATTGGCCGCCTTTCGACTTATTGGCCGCCTTTGTTACTTATTGGTCGTATTTTCCACTTATTGGCCGACTTTTGTTACTTATGATGCGGAAAGTTTTTCACTTATTGCGGCCGATAACCTATATCTAATTAATAATGATTCTTGATATTGTGGCATGGCTGGAGTATTGTGATATAAGCAATAATTGTCGATCGTAATCGAAACTACATGTATATAGTTTAGTATGTTCGTGAGCGGATACTAGTATATATATATATGTACATATGTTTTTCATTATGCATGGTCAGAGTCGTGGCGACAGGGGCGTTTGGGTAAAACTTTGGTCAAAATTTTCAACAGTTGGAAATTTCATACCTGCCAAAACAGTAGTTGGAAATTTCACACCAACAATAGGTTGAAAATGTTCTTGTAGTTTGATTTTCAAACAATTTATTGGGGGGAATTATTTGTCTCTGGGCCAATATTTGCATATTTTCCTATTTTTGGTCAAAATTTTGGAATGAAATTGTCATCAGTTGGAAATTTTACAACCTTGGGGAGGGGGTGACAGGTTGGAAATTTCCAACACTTGGAAAGCTTGTGTCCTGGTCCCTCCCCCGTGGCTAGTCAAAAACTGCTAGTTAATTTAAGAAAACAATATTGTCATATATTTGGTCAGCATTGTTATTGGAATTGTCATCAGTTGGAAATTGTCCAACCTAAGTGGGGATGTCAGGTTTGAAATTTCCAACTCTAGGAAGGCTTGATGCTAGTCTAGATGGTAGGATTTTGCGATTTTCGTGTTCAGATTTCAAAATGTTCGCACACCGGGCCGAACCATGGTCTGCCCGGTGTGTCATTGTCCCCGTGGCCAATACAAAACTGCTAATTAGTTTAACAAAACAATATTTTACTACATTTGGTCAAAATTGTGGACTGAAATGGTCATCAGTTGGAGAATTTTCCAACCTGATGGGGAGTATTAGGTTTGAAATTTCCAACACCATACGAAAAATTCAGTTGAGGCCAGTCTCGATGCTATAGGATTTGCGATTTTCTTGTATAGTTTTCTAAATTTTCTCACACCGGGTGGAACAACCATGGTCAGCCAGGTGTGTCGTGGTCTCTTGCCCGTAGCCTGTTTGTATTTGTCTGGAGTTAGACCACTAGATGTTAGGAGTTATGCAATTATTCAGGTTAAAATATCTGAATGTTCTCATACCGGGAATTTTGAACCATGGTTTATGAATATATAGGATATTAGGCCTGAGAGCACTGAGGTGCAAGGGGGGTGCAAATGGAATTATGCAAAACTTGTGTTTGGTCCCAATCTGATTCAAGGGGGTGTGCAGTTGGAATTTCCCAAGGTATACACTCCCCAACGGAGACCCTCTCGTCACGTCCCTGTGCATGGTACCATGTAACAATGGCTGGAATAAACAATCACTTAGTCAATCAAGCAAACAAACCATGATTTTGCCACACCCCTGTTGCCATAGTTGTCAAGTTTAGAATCGTATTGAATGCTTTAGATAGGTCTATGTATAAAGTGTAATGTCATGACTAATCTTATCGAATGATTTAGACATTATGAATAAAGCTATGGTTGAGTCCCTTGTAGGTTTATTGTTACTCTTTGGCACGTGATCTAAAAGATGGATAATCGGATGAAATGTTGAGTGGTTTGGACGAAATCCATATTGGTGGTTGTATAGAATTTCGAAGTCATTTAGGAAATCAAACAGGCGTTTTTTCATTATTTTTTCAAGTAGTTTTGAAAATGACGGAATAAAGGTAATGGACGATACTATACAGTTGTCGCCCGCGATTGAGTCTCAATAAACAATAAACCTACAAGGGACTCAACCATAGCTTTATTCATAATGTCTAAATAATTCGATAAGATTAGTCATGACATTACACTTTATACAGTTGTCGCCCGCGATTGAGTCTCACGGAAACAAGGGTGACAACTGTGTTGTTATGTGACAAAGGAGTACACACGAACATCCTTAATAGCAGGCATAAATGCGCGCATATATTCTTTAATCCAGTTCGAAAAGTTAATTTTATGTTGGAATCCTCGCTGTTTAGAAAATAAAACATTCATAATCTGGATCAATTAACAGACCCATCATTTGCGCAGCTATTCTCCGGTCAGTTTGCTGGTCGCATCGTGGACATCGGTTCACGGAAAGAGGAGTAAAGCAGTTTCGAAGTTGAGTAGCCATGTAGCTAAATATTCGGTTTCGTTTCAAATGAGCGTGAACACGCCGGCAGACGTGTTAATTTCCAGAATGATAAAATGTGAAACTAACACGTTGTAGTAGTGCAAAAAGAAATTGACATATGTCACAGATTGTTACGCAACATACGGGTATTCTTCTTAAGTCTGAGGAATGGATTGCCGAAAGGAAATAGTCAATTGATAAACAGTAAAGTGTGTCTATTTGATCTAGTACATAAACGTATTTGTAACGTATGCACATCGTATGTGCAATTGTCGGCAGCATATTTACCAGCTGCATAATAAGGTTTATCTATTTGTCCCACGGTATTTATTATTGATATAAAAAGGTCCAATAGGAACACCTTATAACGGATTTGTGTCCATGATAACACCATTTATACATAGCGTGCTTTAATTGCAAATAAAACACACACAATTATGCAAATTAGCAAACACCACAGTTAGCGGTTGTTATGAAACAGTGGGGTTTATAAAAACAGTGTTTTCGGAAATTATTAGAGCTGTGAGAGAATCTCTGCACGTTGAGTTCTTCGTGAGTTCTATGTTTACTGGTAACTGGTAACAGCTGAGCGGTCAATAACTGAGAAAATGTTACCCTCGAGGGTAATAAGTGATTTACGGCCCGCCATGTGACTCACTCTCAGCCAATCAGAAGAGAGGAAAATGGGATGAAGGATAACAATTCATTTTATTATTTGAGTAAGTTGTTTTGGGGATGGGGATTACTTTTGAGATTTTCATTTTTGATGGTACAATTTATTGTTCGAACGACAGGTTATATGTTTCAGTGCCGGGGCTATCTATGTAAAACAATTGTCTTTTTCATAAGATCGGTCGATATGCCATTAAAATCTTTACTTCTTTTTCCTTTCATATAGTAACAAGTTGGATCACTTCCTGGATTGATGTTGGTTTTATTATGAATTCGTGTGTTCGTCTATTTCGGAGGTAATCAGAAAAGTGTGTATCAAGTTCATAATGAATATTGTTATCCTTCATCCAATTTCATCCCATTTTCCTCTCTTCTGATTGGCTGAGAGTGCGTCACATGGCGGGCCGTAAATCACTTATTCTCCTCGAGGTTAACATTTTCTCAGTTATTGACCGCTCAGCTGTTACCAGTAAACATTGAACTACGAAGAACTCAACGCACAGAGATTCTCTGACAGCTCTCTAATAATTTCGAAAAACACCGTTTTTATAAACCCCACTGTTTCATAACAACCGCGAACTGTGGTGTTTGCTAATTTGCATAATTGTGTGTTGTTTTTATTTGCAATTAAAGAACGCTATGTATAAATGGTGTTGTCACAGACACAAATCCGTTATAAGGTGTAATGTTCCTATTGGGCCTTTTTATATCAATAATAAAGACCGTGGGACAAATATATAAACCTTATTATGCAGTTGGTATGTGCTGCAGACAATTGCACATACGATGTACATACGTTACAACTACGTTTATGTACTAGATCAAATAGCCACTCTTTGCTGTTTATCAATTGACTATTTCTTTTCTTCAATACATTCCTCAGACTTCAGAAGAGAATACCCGTATGTTGCGTAACGATCTGTGACATATGTCGCATTTATGCCTGCTATTAAGGAGGTTCGTGTGTACTCCTTTGTCAGATAACAAAACATTTATCACCCTTGTTTTCGTGAGACACCAGGATTTTTCGCCGCTCTCGACCAGGAATGTCACCCTCGGGCCTGGCGGCCATCGGTGACATTCCAGGTCTCGAGCGGGCGACAAATCCCCGTGTCTCACTCAATCGCGGGCGATAACTGTACATTATTACTGGCGTCCAATGTTCGAAAAGTAGTCATTAAATGTTTCTGCTATTACATAAGGGTGTGTTAATTCTTTACTGTTTTTATAAAATTGCATTCTTTGCATTCACGTTACTATGCATTGCGATTTACGACTTTTCCACGTGTTTTTAATGATTTATTCTGTTAAAATGAGTCGAAATAATAAAAATTTCTGTTTTTCCTGATTAGTTTGTTATATAGTTGACTATATTTTAAGTATGTGTTATGTATATATATTTATTAACAGTAAACGTTCAGTCCAGCGCGGACCCTGTATGTATATATATTTATTAAAAGTAAATGTTCAGTCCAGCGCGACCCTGTATGTATATATATTTATTAAAAGTAAATGTTCAGTCCAGCACGGATCTTGTATGTATATATATTTATTAAAAGTAAATGTTCAGAAAGCGCGACCCTGTATGTATATATATTTATCAAAAGACGGCGAATTCAGTTCACGATAATACAGTTGTTGCTTGGTTATGGATGATTTGATAATATATGTGTTGCTTGGTTATTAATGATTTGATAATATATTATTGATAATGCGACAATATATTTGTTGCTTGGTTATTGATGATTTGATAATATATGTGTTGCTTGGTTATTAATGATTTGATAATATATTTGTTGCTTGGTTATTGATGATTTGATAATATATGTGTTGCTTGGTTATTGATGATTTGATAATATATGTGTTGCTTGGTTATTAATGATTTGATAATATATGTGTTGCTTGGTTATTAATGATTTGATAATATATTTGTTGCTTGGTTATTAATGATTTGATAATATATTTGTTGCTTGGTTATTAATGATTTGATAATATATTTGTTGCTTGGTTATTAATGATTTGATAATATATGTGTTGCTTGGTTATTGATGATTTGATAATATATGTGTTGCTTGGTTATTGATGATTTGATAATATATTTGTTGCTTGGTTATTGATGATTTGATAATATATGTCTTGCTTGGTTATTAATGATTTGATAATATATTATTGATAATGCGACAATATATTTGTTGCTTGGTTATTGATGATTTGATAATATATGTGTTGCTTGGTTATTAATGATTTGATAATATATTTGTTGCTTGGTTATTGATGATTTGATAATATATGTGTTGCTTGGTTATTGATGATTTGATAATATATGTGTTGCTTGGTTATTAATGATTTGATAATATATTTGTTGCTTGGTTATTAATGATTTGATAATATATGTGTTGCTTGGTTATTGATGATTTGATAATATATGTGTTGCTTGGTTATTGATGATTTGATAATATATTTGTTGCTTGGTTATTGATGATTTGATAATATATGTGTTGCTTGGTTATTGATGATTTGATAATATATGTGTTGCTTGATTATTGATGATTTGATAATATATGTGTTGCTTGGTTATAGATGATTTGATAATATATGTGTTGCTTGGTTATTGATGATTTGATAATATATGTGTTGCTTGGTTATTAATGATTTGATAATATATTTGTTGCTTGGTTATTGATGATTTAATAATATATGTGTTGCTTGGTTATTGATGATTTTATAATATATGTGTTGCTTGGTTATGGATGATTTAATAATATATGTGTTGCTTGGTTATGGATGATTTTATAATATATGTGTTGCTTGGTTATGGATGATTTAATAATATATGTGTTGCTTGGTTATTGATGATTTTATAATATATTTGTTGCTTGGTTATTAATGATTTGATAATATATTTGTTGCTTGGTTATTGATGATTTGATAATATATTTGTTGCTTGGTTATGGATGATTTAATAATATGTTTGTTGCTTGGTTATGGGTGATTTTATAATATATGTGTTGCTTGGTTATTGATGATTTAATAATATATGTGTTGCTTGGTTATTGATGATTTTATAATATATGTGTTGCTTGGCTATGGATGATTTAATAATATATGTGTTGCTTGGTTATTGATGATTTGATAATATATTTGTTGCTTGGTTATTGATGATTTTATAATATATGTGTTGCTTGGTTATGGATGATTTAATAATATATGTGTTGCTTGGTTATTAATGATTTGATAATATATTTGTTGCTTGGTTATTGATGATTTGATAATATATGTGTTGCTTGGTTATTGATGATTTGATAATATATTTGTTGCTTGGTTATTGATGATTTGATAATATATGTGTTGCTTGGTTATTGATGATTTGATCATATATTTGTTGATTGGTTATTGATGATTTGATAATATATTTGTTGCTTGGTTATGGATGATTTAATAATATATGTGTTGCTTCTTTATTGATGATTTGATAATATATTTGTTGCTTGGTTATTGATGATTTAGTAATATATGTGTTGCTTGGTTATTGATGATTTGATAATATATTTGTTGCTTGATTATTGATGATTTGATAATATATTTGTTGCTTGGTTATTGATGATTTCATTAGTCCTTGTGTCATCCAAGGTTGGCACAATACAATTTCATTTTTGGACGTTGTTGTAGACAGTGTTTGTTCCATATAATTCAAATACAGTGTATGTAACAAAAAATATGAATCAGGAATATTGGTTTATGGAGGGGATCCGACATCAAGCATAAAGCTTATGGGGGTCGTTTCCGATTACGTGTGAATAAGCCCACACTGTGAGAATGAAAACATAATATTAGGTAATTGTGTTCTTACTAATTTGAGAAGATCGTTGTTGGTATATATGTTGCTCAGCTACTCACAGTGTGTGCTGGATCGATAGATATATCAAAATTAGATTTTTTGTTAAATATGGAATAATTTGTTGCTTTGTTATTGATGATTTGATAATATATGTGTTGCTTGGTTATTGATGATTTAATAATATATATGTTGCTTGGTTATTGATGATTTGATAATATATTTGTTGCTTGGTTATTGATGATTTGATAATATATTTGTTGCTTGGTTATTGATGATTTAATAATATATTAAGTTGAGTTCTTCGTGAGTTCTATGTTTACTGGTAACTGGTAACAGCTGAGCGGTCAATAACTGAGAAAATGTTACCCTCGAGGGTAATAAGTGATTTACGGCCCGCCATGTGACTCACTCTCAGCCAATCAGAAGAGAGGAAAATGGGATGAAGGATAACAATTCATTTTTTTATTCGAGTAAGTTGTTTTGGGGATGGGGATTACTTTTGAGATTTTCATTTTTGATGGTACAATTTATTGTTCGAACGACAGGTTATATGTTTCAGTGCCGGGGCTATCTATGTAAAACAATTGTCTTTTTCATAAGATCGGTCGATATGCCATTAAAATCTTTACTTCTTTTTCCTTTCATATAGTAACAAGTTGGATCACTTCCTGATTGATGTTGGTTTTATTATGAATTCGTGTGTTCGTCTATTTCGGAGGTAATCAGAAAAGTGTGTATCAAGTTCATAATGAATATTGTTATCCTTCATCCAATTTCATCCCATTTTCCTCTCTTCTGATTGGCTGAGAGTGCGTCACATGGCGGGCCGTAAATCACTTATTCTCCTCGAGGTTAACATTTTCTCAGTTATTGACCGCTCAGCTGTTACCAGTAAACATTGAACTACGAAGAACTCAACGCACAGAGATTCTCTGACAGCTCTCTAATAATTTCGAAAAACACCGTTTTTATAAACCCCACTGTTTCATAACAACCGCGAACTGTGGTGTTTGCTAATTTGCATAATTGTGTGTTGTTTTTATTTGCAATTAAAGAACGCTATGTATAAATGGTGTTGTCACAGACACAAATCCGTTATAAGGTGTAATGTTCCTATTGGGCCTTTTTATATCAATAATAAAGACCGTGGGACAAATATATAAACCTTATTATGCAGTTGGTATGTGCTGCAGACAATTGCACATACGATGTACATACGTTACAACTACGTTTATGTACTAGATCAAATAGCCACTCTTTGCTGTTTATCAATTGACTATTTCTTTTCTTCAATACATTCCTCAGACTTCAGAAGAGAATACCCGTATGTTGCGTAACGATCTGTGACATATGTCGCATTTATGCCTGCTATTAAGGAGGTTCGTGTGTACTCCTTTGTCAGAAAACAAAACATTTATCACCCTTGTTTTCGTGAGACACCGGGATTTTTCGCCGCTCTCGACCAGGAATGTCACCCTCGGGCCTGGCGGCCATCGGTGACATTCCAGGTCTCGAGCGGGCGACAAATCCCCGTGTCTCACTCAATCGCGGGCGATAACTGTACATTATTACTGGCGTCCAATGTTCGAAAAGTAGTCATTAAATGTTTCTGCTATTACATAAGGGTGTGTTAATTCTTTACTGTTTTTATAAAATTGCATTCTTTGCATTCACGTTACTATGCATTGCGATTTACGACTTTTCCACGTGTTTTTAATGATTTATTCTGTTAAAATGAGTCGAAATAATAAAAATTTCTGTTTTTCCTGATTAGTTTGTTATATAGTTGACTATATTTTAAGTATGTGTTATGTATATATATTTATTAACAGTAAATGTTCAGTCCAGCGCGGACCCTGTATGTATATATATTTATTAAAAGTAAATGTTCAGTCCAGCGCGACCCTGTATGTATATATATTTATTAAAAGTAAATGTTCAATCCAGCACGGATCTTGTATGTATATATATTTATTAAAAGTAAATGTTCAGAAAGCGCGACCCTGTATGTATATATATTTATCAAAAGACGGCGAATTCAGTTCACGATAATACAGTTGTTGCTTGGTTATGGATGATTTGATAATATATGTGTTGCTTGGTTATTAATGATTTGATAATATATTATTGATAATGCGACAATATATTTGTTGCTTGGTTATTGATGATTTGATAATATATGTGTTGCTTGGTTATTAATGATTTGATAATATATTTGTTGCTTGGTTATTGATGATTTGATAATATATGTGTTGCTTGGTTATTGATGATTTGATAATATATGTGTTGCTTGGTTATTAATGATTTGATAATATATGTGTTGCTTGGTTATTAATGATTTGATAATATATTTGTTGCTTGGTTATTAATGATTTGATAATATATTTGTTGCTTGGTTATTAATGATTTGATAATATATTTGTTGCTTGGTTATTAATGATTTGATAATATATGTGTTGCTTGGTTATTAATGATTTGATAATATATTATTGATAATGCGACAATATATTTGTTGCTTGGTTATTGATGATTTGATAATATATGTGTTGCTTGGTTATTAATGATTTGATAATATATTTGTTGCTTGGTTATTGATGATTTGATAATATATGTGTTGCTTGGTTATTGATGATTTGATAATATATGTGTTGCTTGGTTATTAATGATTTGATAATATATTTGTTGCTTGGTTATTAATGATTTGATAATATATGTGTTGCTTGGTTATTGATGATTTGATAATATATGTGTTGCTTGGTTATTGATGATTTGATAATATATTTGTTGCTTGGTTATTGATGATTTGATAATATATGTGTTGCTTGGTTATTGATGATTTGATAATATATGTGTTGCTTGGTTATTGATGATTTGATAATATATGTGTTGCTTGGATATAGATGATTTGATAATATATGTGTTGCTTGGTTATTGATGATTTGATAATATATGTGTTGCTTGGTTATTAATGATTTGATAATATATTTGTTGCTTGGTTATTGATGATTTAATAATATATGTGTTGCTTGGTTATTGATGATTTTATAATATATGTGTTGCTTGGTTATGGATGATTTAATAATATATGTGTTGCTTGGTTATGGATGATTTTATAATATTTGTGTTGCTTGGTTATGGATGATTTAATAATATATGTGTTGCTTGGTTATTGATGATTTTATAATATATTTGTTGCTTGGTTATTAATGATTTGATAATATATTTGTTGCTTGGTTATTGATGATTTGATAATATATTTGTTGCTTGGTTATGGATGGTTTAATAATATATGTGTTGCTTGGTTATGGGTGATTTTATAATATATGTGTTGCTTGGTTATTGATGATTTAATAATATATGTGTTGCTTGGTTATTGATGATTTTATAATATATGTGTTGCTTGGTTATGGATGATTTAATAATATATGTGTTGCTTGGTTATTGATGATTTAATAATATATGTGTTGCTTGGTTATTAATGATTTGATAATATATTTGTTGCTTGGTTATTGATGATTTGATAATACATGTGTTGCTTGGTTATTGATGATTTGATAATATATTTGTTGCTTGGTTATTGATGATTTGATAATATATGTGTTGCTTGGTTATTGATGATTTGATCATATATTTGTTGATTGGTTATTGATGATTTGATAATATATTTGTTGCTTGGTTATGGATGATTTAATAATATATGTGTTGCTTCTTTATTGATGATTTGATAATATATTTGTTGCTTGGTTATTGATGATTTAGTAATATATGTGTTGCTTGGTTATTGATGATTTGATAATATATTTGTTGCTTGATTATTGATGATTTGATAATATATTTGTTGCTTGGTTATTGATGATTTCATTAGTCCTTGTGTCATCCAAGGTTGGCACAATACAATTTCATTTTTGGACGTTGTTGTAGACAGTGTTTGTTCCATATAATTCAAATACAGTGTATGTAACAAAAAATATGAATCAGGAATATTGGTTTATGGAGGGGATCCGACATCAAGCATAAAGCTTATGGGGGTCGTTTCCGATTACGTGTGAATAAGCCCACACTGTGAGAATGCAAACATAATATTAGGTAATTGTGTTCTTACTAATTTGAGAAGATCGTTGTTGGTATATATGTTGCTCAGCTACTCACAGTGTGTGCTGGATCGATAGATATATCAAAATTAGATTTTTTGTTAAATATGGAATAATTTGTTGCTTTGTTATTGATGATTTGATAATATATGTGTTGCTTGGTTATTGATGATTTAATAATATATATGTTGCTTGGTTATTGATGATTTGATAATATATTTGTTGCTTGGTTATTGATGATTTGATAATATATTTGTTGCTTGGTTATTGATGATTTAATAATATATTTGTTGCTTGGTTATTTATGATTTGATAATATATTTGTTGCTTGGTTATTGATGATTTGATAATATATGTGTTGCTTGGTTATTGATGATTTGATAATATATTTGTTGCTTGGTTATTGATGATTTGATAATATATGTGTTGCTTGGTTATTGATGATTTATAATATATTTGTTGCTTGGTTATTGTTGATTTGATAATATATGTGTTGCTTGGTTATTGATGATTTGATAATATATGTGTTGCTTGGTTATTGATGATTTGATAATATATTTGTTGCTTGGTTATTGATGATTTGATAATATATGTGTTGCTTGGTTATTGATGATTTCATAATATATTTGTTGCTTGGTTATTGATGATTTGATAATATATTTGTTGCTTGGTTATGGATTATTTGATAATATATTTGTTGCTTGGTTATTGATGATTTGATAATATATGCGTTGCTTGGTTATTGATGATTTAGTAATATATGTGTTTCTTGGTTATTGATGATTTGATAATATATTTGTTGCTTGATTATTGATGATTTGATAATATATGTGTTGCTTGGTTATTGATGATTTAGTAATATATGTGTTGCTTGGTTATTGATGATTTAGTAATATATGTGTTGCTTGGTTATTGATGATTTGATAATATATGTGTTGCTTTGTTATTGATGATTTAGTAATATATTTGTTGCTTGATTATTGATGATTTGATCATATATTTGTTGCTTGGTTATTGATGATTTCATTAGTCCTTTTGTCATCCAAGGTTGGCACAATACAATTTCATTTTTGGACGTTGTTGTAAACAGTGTTTATTCCATATAATTCAAATACAGTGAATGTAACAAAAAATATGAATCATGAATATTGGTTTATGGAGGGGATCCGACATCAAGCATAAAGCTTATGGGGGTCGTTTCCGATTACGTGTGAATAAGCCCACACTGTGAGAATGAAAACATAATATTAAGTAATTGTGTTCTTACTAATTTGAGAAGATCGTTGTTGGTATATATGTTACTCAGCTACTCACAGTGTGTGCTGGATCGATAGATATATCAAAATTAGATTTTTTTTAAAATATGGAATAATAGAAAGAAATTGATTGAAAATAGATTTAGTATAGCGGAACGAAGTATACTAAATCTATTTTCAATCAATTTCTTTCTTTTTTGGATCTTCCGAGCTAGTAATAAGTGAAAAATCTAAGTCATGGGCGGTCATATATGTCTAAGAACTATTCACATGCTTGTTCCGCTGAATTACTGGTAAGGACATAATTGAATTTACATGATTTTAAGAGAATTTTTGAATAAATTTACATTTTCGGGGCAATAGTTTCTGTACATGGCTTTGCCTATTTGATTCTGAGAGGAATAAACCAAAGTGGTCAGAAATGTCGCATGTAAGTATACCTGTCTGGAGGTCGTCTCGTATATTGGTGGTGTATATATGATCTATAAGGTGGCCGATTATCCTGTCATTCTGGTTGGTTTCGTAATCATTGGCACAAATCCTCTCGTGAAGACATTATTTATCAATTCGTTTGTTTTCGCGTGCGTCTCGAAGTTCAGTAATCAATATTGAGGTCACCAATTATTTAAGACTTTTCATTTTTCAGTTTTTCCAAAATATTATCGAATTTGTTCATAAATTTATTCATGCCTGCTTTTGGTCGGTGGATGTAAAAACAGATATATGTGATCAATTGTTTTGTTTGTTATCATATTTCTGGGGAAATCGTGGTTAAACACAGTTATATAAAATGCCTACCCTGGCTGTTGAGATTCGCCCAGTACAACCCACATGGACGATATATATATATATATATATATACATAGCTATATATATATATATATATATATATATATATATATATATATATATATATATATATATATATATATATATATATATATACACACACACACACGATCCTTGAAACAGTGATTAAAATGCATGTGTATGGATTGCATACAAAGACAACTCACCATGATCGATGTTCGCAAACAGAGCGAGAAGAAAGCACCATATTAAGGAACTCATAACTCCAGAGTGATATAAGATAGAAGTCGCAGAAACAAATAAGCCTCCGCCAGCGTATATGGACATCTAATGAAATGACTGTTCAACCGATGGGCCAGAATTCAGGGCCCCTGATGTGTAGCGCGTATGTATTCGAAAATCAACGAACCTTGCCCACAGATTTAAATAGACGTTTTATGCTATTATATTATATAATTATATATGATCTGCATCACTCGTTGTGTCATAGCGTTATGTATACTATGCGCTCGGTGGGTAAAATAGTGGTTTAAAAGGAAAGAAATACCAGTATTAAAGAGTCTATTATGGTGCAATTGTACTAAAAGCTGCCGCACTCAGCACCAACCGACCAGTCCAGACCTAACCTGACTGTACAGCCCCAGAAGTCCGATCGAGATGGTCCATGCACTATCATCCAGAATAGACCTGTATGTACACAGGTTCAATTCCACTAGCTCGATTGGGACTGTCATAATTGTTAACCCATAACTGACGACCGGTTCCGTCAGGTACGCAAAACAAAACAGACACCGACCGCTCCTCACCTAACTGTATATGGCTACGGGAAGGGGTATACTATAATGCAGCGAATAAACTTCTGATGCTATGGGCGATCGGTCAAGTTAGCTAAGGCGGAGTTGGATAAGATAACCCCTTCGCTTCGGTCGGACTCGCTATATGCATGAAAGCACACACACAAAGGGTAAACATCCGACCGTACCGCCCACAAGAGTCCGAGCAGGATGGTTATTGCACTATCGTGCAGAATAGAACAGTTTGTATAAATGTTACATACTCCAAGTCGGTACATCGGCCGCAACCACCATTGTTAAGGTATTAAACCACAACGTACGGCCGCGGTTCCATAAGGCAAAAACGCAGCAGATCGACCGCACCTCCCCTAGCTGTCTGAGCACGGGAAGGGATATACTATAGTGTTGTGAATAGCCATCTGCGTCCAAGGGCGACCGGGCAAATTGCTAGTTGATGCCGAAGTGGATATATTAACCCCGACGTTACGGTCGGATTCGCCATATGCATGTACGCAAACACAACGGGTAACATGGACCATATCGCACAGGGGTCCGAGCATGTACGCAAACACAACGGGTAACAAGGACCATTCCGCACAGGGGTCCGAGCATGTACGCAAACACAACGGGTAACATGAATGGTTCTCATTGATTCTGCCTGGTTACGTCGTGATTACATTCTCAACCATCACAATGTTCTGAATGGTTCTTATTGATTCTGCCTGGTTACGTCGTGATTACATTCTCAACCATCACAATGTTCTGAATGGTTCTCATTGATTCGGCCTGGTTACGTCGTGATTATGGTCGACTCGCATATATAAGAAAATGAATTGGCACAGGGTAACAAAATCCCGACTTACGACTGAATTTGATATGGCGGGTCACATATCATTATCGATGTGTACTTCACGAGTTTTTCCAAGACCTCCTGGTACATGGCCGTCAAAATCAGTGACACGAGGTTTTTACTTAACATTTTCATAGCCCGTGTGTGTTACACTAAATCCTGTTTGGTGATTGGTCAACTGTCAATTGGGTTACCCGTTTTATGTCTTGATAACACGAAGAGATTAACATGAACATGACGACACAAATTGTTGACATAATCTGACCTAATCACTAAAAGGGGTCAGCAGAATATTTAGGCGTGTTTTTCAAAGTCTGAAGCCAGTTATTTATATCGATCACGTTATTGTTGCGAAGTGGTTGGAAACTCTTATATGGGCTGTCATATAGTGCTGCGTGAGCTAGTCTCAAATTATCGGCAAATTTTGTGAAAATAAATAAGAATACACTCAGCTATTCTTTGGAAAAATATCTTCAAAAAGCTATATAAATTTATATTGTATGCGTGTGTTATTTTAGCAAACACTAAATTTAGTGTGTTACACACCCACTTTATTCATTTCTTAATTGAATAATAGTTAAATTTGTGTTGTGTTGTACCTTTGTCGTGTGGAGAAATGTCAAATATTAAATAAACGTAAAGTAACCTACCGTGATGCCTAACTGATACATTTATATACCGTTTCCCTTGTGTACACTACGCGTGTGCCATACTTTCAATAGCTTATTGCCATACAATACATACATGATACATCAGCCTGGATCATTAACGTTTCAATGGTTTGTAGTATAGTTTACGCATATATTTGTATGAAACGAATATTATAGCTGTTATGATGCACACTTAGTTGATATACAAGAATTTTAAGTACTTTGGGCTAAATTAAGATAGCTTTATGGCATTTCAAAGCTAACTTGAAGTGAACGACTAGAACCATAGCCTCATATCATAACAATGATTGACTTGAAACAGGTGTGTCGTATTCTACCCACGAAATACCCTGCTCGGTCGCTCTAATATGGCGCTATAATAGAGACTATGGTGGACTATATTTCAGCACATCATGCAGCGTCCTGACAGAGCTTCAGTCTCGGAACGTACCCTATGACCATCGACCTGCACATTTCAAACAGAAAAGGGCAATTTGAACCAGTTTCTATCCTCTGGAGTATAACTTACTCACACCAGTTCTTGCATTTCGGATGGAATTTCCACTCATTGACTTGGTCTTTGCACTCACCTTGGCTGGAAGTCACAGGCTGCATGTGTACATCTTAGGGCCACAGCACACTCTGCGATTAAAATCGTAAGTAGGGAAAATCGCAGGTGGAACATCCAATGCGCATGCCCACGACAATATCGTAGCCCAAAGTAGTGATCAAGCACTGTTTGATTTTTACAAGGACAATCGTGCCGTGACATTGGCAACGCGCGCGATCGTAGCTGTCACGTGACCATTATAGCACTGGTCATGGTGTAAATACCACGAAAAGACAAAATTCAAAAATGGCGCCAAGTTCACAAACTTCGTGGACTTACAAAAACGAAACCACATTAGTGGAGATGTGGCACGGCAGGGATTGCAGGTCTATACCACATATCAGCCATCTGCTATGCAGACAAGGAGAAGAGGGCTGCCGCAATTGTTGAAATTGTGGCAGCTGTGGAGTTGACAGGTACAAAACTGTCAAACTAAAAAAAATATTCAATTTCACAGGAACAACTTGTTAGTTTAGAAAATTGAGATACATGACATGTATATAATTGCATAATACGGAGAATGTGATATAACATTTTGCTATCATGTGTTCGATCATGTAGCTGCATACATCGGAGCACCGTAGCGTTTGCGGGCAAGTCACTTTTATCCACCTGCGATTTTGCCCACTTACGATTTTAATCGTAGCGTGTGCGGTGGCACTTAATGTTGTTGTAATCGTAGCGTGTGCGGTGGCACTTAATGTTGTTGTAATCGTAGCGTGTGCGGTGGCACATAATGTTGTTGTAATCGTAGCGTGTGCGGTGGCACTTAATGTTGTTGTAATCGTAGCGTGTGCGGTGGAACTTAATGCTGTTGGATAAATGAACGATACTATATACTACGGACACATCCGTTTTAATATCAGGACACGAGTGTCAAGTCAATTGTAACTAAATGGTGGTGGATTGCTGGGGCCATTTTACATTTTATTGATGGATGGATGGGTGGATTGAAGGGTGGATGGATGGTGGATGGATGGTACGTTGAATGTTGGATGGATGAGTGGGTGGGTGGTGGGTTGATGGGTGGATGGATGTGTGGGGTGATGGATGGATGGGTCGATCGATGGCGGGTGGATTGATGGATTAAATGGTGGATGAATTGGTGGGTGGATGGGTATGCAGACGGTGGGTGGATGGGTCGACGCACGAAGGGATGAATGGATGGATGGTGAGTTGATGTATGGATAGATGGGGTGATGGATGGATGTATTTATTGGTGGTGGCTGGCTGGTTGGTTTGATGGATCGATGGATCGATGTACGGACGGTGTGTTCGATTGAATGTGATTGATGACCTGACATGTCCGCGATTAATCTTTCTTCATGTACCATGATAGAAACATGTATAATGATGATACGGTCGTTTAATATATTGTTTACATGCATTTTCTGATAGCGCGACAAGCCGAAATTCTCTGGAAAAGTAGGCTTTGTTTATCTCGTTGCTATGACATTGAACGGACCTCTGGTATATGCACGATTCATAGCATCACGATTCTAGGCGCAATGTCCGTTATAGAAGAGCAACGGACGGGACTCTGTCCAAAAACAGCATCATCCCAACCGATATCTCAAGCTATTGTGGACCGAGAAGACTTGGTGTAATTTCAAGATACCGCCGCACCTACCAATCCCAACTTTCAGACAAGATGAACTTACAAGGTGGGATGGAAATGGTTTTGGAAATGTAGTACACCTGGTTCAACACCAGGGTTCGCGCTGCCACTTGCCAAATTTGCTAATGACAAAAATAATTGACATTTGGCAAAATATATTTTCATTTGGCAAAAAATATTTTCATTTGGCAAAAAAAAAGGCAAGTCATTTTTTAATTCCTCAATAAAGTTGAAAAATATCGGTCAATCAATACCATTCAATTTAGGAAATTTTTACAATGGAATTATATTAGTTGTGTTTTATGTGGTTTCGCAAAAGTTAACACCTCCATTAAGATGCAGTTAATCTGATGTCATTAGTATCGATGGGTGGAGGGGTTATCTGTATTTAGTGTGATGGTGGCGTTTACATAGCTAATTCGCGCTTCTATACCATTGTATGGTTCGGTGAATGGTTTATAAAAAACTGCAAACGAAGCGTGAACTGAACGCGGTGTCATTCACGATTTATGAATTTAACGAGAAATACAATGCACCGCCCTGGTATGTGGTCCTGCTAATGTACTATGATGCTGGTTGATCCTGCTGTTTTAGGATGTACCCAGCATGTACTTTTAGCACAGTATAGTTTGTCCACAGTAATAGTTAGTGGTGATGGATATGGGTATGTGTATACATATAGTAGCTACATTGTCACATGTGCGGTATATATGGAGTGAATGAATGGTCATAGGTTGGGATGTACAGCTATCGTATTGTCATGTGTGAGTGTATATGTATACATGTGTTGGTTGTATTTTTGTTTTACTTTAAACATTGTATTTGTATTAGAATACAAATTAAATTGGGGCGCAAGTTACTTAACCCTTTACCCAACAGAACGGCCCTGTGCCAATGCATTCTCTTATATATGCGAGTCGACCATAGGTTGCCTCGCATATATAAGAGAATGCATGGCTTAACACATATTAAAAATGATAAAATTGTCAAAGAATGTAGAAAAATATTATAAAAATTGCTAAAAAATGTAAGAACAAATTATAAAATAGTTAAAGAATGTAAGAAAAAATGGTAAAAAGTGTTAAAAAAAGATTTTTTTAGGCCAATGCATTCTCTTATATATGCGAGGCGACGTATGGTCGACTCGCATATATAAGAGAATGCATTGGCACAGGACATAACTGTAACCATCACAATGTGGTCAATGAGCCGGTTCCAATGATATCCATATTTGTATGGTTTTATTGAGACAGACCCAAGATAATTTAGGCTGTTGCAGCTTTATTTGGCCGTTTTTGGCCGTTTTGTTGGGTAAAGGGTTAACTCAACGAGACTCTCCCCAGTAAACATTGGTGGCCTATACATGTACACCAAGCGGCATAAACACGCGTTCAATCTGCCAGTTGATCATCATCTTATTATATTTGACATGCTGAGCTAACATATATTCTGATTGGTTAATTCTCGACCTGCCTCGAGAATGCACTTAGAATTGTGGGCAGAAGACGATTTATACCATAATTGCCTATTATGTTATATGTATAATACCTATTTTGTAAACTTAATCTTTACACCATACGGTGGGTATACAGCTTCTATTGTGGGTATAAATTTATACTGTGGGTGTAAATTTTCAAACGTTATTTCATTTGTTAAACGTTTATAAACATAGTAGAACTACAACGCAATTAGCAAAATAGTTCCTACATGTATGTCACATTATTTTAAAATTGGATATTGCCATGATATAAATTAAATATGAGGAAAATTGTCTGCATTTCAATCAAATATAGCGTTGCAGCTGGCTAATGTTATTACGCCACATATGGTGTATCTAGTTTCTGTGATTTTGATATTGTGTGGTGGACAGGGCGAATGTATTCTTGGAGATTTTGTGTACCTTACTCAATCGTACCGATATAATCATGTAGATGCCGAAATTGTAAAGTTAACGCCACCGGTGTATAATATGTTTATGAACATATGATAAATCGTATCGATAGAGTCAGGACAGGCTGAAATTGTAAACTTACAGTCACCGGTGTAATAATATGTTGTTGAAAATATAAATAATTTGATAGACTGAAAATAATATATAACCCTTTGGGAGCCCCTGATGTATTCTTGGACATTTTGTTTTGTACCATTACTCAATCGAACCGATAGAATCACGTAGATGCCGAAATTGTAAAGTTAACGCCACCGGTGTATAATATGTTTATGAAAATCTGATAAATCGTATCGATAGAGTCAGGATAGGCTGAAATTGTAAACTTAAAGTCACTTGTTGAAAATATAAATAATTTGATAGACTGAAAATAATGTGTAACCCATTGCGAACCCCTGCTGTAGTGAAGTGAATTGTGGGTAGTTTCATTGTGATTCTCCGCCATCTTTATTTTCTGGAATTATCACCAAGATTTCTCCACTCGATTATCTTAAACTGCACCCGAATCGGTCAAATTCTTTTGATAATTATATCTAAATACATCTTAGCTACTATTCGGATCTGCTGTCCCGGTCGAAAAGGGTTTAGTTTGACCAAAATGGCAATTGACAAAAGCCTGTTTATAAAATGCGTTTACTCGATGACCCGTCCACGGTCCACGCTGTAGTGTAAATTTATTATCGAAAACAAATTCAATTTCTTCCATCTAAAACATAATTACGCGCTGAACTCTGTCATTTTAAGAATATATAAGTATTACACACATACACACCAAATTTCAGCTAAAAAAATTGAAAAATGACAGTTTTGTAGACATAAATCGATTTTAATGGGAAATCCTGTGTTATTCTACTGTTAAATTTTGTCATCGAAAAAAAATCATTTCTTCGATCTAACAAATAATTACGTGCTGTATCCTGTCATTTTAGGAATATATAAGTATCCCACTCACACACACCAAGTGTGAGCTAAAAATTTTGAAAAATAAGAGATTTACCGACATAAATCGATTTGTATATGGCAGATGCCAATTGCCTTGTTAAATAAATTTTAGGGCCGTGCAAATGTTTTCTGAGCTGTTCCATATTGGGCACTAGTGTCCATATTTGACCATTATATCTGATAATTGTGCGACAGTACAGTCCTGTTACTTTATACGTCAACATTGGTCATTATCACCCGACAAATTTATTTCGGCCTATCGTATCAACCCCTATTTTCTCCCGCGTAGCCTGACTAAGTGTCAACATTGGTCTTTATCGCTCCACTAATTTGTATCGTTTCATCGGTATGAATTCCATATCCAATTATCCACATATAACCAACCCAACCTCTAATCCCGGTCCAATTTATTTAATTTTTTCATCGCTATAGTCACGTTACTTAATATTTTATAGCGTGATACTTGTACTTATATGTCTATGGTATTACTATAGTATACCGTATACGTATATCAATTGCTATTCCTTTCTATATAATCCTGGTGCCATCTATAGAGATAGAGATAATTTCATACCCCCCCCCCCCCCCATTTTATGTCATTGCTGCTTTAGTACAGTCGCGATACATTACATGGCAACATCGCTCCACTAATTTATGTCAGTTCATCGGTACAAACCCCTTTTTCTCCGAGTCCATATAACGTACCAACCCAACATCTTATAGAAGTCCATAAATTACTATTCTGGCACTATATAGAGATGACTAATATTTTGACACCCCCTATTTTATAGCCTTGTCGCAATGTTCAGTAGAGTTGAGATGCATAATATGTCAACATTGGTCATTATCGCTCTATAAATTTATATCGGTTCAACACTTAGTTCCCTGTATCGCCCACCCCTCCCTGAATTTATTTTTTCATTTGTATTATAGTCTCGTTACGTACACATTTTATCTCTTGTAACTTTTGCTTCAATGCGTCGAGTTCCGCTGCAGAGATTACAAAACTGACAACATTTTGAAATGTAAGCAGGCTTCAAACTCATCTTATCCAAGAAAAACTCTGTTTACATAAGAAATTTGTGTATAAGGTGTACGCGCATTTGTTGCGTTAAAAACCAAAGGTACCAAGTCAAGGTCCAAATCCCCAACACACTGTTGTGAGGTTTAACTCCATCTACATACAGTAATGTCCAAAGTAATTGATCACTTAACCACAGCAAAATTATGGGTATTTTTTCATGATTTTAAATCCTGAAAAATTACCCATAATTATGCTGTGGTTAAGTGGTCAATTACTTTGGGCATTACTGTAACCAATATAAGGATTTGAGGTTTAATGATAACTCAATCCTCATACAGTAATGTTCAAAGTAATTGACAACTTAAGCACAGCCTAATAATGGGTAATTTATCAGGATTTTAAATGCTGAAAAAATACCCATAATTCTGCTGTGGTTAAGTGGTCAATTACTTTGGGCATTACTGTAACCAATATAAGGATTTGAGGTTTAATGATAACTCAATCCTCATACAGTAATGTTCAAAGTAATTGACCACTTAACCAGAGCAGAATTATTTGTAATTTTTCAGGATTTTAAATCCTGAAAAATTACCAATAAGTCTGATGTGGTTAAGTGGTCAATTACTTTGGGCATTACTGTAACCAATATAAGGATGTCAGGTTTAATGAGAACTCCATCCACATAACTAATAAATATGTGTGAAAATTAAAACAAAACAAAATAAATTCCATGATGGCGTCCAATATGGACTGCCTAATTCTGCTCCAAAACATGTATATTTAATATATGGATGTTTATTGGGGGAAACCGATTATTTCAATGATATTTTCATTAACTGGGATCCAAAACCGCGCGACTGTATCTTAAGCATATGTGCATATTTAATAAGCCAACAATTGGAATCCCAACAGAGAAGATTGGCGTGGGTCTCTTGTGCGATCTGTCCATCGAAAACTAGTTAGACATCTCAAGACACGTAAGACCCAATAACTTAATATACAGAATAGATACATCTATTGCCTGAGTGACTAATATTTATATTTGTTACAATGAGGTCAAATAGTTGCGAAGCCAGCACCACAATTCTTTCCCTCCATAGTAAGTCTTAAAACAACTTCTGAAGAATTATTAATTTACCTTATATTTGGTATGGAGAATCCTTGGTTTACTGGAGTTCAGATTTGTTAACATCATGTCACCAAGTTAATTACTTGCGAAGCCACAGCCATAACTATTTCCCTCCATAGTAATTCTCAAAACAACTTCTTAAGAACAATTGACTAGTTCAGTCGCACAATTATTGGAAGAGCCACGGTCAATCATTTTTTTAAAACCAAATGTTACATTTAAATTATTGCTTTATTTAACCAAAAAAAAAAATTAAATGAGAAAATTAACTTTTACTACTTGCTAAATTTTATCTTTTAATTATTTCATTTAAATTTTAGTATTTACAGTATACTAATTCCAAGTCTTTATAATCTGTTGAGTGACCCCACAGTCGTTTACTTGCTTTGTTAGTAATAATTTGAATGATTACTTGCTTAAACGCAATTGTTATCAAAATATTTTATGTATTTTTTATAGTTTCTATTTATATGTAATACTATAATCTTGGTGGCGTTACCATTTCTGACTATGGTTTTCTTGTATGAACTAGGACACATATGAATAGTAATTCCTGAAGCAGACAGCGTCATGATGTAAATGTATGCATCGCTACGAGTGTCGCGCATCCCTTATATTCGTGTCTCTCGGTGAGGATACACGTTCAAATTAAACAGCTGAGTACTTTAATTCATGGTTAGAACCACAACTCTACTCGTGGTGAAAATGTTGTATTTTCGGCTAATGTGACTCTTCTATATATTAACAATGCAACGATCCATTACATTTGACCTGGTTTGATTTCCCTAAATATAGCATACACCGTCGCATGAGTTCTTGTGTGTTCTAAGTTCACATTACCCTTTTTGTGGGAAAATGAATTAGAAGTTTTTGGGTATATCCTTCATGTAAGAATACACGAAACCACGCACACCCTCCATTCGCCATATGTGTTAGGGTTAGGGTTAGGGTTAGGGTCGGTGTCAGGGTTAGGGCTAGGGCTAGGTTTAGGGCCAGGATTAGATTTAGAGTTAGGTTAGTGTATTTTTGCATGAAGGATATACCAGTCATTGATACCCAGTGCATGTATATCAAATAGATAATGGACCGTTGTCTCATATTTTTTATTAGAGAATGCGTAATAAGTAATATATTGCAGTCATGAGTGTTCAATTGTATGGAGTTTATAAGAAATATTGATTTTTCCGTTAGGACATAGAACCGGGAGCGTCCAGTTGCGCAGAAAGAGACGGTTAATATTTCATCAGCCATTCGACAACATTGATCATGTGATCTATATAATATTTTCTCATTGGCAAATCACATAAAACATTCAAGCATTAACAATCTAGGTAGTTTTGGAGATGGAACAAATTTGAATGGTGTTCTATTTGATTATGGATCGTTGTATACAATTTGTTTTTGCTCTATTCGACGCGGACCGCATCGAATGGTACCCATGATTCATTTTCGACCAAAATGGAGTTAGAACACTTAGGCACTCCTGTGACGACATGTGGAACGTAATTCCCTGTAATTAGTGTTATACTATGATTGAGTGCTTCCAAAGTCATCCACATTCCGCTGATCGTTTTAATAGCACTTGGTACTTTAATAATTTGTGTCTATTCTTCTATTTCTATTCCAGGTTAATTAGATCACACCAATAAGCCTAGGAAATTTTAACCACAGTTGTTGGAAATATCAGTATCAAAATCCGCCGGACCCATATCGTTGTGATTACAGCGTGTTCACGTCCGACACGTTAACCACTGGAGCTCCACAAATTGATTGGATGTATGTTATCGGTGAGTTTTGATGATCATTTTTAATAACAGTTTGCTCTGGTTTTAACACGTTTTGAATATACCATATAAGAGCGTCGATGCTCCCGTCACTCAAACTCGGTAGATTATACAGAGCGTTCTCATTTATGAGCATCCGTGATGGTTTTCGACGTATTATTTAAGTGGATTGTCGCCATGTTTCATGATACGAACGATGGGGATTGCATGTGAGTTTAATAGTCTATTATCTGGTTAGCGCAATATGAATGCTTTATTTACTCAATCATGAATTAACATGAAATTAGAGATGAATGTGAACATATATACACCATTTACAACATAGTCATGTAGTCATCATCATCATCGCATCATCATCATCACCATCATCATCATTATCATCACCAATATCATGCAATCATCATAATCGTCAACTACTCGTCATTTCATCATCGTCATTCATCACCATCGTCCTCATCCTCATCGTCACCATCAGCATCGTCGTCATTATCAGCATCGCCTTTGTTATCATCATCACCGTCATCATCAACACCATCATCTTCGCCATCGTCATTATTATCGTAATCGTCCTCATAATCCTCAATATCATCACCGCGGTCGTTATTTGTCGATCCTTTTCAGTCCTATTTTAATTAAAATACCTAGACATTTCTGAAGTTCGGGGTTGCTGGTAGCTAATAGTTTATAGAATTTCCATCTAGATGGTTCTTTACAATAATATCGTGGTAAATATTTCTGCCTCGCCCCATCCAATGATTTACAAATGGATACAATGTGATATTCATCATTCGCATCGGCCTGTCTACATATAGTGCATTCATTGCTGCGTTTGCCTGCATTGCCCCATATACTAGTTTCAACACCTAGTCTGTGATTGGCAGTTCTCAATCGCATAATATTATGAGATAGATCACGAGGTAAATTAAAAAAGTAAGTCTCATAGCCAAACTTCATTTTGAAATTTCGATAAAAACGACCCCGTGATGAGTTATCGATGTCGTGCCACCATTTCTGAATAAATTGATCTCTGAAAGTGTTCTCAATATTCTTAATGCCATGACTAGAAATGTTCTGTTCATTCCAAATGTGATTATGTCCGGAAGAATCTATTAGTCCCTTAATGCAGGATAGCCAAGTCGTGCGTTTGTTTGTTTTACCGGAATTATCCATTTGTAGCGAAAACGTATACAATTTTTGCACGACTTTAGAGCATTTACCATCTAGAATCCGCTTCCAGTAGGATAGCATGCGTAACTTGCATTTAATGCGCAGTGGATATCTTCCAATTTCCCCGTAAACCATAAATGTGGGTGTACTTATTTTCCTTTTAAGAATCTGTTTATAAAACCCGAGGATTAGTTTGTCCAACTCGTATAAAATGTCCATACCCCAAATTTCACTACAATACATGACTATTGGTTCAATTGTTTTGTCGAATAAGGTGAAAATTAAATCATTAGTCAGGTTTAATTTTCCTGTTTGGCCCAGAAAACTATAGATAGCCTTCTTGCCTACAGTCACAATCTTTTTCACTGCTTGACAGAATCTTCCATTATGAAAAAACTCTACCCCAAGGTATGTCATATTGTTCACAAACTCAATGTTTTCACCATCAAGGGTCAATTGTTCCATATAGTCATCTTTACGGTTGCAAAACACCACGGCCTTAGTTTTGTCTACATTGACAGTTAACTTCCATGCTGTTGCGTAATTGCTAAAAGCATTCAATGTACGTTGCATACTTTCGTGGTCTTCTGCGAGAATAATCGTATCATCGGCGTAAAGCACACACATAATTTTCATGTAGTGTCCAAGTTTATCAAAAAACTCGTCACTTAAAAATTTTAAGCCATCGATGGCACAATTATCGAGAAAAGTTTCTAAATAATTTAGATACATTGAGAACAAGAAAGGTGACAGGGTCGCCCTGTCTCACCCCCATATTACAACTAAAAAACTCAGATCGTAAGTTTAAGTGAGTAAGTTTTATAGTGTGTTTTCTGGTTAGCGGAATATTGGCTTTCTTGATTATTTGGTGTGCAAATCTGGTAGTGGATGTTTAACTAATATTCTAGATTCAACAAAAAGGATGACTCTGTGTCTGTAGTCAGCTTGGATATAATGTAGCAGTCAGACCCCCAGAACGTAATTGTATGTTGATGGGATGTCCTTTTTGCTAAAGAACCCCAAATATACCAATCCGGGTCAGGGAAAGACGGTACTTTGTTCCTGTTAAACTATTTTTGTATATAATTTGAACATATCTCTCATATTGTGAGGGTGAACAGGACTGGTGTTGTTATAGTATTATAGCATACATTAATTGGTTATAGAGGACAATGGTTTTCCCTT
The DNA here is from genome assembly GCA_032622095.1 of Siphonodentalium dalli. NCBI lineage: Eukaryota > Metazoa > Mollusca > Scaphopoda > Gadilida > Siphonodentaliidae > Siphonodentalium > Siphonodentalium dalli. Next base: position 8,771,222 of record CP136061.1, read on the forward strand.
CAAAATGATAGCTTGAAAAAGAGAGTTTTTGAAAATTCGCGAATGTGGCGCCTCCTTAAGCATGTCGGTAATTATAGCGAATCCGAGGGAAGCGTACTGTTCTCTCGTTCTAGCGGACCTAAACCTGGTCAGGGTATTCTGACAAAAGTCAGAACTCGGTCAGATACCAAGTTTAAGTTTTTCAGGCTGAAAAGTCTCATTCGAGCTCACTGAATAGCAGGGTTCGCGCCACCACTTGCCAAATTTGCCAATGGCAAAAATAATTCACATTTGGCAAAATATATTTTCATTTGGCAAAAGTTTTGGCAAGTCACTTTTTAATTCCGCAAGAAAGTTGAACAATATTGGTCAATCAATACCATTCATTGCAGGAAACTTCTACAACATAATTATATTAGTTGCGTTTTATCTTATAGCATTAGTACCGATGTTGGAGTGATTGCTAGTATTTAGTGTGGTGGTGGTGTTTACATTGCTAATCCTGTGCCCTTCTAATGAAGCAACCCTTCTATCATTGTATTGTTCGGTGATTGGTTCATTGGTGTATAATTAATTATTTGCGAAATAACTGCTTTTCTATCGATATCAAGTCGTTCAAACAGCGAGTGTCGAAATATAAGACTTAAAGTTGCAGAAATGATACTATCAGCGATAGCATTTGGCAAATGGTAAAATAATTTCGCAAAAAATATTTTCATTTGGCAAATTATTTGGCAAAGGTTAATTTCGGTCCAGTGCTGAACCTGCTGAATAAAGATGCGAATGCAAAATAACGACTCCCCATTACAACATGTGTCCAGGTATGTTGTCCGATCGGGCGAGGACATCATTGGCTGACCCGTGTAAACGCCTCGTGGTATCACCTGGTCATGTGCTTCTATAGCCAGAATTGATTCCTGCACTGAAATATCTACATTACAGGTGTAAACCGAGCCTTTGGCGAGGTCCAGACCTAATTTACTCGACGAGTTTTGTATATTCCGCTATAAACTGGGGACGAGTTGTAGATATAATACATTATCCAAAACCTCGACGAAAACACAGTTAAATCAACAGATGGGACGCGAAACTAACATCGGCTTCAAGGAACTATATATGCGTTGTTTGGCCGCGTAAATAAATAGTCCCAGATAAATATAGACTCTTTGGTGTATTTAATGGCGTATATTTAATGACATAACTCTTCATTAATTATAGTTTGTTGTAAAAATATTGGAAGCCATAGTATTTTGAGACGTAGCGTACGAAATATAAACAGACGACAAACCGGAAGACAGAGGTCACCTGGTACTATTTCCTGTTTTATATCACAATTTATAGAATGGGTTTATTAACTGGAATAAGGGTAGGATCATGTAATAAATCCTCTTCCTCCTCGGCTACAAACTTGCCCGATCGCCCACGGGTACATATATGACCCTCTTCGTGGTCAGACAGCAAAAAGAGGTAGGGTCGGTCCCTGTTGTGTCTTTTCGTACCTGGCGGAACCGGCCGTAAGTTTGGGATCAATAATGGCGGGTCCGGTCGAGCTACGGTTGTGGGGAATGGAACTTTGGCTTATGCAGGTATGTTCTGCACGACCATGCAAGGGCCATCTCGTTCGGAGTCCTGGGTGGTATGGTCGGGTGTGGTATGGTGCGGTCGGCTTTCAGTGGGACCCCAATAGACGCGGGAGTGGTCGGTGTGGTCTGCTACAGCCGGATACGGTCAGCTTTCCGCGGGACCCGAATAGACGAGGGAATGGTTGGTGTGGTCGGGTGCGGTCAGGTGCGGTCGGCTTTCATTGGGACCCAATAGACGGGAGTGGTCTGTGAGGTCGGCTAAAGTCGGGTGCGGTCGGCTTTCAGCGGGACCCCAGTATACGGGAATGGTCTGTGCGATCGGCTAAAGTCGGGTGTGATCGGCTTTCAGCGGGACCCCAATAGACGTGAATGGTCTGTGCGGTCGGCTAAATTCGGGTGCGGTCGGCTTTCAGCAGGAACCTATTAGTTGCGGGAATGGTTGGTGAGGTCGGGTGCTGTCGGCTTTCAGCGAGACCTTAATAGATGCGGGAATGGTCGGTGCGGTCGGGGGGGGGTCGGGGGCATTCGGCATTCAACGGGACCCCAATAGACACATTAATGCTGTCATGTATTTGATTTTGTACATCGGTTTATACACTGAGCCTCTCGTATATATAAAGCTATATGTCATACCGTATACATACATATATAGTATGTGATCCAGAGCATATCTAATAACATCAAACGTCGATCTAAAGCTGTGGACAGGGATCGGTGACTTTCACGGTAGAGTAGATACATGACGCCCAGCAGGGGCCCTGAACTCCGGTCCCTCGGATGAACTGTCATTTCATTAGATGTCCATATACGCTGGCGGAGGCTTGTTGGTTTCGTCGATTGGTATATTATATCACCTGTTTGTCCCACTGGAGTTATGGGTTCCTTAATATGGTGCTTTCTTCTGGCTCTTTGTTCTAATATCGATCATGGTGAGTTGCCGTTGTATTCATTTCATACACATATAGAATGCACCCATAGTAGCCGAGAATACCACATTTTCACCACGAGCGGGGTAACGTTGCAAGAGCTATACTCTGACCTTCACCCCAATTGGCATTCACGTTATATTCAACTAATTGACGGATCTCTTTCGGGTGGTTTTTAAGACACCAAAGTGGGCGGAATATCTTGATATATAAGTGAAATTGCACATACGGGTGGTGGAGTCGATTTGTGAGTATAGATGCGCGCTATACGAGTATACCGTTAACTGAGGTCAAGGTCAGAGTATAGCTCTTGCGACGTCGCCCCGCTTCCCTCACGGAGAGACACAAACACGACGGTATAAGGAATGTGCGTCACGCTATTTTGCTAACTACGATGTAGTTCTACTATGGGTATAAACGTTTAACACACGAAATCACGTTTGAAACTTTACACCCACAGAAGAAATATATTGAATATAACGTGAATGCCAATTGGGGTGAAAATACATTGATACCTTAATTGCCTAATATATATATATATATATATGTATATATGTATATATATTGCCTAATATAGCTATATATATATGTATATATGTATATATATACCATGTGGTTGAATTGAGTATTGTAACAATCACTTATAATTAACAGACCTTTCAAAAGTACCGTATTAATTGTGCGAGGCATTATTCAAACATCATAGGGTAGCTTCATTGGTGATGGTGACGTGTTGCACAAATTCGCCCATTTCGGAGACATGATGGCAAGACTTTCCAAACATTTGAAAGTACGAAGAAATTTTGTGGATGGCAGATTAGCCGGAATGCGAAACTACAAATTGTCTTTGTCCAGTAATTTTTGTACAGTTTTCAAGCAAATGTATCAAATAAATGTTATGTTATATGTATACTGGTCCCATATACTCATTAAATGTTATGTTATATGTATACTGGTCCCATGAACTCATTGAAGTTATCGTATAGTCACCAGTCAGTGAGTGGTTTGATTTTATGCCCCGTATCAATATAATTGTTTACACGATCATGTGCGCCACGCGTTGCCCAATCTACTATCCGTGAATTAATTTGATTACGTCTTGTACACGGATATTCGTAATTTATTTTGTGACTCCAGCCATAAAAGAAATTTATATCAAATTATTAACTTTGATTTAAATATAACCTGATCGTTTACAGAATACATCTTCGACTCACCTTACTCAAATTACTCATTTTTCTATATGATATCGATATTAGATCGTTGTTATTACCGGGAATTTATTAAAAAGTGCGTACAGTACCCCTTTAAGTTACATTAAATTAAAGTATTATGAGATTATGTAGCAATTCAACATATCTCGCACAAATACGCACATAATCGAACTTAATGTGAAATAAGTACATAATGTGATCATTTGATTCTGAGATAAGCAGATAATGGAGTCATATCCGTTATTTCGTTATATTTACATACTAAGTGTAATTATCACTAAATCCAGCATTCCTATCGGTCGGCGCCCACGTGACTAGTTGCAATTATTTCTCGGTGAACGCGCAACAGGTCATAACTGCAGCCCCATAATTACATCGACGCGTCATCGGTTTCGGAAAGAAGAACGCGTAATGTTTTGGCGCATTTGGACTCGCGCAGGATTGACTTAATAAATCATCATGTTTCAATATAAAGAGCCTCGTTGTTCCTGTTAACTTTGCCAAGGGCGCTATGGGATATTTTGGGCTGGTGTTGTCACGATACACTTTTCGATTTAAATACATTTACAAAAGTGGCTTTTTCGCTAAATGTATATAAATATAAGGATTAACTGTCATGTGAACTGTTTTTATGGAGATGTAACCGTGAGGTAAGTGGTCATAACTTGTGTAAAACCCTACCACTCACCTCGCGGTTACATCTCCATAAAAACAGTCGACATGACAGTTAATCCTTATTTATGCACTGTGTAGAAACTGTTACATCGGAAGTCGTTCTATCGCCGATATTGTGATGGTTCTTGACTGATTTGTTGCGGTTCCTTATGATTAAAAATAATCATTTCGGGAAAAAATTGCGCATAATTATATGCAGTATGCTTTCCTGAATTAACAGAGGCTGCAGAAGTGCCGTTTTGTCGACACCTGAACTCTAGATCACAATTAACACGGAATTAACGCGTAAATATCAACATGTTATCACTGTAAACGCAATTCTTTTGTTTTCTGATGGCGGATATAATATGAAACTCATTCTGAAGACGAGCACTGAATATAAAGTATACCCGTGTTATTCTTCTGTAAAATAGCTGAGAAAATATCCCGATAGGGGTTGATAATTTGGAACAGTAGCCTTGTAATCAACACGTGTGCGTGTTACGGTTCTATTTCAAGCCAATCATGGCTGTAATGGTTCTATACATGATATTTATTCGAAAGATTTCTGCACATTTACTGCACAGAATATCCGCGTTTGTGACATCTTCGTCTGCGACGTTGACATCTATCTGGACCGACAGTGGTCCCTCCATATCGCGCGGATATTGAGAACGTCACTGATTTTTTAAATTCTGTTCAATCCTATGCTTCATTGACAGATTAAACTATATACCGGCATTTGTTTTGGCAGCGTGGAAGCCCAGGAACTATACTATAATTTGAGTGAGCAAAAGCAAAAACACTATTGAAAAACATCGCAAAAAGATATTAAATGGTTTGATCTGGGAAAGCTGATTGACAGGGGGTGGATAAATACTCCTGCTTCATATGGACACACACATACGTTGTTCGTTGTCTGTTTTACGATGAGAAACAAACATATCCCCATAAATATACGTGAAAGAGAATTTCCCATGTGCTCGCGTTTGGCGACAGCACGTGCACGGGGGTGAACTTTGACCAAACAACATTCAATTCCTATCTAATCATCGGGGCCGACTTCTCTCACAGCACGTGCACGGGGGTGAACTTTGATCAAACAACATTCAATTCCTATCTAATCATCGGGGCCGACTTCTCTCAGGTCGACTTCGCATATGGGGTCGACATCACATGGACCCGTCTTCACTTGTACTCTTTTGACAAATAGTCACATGATTTTGCAAAAATTTCCATTGGCTGATTGAGTCACTTTTAAAGTTTTAGTACTGGTACCCCTATTTACATTCCGGAATATCCCTGAGGATGCGTGACTACTCACGCCCAAGACCAGTTCCCCCGGGGGTGATCTTGCATGTTCGGGGCGACTATAGTAAGTCCAAGGCGGGTGACCAAATAATTTTTTGCTTTCAATTCATCCAATTTTTATTTTATTTGATATTATAAAAGATAGCCTTTACTAGTATAAAACAGTTATTCCCTTCCACAGGCGAGTTGATACAATTAATTGCGTGATTGGTTGAAATCAGGTACATCATAACATGAATCTGAGTGGGCATGCCCTCACTATCTAGAGGCTTAGAAGTTACAGCAAACCCTGAGTGATTGCCGGTCAGATTTTCGGGAACAACAGAACAAGTGCGATATTAAAAGAAATAACGAATTCAAACACCTAACCTATATCATCAGCATCCAGCAAGCGGATGCCCAACATAAACTTCATATATTGCGTAATCAGAACATTGTATGGGTGTCAACGAATATTTAACGTCTTATTTGTTTGGCTTTTTGCTGATTAAAATGCGTCTACGAAAATAGACAACATAAATTACAAGACACTCTATATATCCCATCTACGCTCACGTTTTCCGAAGTCCAGCGCTATGAAATTTCGTTATAGTTATCCGGCTATTGACTCGTGGCAATGTTGGGCCTGCAAAAAGCGTTATTTTTTCAAAGTATCTGTCGAGTTTGTGAATTTTGATAGGCGTAACACAGGTTATTGATTAAGCATAGGAAGGTAGTGTAATTCATCTAAATTGACTATGACAAGTGGTGCAAATTTTAACTTAATGCATATTTTGTTGTGTTTATATTTTGTTAATTTCACGACATGGTCAGTTTGAACCATTATCCTGCCAAATATTAGCCATAGTATTACCCGTAGAGAACCGATTAAATGGGGAGAGAACCGACTCGATCATGTGAGAACCCAAAACAAATATCAAAATTCGCGGTTTTCGTCGTTGTTATGACTCGCACAATGAAATTGTCGTTATTATTACGCTCATTTGGGGCAACCGATTGCCTCAAATTATATGTTAGAGAAGCTTGACTGGCTTCATGTCGACGCTGGACGGATAGTCAGTGTATCACCCGTTCTGCTTCGGACAACACGGTATTACAGGAGGTCGGATGGCCATCACTCAATAAACGACGTCAACTACATAAACTGCAGGCTCTATATAAAATAATCAATAATCTAGCCCCCTCTTAGCTAGCCAATACACTTCCCCCAGATCACACGAGGTTGCAGATTATAATTGGAGACGCCCGGTAAATTTTACTCATACTATTGCAATACTGAACACTTCAAACAGTCTTTTTTTCCAGCGATGGTGTTAGAATGGAATAAGCTTCCCAAAGTAATCACCGATGCTGATCAATCTTCTACCTTTAAAACCAACTTGTATCATATAGATCCCACAATCAGCCCCCCCCCCTCTACATTTCTATGCTGGACGCAGAAAATACAACATTTTTCATTGTCGCATACGTAATTTTTGCAGTGAACTCCGATGTGATATGTTCACTAGTTATATCGCTGACAGCCCCGCATGCTCATGTGGAAATCGATCTGAAGACGCCTATCACTATTTCTTCATGTGCCCATTGTACCAACGTGAGCGCTCAGTCTCTTTGAGAAACTAGCCCGCGAAAATCTCAAAGTAAGCCATATTTCAGAACTCATGTGTGGAATACCTTATCTCTCGTCCCAACAAAATATGAAACTATTTTCCATCACACAGCAATATATTGCAGCGACTAAGCGTTTTGACCCCTAATGATTATATTTATCTTATTTGCGAATCTATACTTGCTTCCGGATTTTCAACTTTTACCTCACAAGTGGACAAACCTCCCATTCAAACATCTCATTCTGATTTATCATCTGTATTGCCTTCCAGAGCACAACAATTACAAAATAGAGAACGAATCAAGTGTACCATTATATTTTACAACCAACATAAAAGTACTTAGAATAGATAATATATTGGCACTTGTCAATCATTCTAACATTAATAAAGTAGTGACATTCTTCAAATACAAATTTTCTCACAGATAAGAAGCAATCTCATGTTGGATCATCTCTGGAAGGCGCTACACACTATATCTCCCATAACTTCTCACCATGTAAATAAGTTTGTACCGTCATCTTGATCACATGTGTGTTACAATATTGTATTAGGAGAGGGGCTTCAAAAGATGCAAAAACTTGTGCCCCAATCAATCCATTTTGTATATTTTGCAAATAAAATATGTTTCAAGTCAAGTCAACCGATTGTGAGAGGAATGGAAAAAGTAATCGAATTATCAGCTAGATGGCTCAAATATTCCGTTTTAATTGTCAAAAAGTCGCGAAAATGTATAATCTCGATCATAATGAACCGTCATAGATGAAACAAGAACCATCACAAATCGGCGATAGAACGACTTCCGATGTAACAGTTCCTACACAGTGGTTTTATGGCGCGGACCACAGTTAAAACACATCTTAAAGCACGTACACATGGAAATTTTCCACACATACTCTGCTTAGAATCGTCATATTATGAGTTGATAGCGTGACTAAAACGCTCTTTTTTTAAGCACATTATTGACTTAAAATGAGGCAATTCTAAGCAGATTATCTACCCAAAACAAGTTCAATTATAAGCAGATTTTCGGGAGAACAGGCTGAGCAATGGCTTAAATTAGCACAATGCGGTGAGGGTTCTTGAAATAGAATAGCCACTCCCTTCCAATTCCTTGGTATAATCTTGAATTGGTAAATAATATTCGATATATACATGTTATCGCTGCAGTGAATTGATCTGTGCTAGGTATCACGTCGAGTTGAATATCGCTGGATCAAACGAGCAGCCGTATGCGTCGAGTTTGATCCAGCGATCCGACCTCTTCAAGGCGACGTGATCAGAAGCCTAGATCAATTAAGAAAAACGATAGTCATATAATAAAATATAATAAATAATGCACGTCTTATCGTTGACTATGCCAAAATAGTGGTCAGCCCGCGTGGACTATTCCTCCCCTCGGACCACTATTTTGGCATAATCAATTCCAAGCCATGCAATCTATAAAATGTTTTTAATGAACAAATTTCCAAGACACATATTTTAAATTAATTTTGTGAACATTTGTCATTGCTCCTGGAGGTAGTATGAACGATAAAGTGAGTCCAAGTCGATTTATTCAGTTCATAGACCCGTATGTATAGTTTCTAATTAAGTTCTTTTTAACTCTACTTCGGCTTACTTGTGCAATTGGGTTATTTATAAATAGACAGCTATTTATACATGCATACCAGCGCATTATCATTTCACTGGATGATATTTTGGATGGCCCTAGCATTGAACAAATATCCCCCTGCAATTTACAACCACGATCCTGCATGTATCAATCAAAGTCACCCGGCGCACCAAAATACACGTATACAAAGTCACCTGGCGCACCAAAATACACGTATACAAAGTCACCCGGCGCACCAAAATACATGTGTACAAAGTCACCTGGCGCACCAAAATACATGTATACAAAGTCACCTGGCGCACCAAAATACACGTATACAAAGTCACCCGGCGCACCAAAATACATGTATACAAAGTCACCTGGCGCACCAAAATACACGTATACTTAGTCACCTGGCGCACCAAAATACACGTATACAAAGTCAACTGGCGCACCAAAATACACGTATACAAAGTCACCTGGCGCACCAAAATACACGTATACTTAGTCACCTGGCGCACCAAAATACACGTATACAAAGTCACCCGGCGCACCAAAATACACGTATACAAAGTCACCCGGCGCACCAAAATACACGTATACAAAGTCACCCGGCGCACCAAAATACATGTATACAAAGTCAACTGGCGCACCAAAATACACGTATACAAAGTCACCTGGCGCACCCAAATACACGTATACAAAGTCAAAATACACGTATACAAAGTCACCTGGCGCACCAAAATACACGTATACAAAGTCACCTGGCGCACCAAAATACACGTATACAAAGTCACCTGGCGCAACAAAATACACGTATACAAAGTCACCTGGCGCACCAAAATACACGTATACAAAGTCACCTGGCGCAACAAAATACACGTATACAAAGTCACCTGGCGCACCAAAATACACGTATACAAAGTCACCTGGCGCACCAAAATACACGTATACAAAGTCACCTGGCGCACCAAAATACACGTATACAAAGTCAAAATACACGTATACAAAGTCACCCGGCGCACCAAAATACACGTATACAAAGTCACCTGGCGCACCAAAATACACGTATACAAAGTCACCTGGCGCACCAAAATACACGTATACAAAGTCACCTGGCGCACCAAAATACACGTATACAAAGTCACCTGGCGCAACAAAATACACGTATACAAAGTCACCTGGCGCACCAAAATACACGTATACAAAGTCACCTGGCGCAACAAAATACACGTATACAAAGTCTCCTGGCGCACCAAAATACACGTATACAAAGTCACCTGGCGCAACAAAATACACGTATACAAAGTCACCTGGCGCACCAAAATACACGTATACAAAGTCAAAATACACGTATACAAAGTCACCCGGCGCACCAAAATACACGTATACAAAGTCACCTGGCGCACCAAAATACACGTATACAAAGTCACCTGGCGCACCAAAATACACGTATACAAAGTCACCTGGCGCAACAAAATACACGTATACAAAGTCACCTGGCGCACCAAAATACACGTATACAAAGTCACCTGGCGCAACAAAATACACGTATACAAAGACACCTGGCGCACCAAAATACACGTATACAAAGTCACCTGGCGCACCAAAATACACGTATACAAAGTCACCTGGCGCACCAAAATACACGTATACAAAGTCACCTGGCGCACCAAAATACACGTATACAAAGTCAAAATACACGTATACAAAGTCAACTGGCGCACCAAAATACACGTATACAAAGTCAAAATACACGTATACAAAGTCACCTGGTGCACCAAAATACACGTATACAAAGTCACCTGGCGCACCAGAATACACGTATACAAAGTCACCTGGCGCACCAAAATACACGTATACAAAGTCACCTGGCGCACCAAAATACACGTATACAAAGTCACCTGGCGCACCAAAATACACGTATACAAAGTCACCTGGCGCACCAAAATACACGTATACAAAGTCACCTGGCGCACCAAAATACACGTATACAAAGTCACCTGGCGCACCAAAATACACGTATACAAAGTCACCCGGCGCACCAAAATACACGTATACAAAGTCACCTGGCGCACCAAAATACACGTATACAAAGTCACCCGGCGCACCAAAATACACGTATACAAAGTCACCCGGCGCACCAAATACACGTATACAAAGTCACAATATTCGCTTTTTAAGTTTTCCCCATATAGAAATAGGCCCATGCACACTCGAACTACCATTTTACGATATATAAAATTGTATATAAGTATAATTATGTCCCAGAATGATGCATTGTATATAAGTATAATTATGTCCCAGAATGATGCATTGCAGTCATGAAAAATACAAATTCGAAGAAGATGTTTGGGTTCCAAACAAAGACAGCCAATTGCATGGCATGGAACAGCAAATATCGTTTCATGTTAGTCTATATTCTTGATATGGTAGAAACAAAAACTGTTTATTTCACGTCTGTAAACAGCTGGAAATGGGCTCTGATCATGGTAAGTATTTCTCGGAGATATGATGACTGTTTATATAAATGTATATATAAATATTTAGTGTACCAATCCTCCCGATCCGCATAGAATTATCAGATATAAATACAAAATGACGGATATTTTAACATCTATATACACTTAAAGGGATGTGAAACACTCCGATATGGTGATCAAACACTCCGATATGGTGATCAAACACTCCGATATGGTGATCAAAGATAAATGGAGAATAATAGTGGTGATAAAACACTCCGATATGGTGATAAAACACTCCAATATGGTGGTCAAAGATCAATGGAGAATAATAGTGGTGATAAAACACTCCGATATGGTGATAAAACACTCCGATGTGGTGATCAAAGATAAATGGAGAATAATAGTGTTCAAAGTACTAATTTTTACAAATATTATATCAAAATTGACAACACACACCGTCATTCTTATATATTAATTAAATGCAGTGACTCTTGATGGCGAAATCGTTTTCGTTAGTTTATCGCCGATAGATGCGTCCCGAATCGAGTAGTAGATATTTACAAGTGAGCGTAGTTCAGACGATGTTTTCTATGGAGTGGTACGGTCGATTTGCTTGAGATTTTCGGAGATGTTAGTAGAATGTTACATTCCTCCAGATGGCATAGCGCCTGGATACTAAGTGATCAGTTTCACGTATGCTCCAAACAAGTACATAATATGTATTTAAGTGTTTAAAGTATAAGTCCATCCAGCCAACCTTTACGTTATCCACATCTTGATGCTGAACTGATCACGGGCACAGCATTCTGACATGTATTACTCTAATAATTGTAACCTCATCCATAGTCCCGTCATGGTATATGTATACGTGATAATGAAACCTATGGTCAAGTTTCTCAAGAATCATTGTATAATGCTTGCCGTTAGCTATGATCAACGGCAAGTATACAATAATCTTGAGATACTTGAACATAGCTAACGGCAAGCATTATACAATGAATCTTGAGATACTTGACCATAGTTAACGGCAAGCATTTTACAATGGATCTTGATAAACTTGACCATAGCTAACATCAAGCATTATACAATTCTTAAGATACCTGACCATAGCTAACGGCAAGTATTTTACAATGAATCTTGAGATACTTGACCATAGCTAACGGCAAGCATTTTACAATGAATCTTGAGACACTTGACCATAGCTAACGGCAAGCATTATACAATGAATATTGAGATACTTGACCATATTTAACGGCAAGCATTATACAATGAATCTTGAGATACTTGACCATAGTTAACGGCAAGCATGTTACAATGGATCTTGATAAACTTGACCATAGCTAACATCAAGCATTATACAATTCTTAAGATACCTGACCATAGCTAACGGCAAGTATTTTACAATGAATCTTGAGATACTTGACCATAGCTAACGGCAAGCATTTTACAATGAATCTTGAGACACTTGACCATATCTAACGGCAAGCATTATACAATGAATATTGAGATACTTGACCATATTTAACGGCAAGAATTTTACAATGAATCTTGATATACTTGACCATACCTAACGGCAAGCATTATACAATTCTTGAGATATTTGACCATAGCTAACGGCAAGCATTTTACAATGAATCTTGAGATAATTTACCATAGCTAACGGCAAGCATTATACAATTCTTGAGATACTTGACCATACCCATATAAAAATGTACCTGGGTAAATCCACCTAGGTTTTTTGGGCCGAAACCCAGGTAAATCTATCTACCAACATATATACACCAACCATCAAGACCCCCTGAAACCTGGGTTTTACCATGATTTACCCACCTGAAACTGGACCAAAAACCCTGGTATGGATAAACCTGGGTGTATTTACCCAGGTGACCACACCCAGGTGTACCCCACCTGGGTGTTTCCCACCCAGGTGTACCCTGGTGTTTCCTACCTGGGTGTTTCCCCCACCCAGGTGTACCATGGTGTTATTCACCCAGATGTTTCCCCCACCCAGGTGTACCATGGTGTTGTTCACCCAGGTGCACCCTGATGTTTCCTACCTGGGTGTTTCCCACCCAGGTGTACCTTGGTGTTATTCACCCAGGTGAACCCTGATGTTTCCTACCTGGGTGTTCCCCACCCAGGTGTACCTTGATGTTTCCAACCCAGATGTACCTTGGTGTTTTCTTACGCCGGTGTACCTTGGTGTTTTCTTACCCAGGTGGATTTCCCACTGAGATGCACCTGGTTAGAAAACACCAAGGTACACCCAGGTAAGGAAACACCAAGGTACACCTGGGCAGGAAACACCAAGGTACACCTGGGTAAGAAAACACCAAGGCACACCTGGGTAAGAAAACACCAAGGTACAACTGGGTGGGAAACACCAAGGTACACATGGGTAGGAAACACCAAGGAACACCTGGGTGAATAACACCAAGGTACACCTGGGTGGGGATCCAAAGTGAAATGATGAGGATGGCAATGAAGTAGATTTGGATGGGATGCAGGGGTATTGTTATCAATGGAGTTGTTTTAGTATAATAGAACATTAAGGAAACTGATTGTGCAGCAATACAAGTTTATTCAAGGACAACAAACTAACTAAAGATAAAATACATGTATAGAAACACATGTAATACATTAATATATAAAATCATTAAACTGCATGGGTTAAAACTTACTGACAACAAGAGTTGCGTTAAATTTTTGATTAAAAAACACTTGCAAATTCCCTCTGCATACATGTATATGGTATGTTAGGCAAGTTACATGTACATGTAGTTGCAATGTATACCGGTACATGACATACCGGTGGACACAAAAATAATTATTTTAGTTCCAATGTCATTTACCACTATACATGTACATGTTTTACCTTGCAACTACATCTACAGTGAGGTAGTTTTGTCTCATTTAAACTTTCTAAATGGGTTTCTCCCTTTGAATGACATAAACTAATGTGAGTATACACATGAGCTGTGATGTGAAATACACACCAAAATATTATTTTTTAGTCTAAGGACATGTTTCCTGTCATTATCTCACTGCTTATAAATATATATTTGTAATAGTGTGCTGTAATGCTCCAGAAATAGTCATATTTTGTCCTGGTTCATAAGAACACATTATTTCTTAGTGTTAGAAGGACATGTTGTCTATTATTATTTGACTCATAAACCCCCAAATGTACATGTAAGCAGAACATTTGGGAAAGAGACACACCAATTTTATCCTTTTTTATATCAGTAGCAATTGATCAGATAGCAAAATATGCTATAAAAAATAGATTTCAGATGGTAGAGATTAAACAATCACATTAATTGCACCAACTCGAAACAGTTAACATACCCTGTAGAATACAGACTATGATCAAGGAGGGTGTCACACACACCCCCACCCCGCTTTGGCATGTGATATTCAGGCCATTTTCAGGTGGTATGCTATATACATACCCAATGTTATCTGGTACCAGGATTTCACACGGTAATATAACTGGCATTCATGATTCAGCAAAAAGGCTAGTATGCAGATATAATACCGGTAGCAGAAAATTATAAAAAATTTGAGTATTTTCCAGCCTAAACAGACCCAAGTGATATATTTTTATCTAATTCAGTCTAATACCTCTTGATATGTTGATGTTTTGGAAACTATTTCAGCAAATGTGAGAAAACTGTGAACTGGTATTCAGTATTCATGGGTGATAGGAGGGGTAACACCCTCATAAAGGCCACTCACAATTGAATACACCAGTATGGAAGGTGTCACTACCCCCACCTCCCTGGCCCCAATACCAGTTAATGTAAAAGGTTGAATCATGCGTACCAGTTACAAGTAAGGAAATATTGAATGAAAACTAATATTACACTAATAATATAGTTTTCATATACATGTACTAGTATTTGCTGAAGTTGTATCCATAACTTCTACATACCTATAGATAACAGATTGAATAAAAGGACGTCCGGCCGCAGTGTCCCCCGAAAAAGTGGCTTCATTGGGGCATCAGCTTGTCTGAAAAAAATATCAAGGACCCTAAATCTGATAATACATTTCAGAACAATCCAACCAGTGTCCCATGAAATGGTGAATAATAAACTATCATACTAAATTTTATTCAGATATGATCACACAAACTAAAATTATGATCCGGAAACCAGAAATTAACACGATTCTAAGTCGAAAAAGGACCATAACTCTCGCAAATATGGGTAAACCCATATTCGAACTTGACCTGTTAATAGGGCTGATAAACTCACATACCACATTTGGTTCAGATATGATCACACAAACTGAAGTTATCATCCGGAAACCAGAAAATTCAAAAATTCTAAGTAAAAAAGGGCCATAACTCTTGCAAAAATGGGCGGAGTACACCCATATTCGAACTTGACCTGTATTTTGGTCTGATAAACTTACATACCACATTTGTTTCAGATATGATCACACAAACTGAAGTTATCATCCGGAAACCAGAAAATTACAAAATTCTAAGTAAAAAAAGGGCCATAACTCTCGCAAAAATGGGCAGAGAAAACCCATATTCGAACTTGATCTTTATTTTGGTCTGATAAACACACATACCAAATTTGCTTTTGATCTAATAACCGAAACTAAAGTTATCATCTGGAAACCATTTCCGGACAGACGGACGGACGGACACCGGCTATTTTAATAGTCCCCTGAAATTTTCGGGGGACAATTACATCATAAATGTCATTTGGGCTGGAAAATAGTAAAACAAAATTAATTTTGTGCTAGAAAAGCTGCGAACCAGCCTTTTTGTTGAATCCTGAATACCGGAATACCGGTTAAACTGCGCAAATGAATCCCGACTACCAAATTAGCAGAGGGGTATGAATCATGCATGCCACCTGAAAATTGTGCATCAATGTTTTCAATTTACTTCATTTACAAGTACATTTACCTGTACAAGTACATGTAGCTGATTCACCTAACAATTTTTTTTATTTTCAAATATGTGAGATCCAAGCGGAAATCATGAGTACTGTGCATTAGTCCGAGAGTCTGATAACCTGGGTGTTTGGTTATTATAGAGCGTACATTGTCTCAAAATTTGTAATCTTCATGCCCAGTTTATAGCGAGAGTCATGTTAGGTCTAATTATCTCCCCCAAAGCATCAGTACATGTATGCGTAAACTATAAATTGCATAAATATTGCATTAATTTGTGTATATTTTCATGGGTAATATATGTTATGTCTCGGGTAATTTATTTTGTATGAGGGTAATACTATTACCATACATGTACATGTATATAACTGACTAAATTAATGTGTTGTAAAACACAATCGATTCTTTCAAACCTATGTACCATCAATTGAACCTTGGACCATTTGAACCCTCAAACTATTGAACTTCCTGACAATCGAACCCATCGAACTACATGTACTAGTAATGAACACTCTGACTAATGCACTGTACATGATTGAGTTAATGGTTATGTGACCTCAGGAATTGGTCCAAGTAATTTTTCTGCTTTACTAGTAAATGTCCTTTAATTGTTCCAATTGTATCGACACTGATTTTTTTTTTCATCCAAATTGCAACGAAGAACTACTAGTATACACATGTACCGTCCAAGAGGCCCCCATTTGCAATGAGGCCGCAATAATAATAGTCTCCCAAGTTGTAATCTTCATGCCCAGTTTATATTGACAGTTACATGTACAATTAGGTAACATACATGTAGTAGACACCCAATTATACACAAAATATCTTCCCCAAAGCTATGGGAGGCCAGATTCACATTTAATAATGAATTGCGCTTAAGCGCAATTGATTGCGCTTAAGCGCAAATAATTGCGCTTAAGCACAATCAATTGCACTTAAGCGCAAATACCACATATTGTGCTTAAGCGCAAATACCACATATTGTGCTTAAGCGCAAATAGGGCATTTACGCTTAAGCGTAATTAATTGCGCTTAAGCGTAATTAATTGCGCTTAAGCGTAATTGTGACTACTATCTAACCTACCCATAAACTATTAGCATGACCTGGTGTATCACCTAGCAACACAAGATGAGCATTGGGCTAATTTTGACCTGTACTCAACAGTCAAACTGTGAGTATGTGTTCAACAAGGAGAATCCCCTAATTACATATTATCAGCATCCCTCTATCCAAAGAATTGATGTGGACTTCCCGGAACTCTAGTAATGTTTTGTATGATATTTTTAATGTATTTTTGCACAGATTTTAGCCTTATATCCTTTTAGCCTTTATCCTATACATGCATGCGGTGTCACTGCATGAGAGCTTTCTTGCCTCATACAGTAATGCTCTATTTAATCGACTTCTTAACCACAGCAGAATTATGGGTAACTTTTCAGGATTTAGTCAGAAATATGGCTTGTTGCCATTCATCGAACAGCTCTCGAGAGCTTTCCGATGAATGGCAACAAGCCATATTTCCGACTAAATCCTGAAAAGTTTTCCATAATTCTGCTGTGGTTAAGGAGTCGATTAATTAGAGCATTACTGTATGGTTTACTTATTGACTTAAATCAGGGGGAAAAAACCCTATTTTCATATTATCAGCATCCCTGTCCAAAAAATGGTGTGTAATTACTGGAGCTTTGGTGTCTCAGTCCTGAAGCTCTAGTTTTTCTTATTAAATCAGCAGCTCTTGCACAAATCTATAGTATTTACATGATCATATTGTGTGAATGTGGTGTCACCGAGGGCTTGCTTCCCTCATATGGTGTGCCTGTATACTCGAAAATTGAAGAAAATCAATGTCGCCCCAACTAATACAGAAAGTAATGCTATTGCAAGTAGCCCCAACTAATATATACCGAAGATAATATAATGCCATCACGAATCGCTCCAACTAAAACAGAAGGTGATACTATTGCGAGTCAGCCATTTTGATAAAGAAGTTGGGCTAGCTCTCTACCCATCCAAACCAATGAAACCAAGAAGTGACATGTCAATAGGAGTTAATGCTAAGTTATGGAGAAACCTATTTATTCACCAGGGGTGTTTTGTTACATATAACCATGAATTGCTCTTAAGCACAATTAATTATTAAATGTGAAGTTGGCCTCCCATACAAAGCATCTATCAGTACATCTACATGTACATACACAGGCCCTGTGCCAAGACAACCCCAGGGACATAACTTTCAACCCGGGAAGAAGACAGGCAATCTCTAAGTCAGAGGGGCGCTCGATTACCACACATATCAGCGCCGCAGTTGACCACATCTAGACCGCAAAATACTGGGCACCAAAACGAATTAGCGGACGTCCATAAAATAACCATCCCCGACACATACATAGGGAAATGATTTGGGGAGTAAACACAGAACGATCTTGAGGATTAGCGAGACCAGATGTCTCGCCTAGAAAAGCTACCGAAACCTAACGCAGCGTGATGGATAAGGAGAAGAGTCTATAGGACGCATAGGAAGATGACGATCGCCCGATTACCCTAGGTACGCCTGGAACCGATTCGCCGTGAAGATGCACCGGGCTGTCATTAACGCCCTCTGTGTATTTAGTAAGAAGAAAGCCGACACCGATAACCAGTTCTAACAAACCACCACAGCGATCACCAAGAAGCCTCGGAAGCGTAGAAGAGCAGTGTGGAGCAATGGACGAAAATACAAGGTAAACATTATGCTCTTGTATTTCTAACAACGTCCCACTGATGCGCCGACGGAAGAAGAAGAGCAGACGACAGGAAGATAAACTCAACCGGAACTCAACCGAGTAGAAGACGAGCAGACACACCCAACCTATGAAGA
Organism: Siphonodentalium dalli; assembly: GCA_032622095.1. Taxonomy (NCBI): domain Eukaryota; kingdom Metazoa; phylum Mollusca; class Scaphopoda; order Gadilida; family Siphonodentaliidae; genus Siphonodentalium; species Siphonodentalium dalli. The sequence continues at coordinate 8,790,327 of CP136061.1, forward strand.
CGGAAGAAGACCCTAAACCAAACAGACGACAGGAAGAGAACCCCAGATGCCGATGATTGAACATTATTGACTTTGTTGTAAATAAATAATCAAACCGTTCTGATAGCCCTAAGAGTTATATGTACCCGTATTGGCACAGCCCCTGGGGGAAAAAAACTGAATTACCAATATAGACTATACAGTGAGTATACCAGTCACTGGTATAGTCCATATTGGTATTATTGTATTTTTCTCCAGGGGCTTGTGAGTAGATGTATTCATAAAATATCAATTGGATAAAACATTCATTGTATGGGAGGCCAAATTCACATTTAATAATTAATTGTGCTTAAGCGCAATCAATTGCGCTTAAGCGCAATTCATGGTTATATGTAACAAAACACCCCTGGTGAATAAATAGGTTTCTCCATAACTTAGCATTAACTCCTATTGACATGTCACTTCTTGGTTTCATTGGTTTGGATGGGTAGGGAGCTAGCCCAACTTCTTTATCAAAATGGCTGACTCGCAATAGTATCACCTTCTGTTTTAGTTGGAGCGATTCGTGATAGCATTATATTATCTTCGGTATATATTAGTTGGGGCTACTTGCAATAGCATTACTTTCTGTATTAGTCGGGGCGACATTGATTTTCTTCAATTTTCGAGTATACAGGCACACCATATGAGGGAAGCAAGCCCTCGGTGACACCACATTCACACTATATGATCATGGAAATACTATAGATTTGTGCAAGAGCTGCTGATTTAATAAGAAAAACTAGAGCTTCAGGACTGAGACACCAAAGCTCCAGTAATTACACACCATTTTTTGGACCGGGATGCTGATAATATGAAAATAGGGTTTTTTCCCCCTGATTTAAGTCAATAAGTAAACCATACAGTAATGCTCTAATTAATCGACTCCTTAACCACAGCAGAATTATGGATAACTTTTCAGGATTTAGTTGGAAATATGGCTTGTTGCCATTCATCGGAAAGCTCTCGAGAGCTTTTCGATGAATGGCAACAAGGCATATTTCCGACTAAATCCTGAAAAGTTACCCATAATTCTGCTGCGGTTAAGAAGTCGATTAAATAGAGCATTACTGTATGAGGTAAGAAAGCCCCCATGCAGTGACACCGCATGCATGTATAGGATATTAACATAGTAAAGGCTAAAATCTGTGCAAAAATACATTAAAAATATCATACAAAACATTACTAGAGTTCCGGGAAGGCGACATCAATTCTTTGGATAGAGGGATGCTGATAATATGTAATTAGGGGATTCTCCTTGTTGAACACATGCTCACAGTTTGACTGTTGAGTACAGGTCAAAATTAGCCCAATGCTCATCTTGTGTTGCTAGGTGATACACCATGTCATGCTAATAGTTTATGGGTAGGTTAATTAATTGCGCTTAAGCGTAAATGCCCTTATTGCGCTTAAGCACAATATGTGGTGTTTGCGCTTAAGCGCAATTCATTGCACTTAAGCGCAATCAATTGCGCTTAAGCGCAATTCATTATTAAATGTGAATTTGGCCTCCCATATCATTGTGTACATGTATATCGACAATACATGTTATGTTTCAAGTAAATAACTTTGTACTACGGTACAGTAATTGATACTCTCAACGCGGTTACCATTGAACATTTGGACCATTGAACCCTCAAACTATTGAACTTCTTGACAATCGAACCCATCGGACTACTAGTAATGACCACTCGGTCTAACGCACTGTCATTGAATCATCATAAATATGATTGAGGTACATGTAATAATGTACATGTACATAATTGCGGTAATGGTTATGCGACCCTATGAATTGCTCCAAGCTATATTTCTGCTTTAAATTTCAATCAAATTGTCCCTATTGTATGGACTTATCGAGTTTTGGTTTTCATCCAAAAAGCCAAATTGCACTGAGAAACTATACACATGTAAATGTATTAAGACACCTCCATTTGCAATGAGTTAGGCAGTGATGCAGTGTGCAACTGCACCAATTCTATAAACTTAACCCACAAAGTGACATACTAGTATCATGGTCTATCCCCAAATAGAACATATGGTACATGTACATGGTAAGTACTGTAAAGAATGATCTGGCTGAAAGGCGGTCATGAGAAAAATTAATGCGGTTTACCGTGGTTGAAACACTGCAGTAATTCACTTGGTTACAAAAAAATATTACTGCAGTAAGATTTAATACCAGCAGATACTGCATTAGTATTGAAATGGCTTGGGTTTTTCATAGTTGACTAATCGACAGTAAAAAAATCAAGTCGAAGTAGACTAATCGACAACACAAATTTCCATGGAAAACTTCCAATTTACTATGTGGTTATTGAGTTAAAATCAATGAGAGATAACTGCAGTTCCCATTTTGTGTGGGACTGTAATGATTCATAGCGAATTCATGCATTGTATTGGGATACACTATCAATGATACGCATATTATGATATCATGTGTATTGCGATACAGGAAATCAAATAATTTTTTAAGATGGGAATGTGTAAATTTAGAGCAAAACCTGCGATTTTCAAAGTTTAAATGTCTATTATGCGTGTAAATTCTTTGGGTTCATGAAATGGAAAAAAAGTTGTAGGAGGTGTTCGTAAACCGGACTTAAAAATTGGTGTCGCCTTATGTGTATTTAGCTCATATAGTTAACTATTAAAGGTGCTCAATCAGATTCGATGGTCCCCATATAATCAGATTCCAACAACATTTTTTTTAGAAATTCTGCTTCAGTTATCAGAATCGATTAATTGCCCAAAAATAATACTAACCACTGTCAACTGCATGTATAGTTTAAAATTGCCCGATACATTATATTTATCAACATGCTGTTCGATGAAATTTGGCCTTATTATCAACACAAAGCCTCTTGATTTTAGAGTTATCCATCTTCATCTGCAATTTGTTCTGAGACCGTCGGCTCGTCAAATTTTTCTGGGCCACTATTAAGTCTCGATGAACTGTATCCAGTATAAACATGTTAAACCTGATAATAATTAGAGCATGCAGTCCCTGTTGACATGCGGTATCCACTAGTAATCTTACCACAGTAATATGTCTGTGATAACCAAGTTAATTGTTTTACCACAAAAATTCTGAATTCTATCTAGACATTTTGAAACAATAACACAAAATTCTGGTGTGGTTACAATGTCAACTTAAAAAAAAAATTCATTTAAACATCGCATGAAAAATACAACCTAACTGCAAATGTGAGGTGGACCACATTCTAACTGACTGCGGTTGATCACATGAACACGCCTGAATACTGCAGTAATACCCGATGGTCAACCTTTATAAGGCGAGTTGATTAATTAAATCATAGCTGTAATTTTACATGTATGTTCTATGGACTTTGTTGGGAAAGAGAATATAGCTGTGCGAAAATGAATGATATTTCCCCACCTCAGCAGGTGTCGATTACAGAAAAATATACCAAACATACCAGTAGTCTGTTAATCCTGATGTGCTAAGTTAGAAATTTTTCAATCGAAACCTCATAAAAAAAAATATAAATTCAGTTCTCAATTTTCAAACACTTCTAGGAAATTGTTAAAAAAATATTGTTAAAAGATGCCCATTCGATTTGACACTGTAAATATACCCCTGTTCAAGTTTTCCTGCTAATGTGCTATGATATGCGGTAGGGTCCTGCTGAATTGCTATGAATTGCGCTACCCGCATCATAGCAATTCAGCAGGAACATCAGCATCATAGCATATTAGCAGGACCACTTGGCCAGTGGTAAAATAGTTTGTTTTCCATACGGATATGTGTTTTAAAATAATCATGTAATGATATCTAACATACATGTATATGATCCCATTTATAGGTTTTATTCATCACGGTCAGATAAACTTTGTATACAGACAGTTTTACCAAACTTAGAATTTTTATTAGGTGCCCAAACCAAAATATCAAAACATCACCTAACTCAGTGGTATTATAAAGAAGCTCAAACTGTATGCTTTCATTGTAGCTGTAATTACTAGTATTAAAAATGTGCTCAATAAAGTTTGTTTTATCATTTACGGTCATTTGGAATTTGGATGCTATTTAATTCTGTTTATCTATATAATTGGCTGCACTGCTAAATTTTAACTCATTTAAGTCATTGATGTCAGTACATGTAGTCCATCGAAATGGCGAACACAATCAAAGACAAATTACAAGAGGAAATACAACAAATCAATTTGATGTGCACTAAAACAGATACAGTAATGTCCTAAGTAATCGACCCCTTAACCACAGCAGAATTATGTGTAACTTTTCAGGATTTAGTCGGAAATATGGCTTGTTGTCATTCATCGGAAAGCTCTCACCGAGTTACCCATAATTATGCTGTGGTTAAGGAGTCGATTAATTAGAGCATTACTGTAGTTACAAATGTATGTCTAGCCTCTTGTGAAGTGTTGTGTCACTAATGAGATCTTTAATTCACATACATGTACTATATACCCGTTCAAGCGTTTACAAGTGTCAGACATCGAGAAACCGACCAAAAGTTTTGGTAGTATATAGGCTAGCACTGCACCTGGGCTACATGTACATGTACTGTAAGTGATTATAATGTACTATTTTTTTATTCTGCTGTGAAAGTTTTGCTGAATGAAATTTAAGTTTACCCCGATATTCTAAGTCTGCTCGACTAAGATGGGGTTTTTCTCGAAAATGATAGATATCTGAATATACATGTACGTCTTCCACTGGTTGGTATAACCTCTAAATTGACCAATTTTAATTGATTAGACTAACTCTGGTATGGAAAACTCTAATTGTTATAGCCCGATGAGCGGTTTACTGATGCCCGCCGGGGTTTATTGCCCACAGTGGTGATGATATGATGACCAGCGTTGTGCATGGCATATGTTTATCCAGGTACTAGTAAGAATGCTACCATACATTCCAAACATTCATTAAATATCTTATTAATAGTAACCCAAACTACACAAGAGACTAGTTTAACATAAATATAGCTATGTTCTAATTAAATGACCCCACCCCACAACAATTATGACCACCGGTATTTGACTGTTCAACCACATTCAATTACAATGCCGCTGACCGCTGGAATGCCTCATAGTATTTACGGTATTTTGATTAATCGACAACATCGCTGTTGCAAACATTACTCTTGAGTGCCTAATAAAAGTACAGGGTGGAATAATAGACTACATGTAGTACAGGTTGGAAAATGTCGCGTAACTGAATAATAGTACAGGGCGGAATAAACGTACAGACTGGAACTATTAGTACCATACATCCCAACAAAACGCACCATCTGACTGCCAGTGACTGGTTTATATACTGATGCCATGTGACAGAAATAGTTTTGATTGATAGCCAGGTCTGTGAATCTACAGTGTGATGATCACTGTCAACAATCAGAGTTCATTTATCTATGAATAACACAATTTAAGATTGGTGAATTATTTCTTTTGGTTAATTTAATAAACGTACAGGACCAAATAACAATCGTACAGGTGGGAATTTTACCTCGATTTTAATAATCGTACATGTATGTTTATTATGCACTCAAGCGTACATATTCAAGTATGTGGCATACCAAAACACCACATGATTCATACATGTACATGTACTACATACCATCTATAAAAATTATTGATGTTGATGTTTTGCTCAGAGTTCCCCCTGCACTATTATTTGGGTCTGTACTTTTATTTAATAACTTTCAATGGAATTCCCCCCCCCCTGCACTATTATTTGGGCCTGCACTTTTATTTGGAGCCCGAGAGTAAGTTGCATTGACATTTATTTTCACGAAGGAACATTGCAACTGGTTTGAAGTAACATGACCACGTTGCATGTAACTTGGATCAACACTGGAACAGTACTGATGGTCATTTTCAACATGGTCTCACTGAGGTTCTATCAGATATAAATACTAGTTCGGTTGAGGGAGACAATTATTTTGAGAATATGTGAACCTGTGTTAACATGAGCCTAAGGCGACACCAATTTTTAAGTCTGGTTTACGAACACCTCCTACAACTTTTTGTCCATTTCATGAACAACAATAAAACTGTTTTCTCCCAAAATATTTTACATGCGTACTGATTTTCATGTGTTGTCGCATCCGGTTCTGCTTATGATCATTTACATATCCATATTTTCATGTATTTCATGACAAGATATGTCTTGTTTGGTTCAGAATTTTATTCAAAAACATTTTTTCACAATTTATGTGAAATTCCACGATTTACTTGATATAAATTGGGGGGGGACAATTTTTTTTATTTTTTTCCCTCCTGCACTGTCCTGCATCTACTTTTTTTATCCCCACATTATAGTAAACCAGACTTAAAAATTGGTGTCGCCTAAATATCATCTGATGGAGTCAAAATCATTGAACCGTCACTTTAATATGCATGCACATGTAGTCTTGATGTTGAGTCTGGGTTTCATCATTTTCATTAGTTTGCTGTTATCCACCAAAGGTTGAGGTGTTATGGAACAACTGTGTGGCATCATATACTGTTATCTTTTGAGTAAATATGGAGTCTCTAATTCTTTTATCAGTCACGCATCTACTCATCAAATTGACATTAGTATAATCCTTAAATATTTGTAAATTGTAACAATTGTCACCATGAACTTGTTGATAATTTTCTTTGTCGTGTAACAACTGTTGTACCAAGTTTCAATGCCGCGTCCTCCTGGTATGTAGGGATTACCGGTGCCTTTAATAGTGATGCATCATTGCCAGTTAATGTACATTAGAGTGGAACTGAATTAACAATGTCACATTGACACAGTAAGACCAGTAAAACAGCAAAAGTAGTATTATTGTAACAGCAGGCTTAACACTATCAGTACCGTATGAGTCTATGGCCACATGTACATGTACAGTAGTACAGACCCCTCACTATCGCAGATCAAACTTCTCAATTTTCTTCTGGACAGGTGCATGATCAGGCCACTGCCACTGCATCATGCTTGTACCGGTACCACAAATTCAATTTTGCGTATTGTCGTAGCGTGACAATTACAAATAATTACAATGTACTGTACATGTATTACTTTTCAATTCAATCCCAATGCACTATGTCCACTGTCAGTGGTTTTCATGTGATACAAATATTCCAGGTCATACAGATGTGTCAGCGGGAATATTCTGGTTATGGGCAGATGGCCGTTCAATACTATAGTTGATCCGTTTTGTTATCGTAGCTTAATTCTTACTGTTCCGGGAATTGAAATATTTTTTGTCACATGAAATTCAGTCTTTTTCGATATTTGCGAACATCCATGCAGACAAAATATCGGCGAATCTTATATATAAGTCCACAGTTTATCCGTTTGTAGCGAATACACCATTTCTTTCAGTCATTCCGCGTTGATTCGCGACAAAATTAACTCAAAACACCACAATGAATTATCGGCGCTTCTTTTCGAAGTAACGGTAACTAAAAGTTAAGATTGTAATTTGGCTGCAGAAACGAAACGAAACGAATTTTGAAACACAATAATTGTATTCACTAATATTTTCCTGTTGGTATATGGTCTACTATAGTATACGCAATCATTTATTTGAAATAATAAGTATCACTTAGAGAATAATTCTTACTGATAATTAGAAATATCTTTATTTTGTATCCCTTTAATATTAAATACCGGTAATGGCCCTGAAAATTGTCTGTTTGTCAGCTTAATGTTCACTAGTTATAGCTAGGCTGTTAGATAAAGTGTGATATTGCTTCATTTGTCCGGGGTTGTGTATTGTCATACTGTCATAATAAACTTCAAGTAATAAGGTAACTACTCGCCAATGATGCTTGAATACAGAAATAGTTAATAAGGTAACTACCTGTCAATGACCGACGTCTTAATATAGAAAGGGTTAATAAGGTAACTAACTACACGGCAATGATACTTAGTATAGAAAGGTTAATAATTTAACTTCTTGTCAATGATGCTTCAATATAGAAAGGGTTAATAAGGTAACTACATGTCAATAATGCTTTAATAAAGAAAGGGTTAATAAGATAAAGTTCTACACGTCAATGATGCTTTAATATAGAAAGAGCTAATAGGGTAACTACACGACAATGATGTTTTAATATAGAAAGGGTTAATATGGTAATTACACGCCAATGGTGCTTTAATATAGAAAGGGTTACTATGGTAACTACCGTCAATGATGCTTTAATATAGAACTGGCTAATATGATAACTACATGTCAATGATGCTTTAATATAGAAAGGGTTAATAAGGTAACTACACGTCAATGATGCTTTAATACAAAAATGGTTAATAATGTAACTACCCATCAATGGTGCATTTATATAGAAAGGGTTAATAAGGTAACTACACGTCAATGATACTTAGTATATTAACGGGTTAATAAGGTAACTAACCGCCAATGATACTTAGTATAGAAAGGGTTAATAAGGTAACTACACGACACTGATACTTACTAGTCGGTATATACAGGGTTAACAAGGCAACTACCCGTCAATGATACTTTAATATAGAAAGGGTTAACATGGTAACTACACGTAAATGATGTCTCAATATAGAAAGGGTTAATAAGGTAACTACACGTCAATATTTTTTTAATACAGAAATGGTTAAGGGTAACTTCATGTCAATGATGCTGTATTGTAGAAAGGGTTAATAATGTAACTAATCTCCAATGACACTTATTATAGAAAGGGTTAATAAGGTAACTAGGGCCTACCTGTCAATTATTGCTTCAATATAGAAAGGGTTAATAAGGTAATTACACGCCAATGATGCTTCAATACAAAAATGGTTAATAAGTTAACTACCCATCAATGGTGCTGTTATATAGAAAGGGTTAATAAGGTAACTACACGACACTGATACTTAGGTATATACATGGTTAATAAGGCAACTACCCGTCAATGATACTTTAATATAGAAAGGGTTAATAAGGTAACTACACGTCAATAATTCTTTAATACAGAAATGGTTAATAAGGTAACTTCATGTCAATGATGCTTTATTGTAGAAAGGGTTAATAATGTAACTAATCACCAATGACACTTATTATAGAAAGGGTTAATAAGGTAACTAGGGACTACCTGTCAATTATTGCTTCAATATAGAAAGGGTTAATAAGGTAATTACACGCCAATGGTACTTTAATATAGAAAGGGTTAATATGGCGCTTTAGTATAGAAATGGTTAATAATGTAACTACTCACCTATGATACTTAGTATAGAACGGGTTGTTTAAGGTAAATACCTGTCAATTAATGCTTTAATATAGAAAGGGTTAATAAGGTAACTACATGCCAATGATACTTAGTATAGAAAGGGTTAATAAGGTAACTGCCTGTCAATTAATGCTTTAATATAGAAAGGGTTAATAAGGTAACTACACGTCAATGTATATGAAGGGTTAATAAGGTAACTACACGACAATGGTACTTTAGTATATACAGGGTTAATAAGGCAACTATCCGTCAATGGTGCTTTAATATTGAAAGGGTTAACATGGTAACCACACGTCAATGGTGTTTTAATATAGAAAGGGTTAATAAGGTAACTACACATCAATGGTGCTTTAATATAGAAAGGGTTAATAAGGTAACTTCACGTCAATGATGCTTTAATATAGAAAGGGTTAATATGATAACTACTCACCAATGATACTTTTAAAGAACGGGTTAATGATGTAACTACCCGGCAATAATTCTTTAATATAGAAATGGTTAATATGGTAATTACACGTCAATGATGCTTTAATATAGAAAGGGTTATAATAAGGTAACTACACGTCAATGATGCTTTAATACAAATTTTGTTAATAAGGTAACTACCCGTCAATGGCGATTTAATATAGAAAGGGTTAATAATGCAACTACTCACCAATAATATTAAGTATAGAAAGGGTTAATAAGGTAACTACCTGTCAATTAATGCTTTAATATAGAAAGGGTTAATAAGGTAACTACACGTCAATGATGCTTTAATACAGAAAGGGTTAATAAGGTAACTTCACGTCAATGATGCTTTAATATAGAATGGGTTAATACTGTAACTACTCACCAATGTTACTTACTATAGAAAGGGTTAATAAGGTAACTACCTGTCAATTAATGCTTTAATATAGAATGGTTAATAATGGTTAACTACACGCCAATGATGCTGTAATATAGAACGGGTTAATACGGTAACTTCAAGTGCAGATTATACAGTTTAACAAAATACCACAGGTGTATATATCCGGGTGAACACTGTAGTAAATACCTGGGCGAAACCCTGGTGTAAATACCTGGGTGTAAATACTCCGGATAACCTGAGTCTAAATACCACCCGGGTGTGACAGCGTTTTTCTAAATTATATCCGTAAAAACCCGGGTAAACTGGGGTTTAACCTAACATATATAGAAAACACCAGGGTAAATCTTTATAAAGCCCTGATTTACCTGGGTGTAACCTGGGTGTGACCTGGGTGGAACCAGGGTAAAACCTACATGTACCGGGGTTCATCAGGGGTATACCTAGGTAAACACCAAGATTTACCCAGGTACATTTTTATATGGGTAGCTAACGGCAACCATTTTACAATGAATCTTGAGATACTTGACCATAGTTAACGGCAAGCATTATATAATTCTTGAGATACTTGACCATAGCTAACGGCAAGCAGTATACAATGAATCTTGAGATATTTGACCATAGTTAACGGCAAGCATTTTACAATGAATCTTTATATATTTGACCATACCTAACGGCAAGCATTATACAATTCTTGAGATTTTGACCATAGCTAACGGCAAGCATTTTACAATGAATCTTGAGATAATTTACCATAGCTAACGGCAAGCATTATACAATTCTTGAGATACTTGACCATAGCTAACGGCAAGCATTTTACAATGAATCTTTTATATACTTGACCATAGCTAACGGCAAGCATTATACAATTCGTGAGATACTTGACCATAGTTAACGGCAAGCATTTTACAATGAATCTTGAGATACTTGACCATAGTTAACGGCAAGCATTATATAATTCTTGAGATACTTGACCATAGCTAACGGCAAGCATTTTACAATGAATCTTGATATACTTGACCATAGCTAACGGCAAGCATTATACAATTCGTGAGATACTTGACCATAGCTAACGGCAAGCATTTTATAATGAATCTTGAGATACTTGACCATAGCTAACGGCAAGCATTTTACATTGAATCTTTAAATACTTGACCATATCTAACGACAAGCATTTTACAATTCTTGAGATACTTGACCATATATAACGGCAAGCATTTTACAATGAATCTTGAGATACTTGACCATAGCTAACGGCAAGCATTTTACAATTCTTGAGATACTTGACCATAGCTAACGGCAAACATTTTACCATGAATATTGAGATACTTGACCATGTCAAGAATCTCAAGATTCATTGTATAATGCTTGTCGTGCATATTCTGACACGATCTGTTTACTATCACGAAATGCCTGCAAAAATGCAACGAAAATTATCAGTTTATGATCATAGCTTTACGGTGCAATGAATATAGTCATGAGATTTGCATATATTCATTGCAGCTTAACGGTATGTTCATAGAATACTAATAGTCGTGCTGATCTTGTTGTAAACATATAATGGCTTTAAATTTTAAATGTTGGGCAGGCTCTCGCCGAGTTAATGCGCTACATTACACATCATTTAAATATGCGGTGAACGACCCACAGCGTTGGCAGTGACTACGCCCCGTGACAACGATTTATAATACAGCCCCGCTCATAACAAACGAAGATATCACAGCCATACCTGGGCCAGACTTGTGAACGATGCAAACAACATGGTAATTATAATGAAAATGGTTTTATGACTTGAGTCATACGTTCATTTTCATTATAATTGCCATGATGTTTGCATCGCTGATTGAACACGCAAGTTTATTTTTGCACTAATGCATGGCTCAAATTCATTAATTTGTTACATATATTCTGTTGAGTATAAAAGGAGATGGTCCCATAAATGGCCGGATTTAGTGTACAGTATCCCTTTAAGTTGGTCTTATGGCAGGGTGTCCGCTCGGAATTATAAACCACACAAAGCGGACTATAATTTTCAAACTGCTATCAAAAAGAAAAAAAACAAATATGGATATCATTTGCTAATATTCCAGTGGTTAAACTCACACAATCTTACTGTAGTCAGTAAATATGAAATGATACACGGAAGTTTATCAAAATAGTTGTGTACAGAACTAATCATCGATACTAAATCATTTATAAGGCCCGCATAAAGCGAGCAGTCCATCAGAAAGTGAATTTCATCTTCTATTGAGCGACGTTTACAAAATAGACATATTCTTTTCTATACATCTACATGGTGGGGTTAGCGTTTCTGGCGCATTTGAAGTGAACATACAACCTCACAATCTGATTTATGATAAATATCTCCGTTATATGTAAATGTTTTAATTATAGAATATACGCATAGTGTTTCTGAATAACAAATTTAATCCACGAGTGGGATTGGCGATTTACACCACGAGCTTCAGCGAGTGGATTAAATTTGTTATTCAGAAACACTATGCGTATATTTTGTTTATTCCACGATCTTTACAAGGATCTTTTGGGAGCAGCTCATCATCGCATCTGCTGCATTTCTGTATGTTGGTTGTCAACTAATTCGCCCCGGAAGTTAAAAGATGACATTCACATGACATGTGATGCAATATGCCTCTCAGGTGGACAATATTCAACTATGATATGGCTTCCTTGCCATCCGCATCTACAATGTTATCTCATATAATCGTTTTTACCTTGCTCTTCGTACAATGTACACATCTTTCCAATTTATGTATACAATGTCCTTCCTTGTAAATAGATGCTGGTGTATAGTCCACTTACAATGGTCTCGTTACCACATACTTTCTGTAACTGATATGTATATATGCTCTTCATACTTGGAGGTCAATAAACAATAATGTTTAATCAACAGGTGTTGATTAAATGTAAAATTTAAACAGATTGCTTTATTTATGTAGTAAGATAGGCGATCGTTGTATAAATTATATTTACTGAACATGTTTTTAGCCCTACCACCTCGCCCTCTACAATTGAATAATTAATTATGGTACATATACATTTTGTCACTTATTAAATACTTATTAAATACATTAATTTAACAGCTCCTTAACCCTTTACCCAACAAACCGGCCAAAAACGGCCAAATAAAGCTGCAACAGCCTAAATTATCTTGGGTCTGTCTCAATAAAACCATACAAATATGGATATCATTGGAACCGGCTCATTGACCACATTGTGATGGTTACAGTTATGGCCTGTGCCGTTGCATTCTCGTATATATGCGAGTCGACCATAGGTCGCCTCGCATATATAAGAGAATGCATTGGCCTAAAAAAAAAAAATTGACCATTTTTTCTTACATTCTTTAACAATTTTATAATTTTTAATGTGTTAAGCCAATGCATTCTCTTATATATGCGAGGCGACCTATAGTCGACTCGCATATATAAGAGAATGCATTGGCACAGGGCCGTTATGTTGGGTAAAGGGTTAATGTAATGTAAATAATCCTGATAACCCGCCGTTTCGAAATTTCCTCCAATTAGTCGTAGCGTGATATAATCTGTTTTGAATTTAGATTTGTTTTGGCTTGTGACGATAAATCGTGAGCAATTTAATATGGTAAAATCCTTTCTGCGTGATATATCTTATCCTGTTGTTAATGGTAAGCTCAATTACCCCTTTTCAATTACTGCCTGCACTCCTTTTCTCTTTCCATTCCCTTCATCTACACTTTATTTTTCGGACCACACAGAACTAAACCCGTCTGCTATACCCCAATAGTATCTATTCCAAGATACCTGGGGTAACATTTATTTTCTGAGAATAGGACTTAACAAAAGCCCCTATGCTTGTTGCCCAATCCTCTTTTTGAACATTTATAATTATATATCATGTTTGTAATTTTGTTCTCTTTAGTTCAAATAAAATATCTCCGTTGAATATCTCGGTCATAACCGACAGCGCTCTCAAATCCAATGGTAGACTGTCAGGGAAAGCAAAACACAGTCTTAAGTGTCGACTTGTTATTAAATTAACCTGACACAAGATGCAATTTGAAAGCATTGTGTTGTGGATAAATCAATATTTACCATGGTCATGATGTGTTTATAAAAGAAATCTTTGCTCAAACTTACTCAATAGTTCAAATCCTATTGAATAAGAAAGGTATTTAGCCATCAATATTCCACACACGAGTAGTAATTTGTGTTGTTTTATGCATTTTATTTACAAGTACTTTTGACTAATGTCGATTTCTTGCGTCCCAGAAAAAAAAAAAAACGCGACAGATTTTGCGATACACATTTCAACACCCTTCTACGCCATGATGTTGTTGTTTGCGTAAGCCAGCTGTAGACAAAGTTAAGTGAATTTCGTGTTTCACGACTATGGTTTTATAATCCATAACATAGTACATGTACTGTCTTTATAATCCATAACATAGTACATGTACTGTCTTTATAATCCATAACATAGTACATGTACTGTCTTTATAATCCATAACATAGTACATGTACTGTCTTTATAATCCATAACATAGTACATGTACTGTCTTTATAATCCATAACATACATGTACTGTCTTTATAATCCATAACATACATGTACTGTCTTTATAATCCATAACATAGTACATGTACTGTCTTTATAATCCATAACATAGTACATGTACTGTCTTTATAATCCATAACATAGTACATGTACTGTCTTTATAATCCATAACATAGTACATGTACTGTCTTTATAATCCATAACATAGTACATGTACTGTCTTTATAATCCATAACATACATGTACTGTCTTTATAATCCATAACATACATGTACTGTCTTTATAATCCATAACATACATGTACTGTCTTTATAATCCATAACATACATGTACTGTCTTTATAATCCATAACATAGTACATGTACTGTCTTTATAATCCATAACATAGTACATGTACTGTCTTTATAATCCATAACATAGTACATGTACTGTCTTTATAATCCATAACATAGTACATGTACTGTCTTTATAATCCATAACATAGTACATGTACTGTCTTTATAATCCATAACATAGTACATGTACTGTCTTTATAATCCATAACATAGTACATGTACTGTCTTTATAATCCATAACATACATGTACTGTCTTTATAATCCATAACATAGTACATGTACTGTCTTTATAATCCATAACATAGTACATGTACTGTCTTTATAATCCATAACATAGTACATGTACTGTCTTTATAATCCATAACATAGTACATGTACTGTCTTTATAATCCATAACATAGTACATGTACTGTCTTTATAATCCATAACATAGTACATGTACTGTCTTTATAATCCATAACATAGTACATGTACTGTCTTTATAATCCATAACATAGTACATGTACTGTCTTTATAATCCATAACATAGTACATGTACTGTCTTTATAATCCATAACATAGTACATGTACTGTCTTTATAATCCATAACATAGTACATGTACTGTCTTTATAATCCATAACATAGTACATGTACTGTCTTTATAATCCATAACATAGTACATGTACTGTCTTTATAATCCATAACATAGTACATGTACTGTCTTTATAATCCATAACATAGTACATGTACTGTCTTTCTAATCCATAACATAGTACATGTACTGTCTTTATAATCCATAACATAGTACATGTACTGTCTTTATAATCCATAACATAGTACATGTACTGTCTTTATAATCCATAACATAGTACATATACTGTCTTTATAATCCATAACATAGTACATGTACTGTCTTTATAACCCATAACATAGTGCATGTACTGTCTTTATAATACATAACATAGTACATGTACTGTCTTTATAATCCATAACATAGTACATGTACTGTCTTTATAATCCATAACATAGTACATGTACTGTCTTTATAATCCATAACATAGTACATGTACTGTCTTTATAATCCATAACATAGAACATGTACTGTCTTTATAATACATAACATAGTACATGTACTGTCTTTATAATCCATAACATAGTACATGTACTGTCTTTATAATCCATAACATAGAACATGTACTGTCTTTATAATCCATAACATAGTACATGTACTGTCTTTATAATCCATAACATAGTACATGTACTGTCTTTATAATCCATAACATAGTACATGTACTGTCTTTATAATCCATAACATAGTACATGTACTGTCTTTATAATCCATAACATAGTACATATACTGTCTTTATAATACATAACATAGTACATGTACTGTCTTTATAATCCATAACATAGTACATGTACTGTCTTTATAATCCATAACATAGTACATGTACTGTCTTTATAATCCATAACATAGTACATGTACTGTCTTTATAATCCATAACATAGTACATGTACTGTCTTTATAATCCATAACATAGTACATGTACTGTCTTTATAATCCATAACATAGTACATGTACTGTCTTTATAATCCATAACATAGTACATGTACTGTCTTTATAATCCATAACATAGTACATGTACTGTCTTTATAATCCATAACATAGTACATGTACTGTCTTTATAATCCATAACATAGTACATGTACTGTCTTTATAATCCATAACATAGTACATGTACTGTCTTTATAATCCATAACATAGTACATGTACTGTCTTTATAATCCATAACATAGTACATGTACTGTCTTTATAATACATAACATAGTACACGTACTGTCTTTATAATCCATAACATAGAACATGTACTGTCTTTATAATCCATAACATAGTACATGTACTGTCTTTATAATACATAACATAGTACATGTACTGTCTTTATAATCCATAACATAGAACATGTACTGTCTTTATAATCCATAACATAGTACATGTACTGTCTTTATAATCCATAACATAGAACATGTACTGTCTTTATAATCCATAACATAGTACATGTACTGTCTTTATAATCCATAACATAGTACATGTACTGTCTTTATAATCCATAACATAGTACATGTACTGTCTTTATAATCCATAACATAGAACATGTACTGTCTTTATAATCCATAACATAGTACATGTACTGTCTTTATAATCCATAACATAGTACATGTACTGTCTTTATAATACATAACATAGTACATGTACTGTCTTTATAATCCATAACATAGAACATGTACTGTCTTTATAATCCATAACATAGTACATGTACTGTCTTTATAATCCATAACATAGTACATGTACTGTCTTTATAATCCATAACATAGTACATGTACTGTCTTTATAATCCATAACATAGTACATGTACTGTCTTTATAATCCATAACATAGTACATGTACTGTCTTTATAATCCATAACATAGTACATGTACTGTCTTTATAATCCATAACATAGAACATGTACTGTCTTTATAATCCATAACATAGTACATGTACTGTCTTTATAATCCATAACATAGTACATGTACTGTCTTTATAATCCATAACATAGTACATGTACTGTCTTTACAATCCATAACATACATGTACTGTCTTTATAATCCATAACATAGTACATGTACTGTCTTTATAATCCATAACATAGTACATGTACTGTCTTTACAATCCATAACATAGTACATGTACTGTCTTTTTCCAATGTTATAAACTTCAATGTCACACCATCAAAGTGTTATCATAGCCTTTACTGTGAAGTATGATCTCTACGACCCCCGCTAGAGTGTTATCATAGCCTTTACTGTGAAGTATGATATCTACGACCCCCGCTATAGTGCTATCATAGCCTTTACTGTGAAGTATGATCTCTATGACCCCCGCTATAGTGTTATCATAGCCTTTACTGTGAAGTATGATCTCTACGACCCCCGCTATAGTGTTATCATAGCCTTTACTGTGAAGTATGATCTCTATGACCCCCGCTATAGTGTTATCATAGCCTTTACTGTGAAGTATGATCTCTATGACCCCCGCTATAGTGTTATAATAGCCTTTACTGTGAAGTATGATCTCTACGGCCCCCGCTATAGTGCTATCATAGCCTTTACTGTGAAGTATGATCTCTATGACCCCCGCTATAGTGTTATCATAGCATTTACTGTGAAGTATGATCTCTACGACCCCCGCTATAGTGTTATCATAGCCTTTACTGTGAAGTATGATCTCTACGACCCCCGCTATAGTGTTATCATAGCCTTTACTGTGAAGTATGATCTCTACGACCCCCGCTATAGTGTTATCATAGCCTTTACTGTGAAGTATGATCTCTATGACCCCCGCTAGAGTGTTATCATAGCCTTTACTGTGAAGTATGATCTCTACGACCCCCGCTATAGTGTTATCATAGCCTTTACTGTGAAGTATGATCTCTACGACCCCCGCTATAGTGTTATCATAGCCTTTACTGTGAAGTATGATCTCTACGACCCCCGCTATAGTGTTATCATAGCCTTTACTGTGAAGTATGATCTCTACGACCCCCGCTATAGTGTTATCATAGCCTTTACTGTGAAGTATGATCTCTATGACCCCCGCTATAGTGTTATCATAGCCTTTACTGTGAAGTATGATCTCTACGACCCCCGCTATAGTGTTATCATAGCCTTTACTGTGAAGTATGATCTCTACGACCCCCGCTAGAGTGTTATCATAGCCTTTACTGTGAAGTATGATCTCTACGACCCCCGCTATAGTGTTATCATAGCATTTACTGTGAAGTATGATCTCTACGACCCCCGCTAGAGTGTTATCATAGCCTTTACTGTGAAGTATGATCTCTACGACCCCCGCTATAGTGTTATCATAGCCTTTACTGTGAAGTATGATCTCTATGACCCCCGCTATAGTGTTATCATAGCATTTACTGTGAAGTATGATCTATATGACCCCCGCTATAGTGTTATCATAGCCTTTACTGTGAAGTATGATCTCTATGACCCCCGCTATAGTGTTATCATAGCCTTTACTGTGAAGTATGATCTCTATGACCCCCGCTATAGTGTTATCATAGCATTTACTGTGAAGTATGATCTCTATGACCCCCGCTATAGTGTTATCATAGCCTTTACTGTGAAGTATGATCTCTATGACCCCCGCTATAGTGTTATCATAGCCTTTACTGTGAAGTATGATCTCTATGACCCCCGCTATAGTGTTATCATAGCCTTTACTGTGAAGTATGATCTCTACGACCCCCGCTATAGTGTTATCATAGCCTTTACTGTGAAGTATGATCTCTACGACCCCCGCTATAGTGTTATCATAGCCTTTACTGTGAAGTATGATCTCTACGACCCCCGCTATAGTGTTATCATAGCCTTTACTGTGAAGTATGATCTCTATGACCCCCGCTATAGTGTTATCATAGCCTTTACTGTGAAGTATGATCTCTACGACCCCCGCTATAGTGTTATCATAGCCTTTACTGTGAAGTATGATCTCTACGACCCCCGCTATAGTGTTATCATAGCCTTTACTGTGAAGTATGATCTCTACGACCCCCGCTATAGTGTTATCATAGCCTTTACTGTGAAGTATGATCTCTATGACCCCCGCTATAGTGTTATCATAGCCTTTACTGTGAAGTATGATCTCTACGACCCCCGCTATAGTGTTATCATAGCCTTTACTGTGAAGTATGATCTCTACGATCCCCGCTATAGTGTTATCATAGCCTTTACTGTGAAGTATGATCTCTACGACCCCCGCTATAGTGTTATCATAGCCTTTACTGTGAAGTATGATCTCTATGACCCCCGCTATAGTGTTATCATAGCCTTTACTGTGAAGTATGATCTCTACGACCCCCGCTATAGTGTTATCATAGCCTTTACTGTGAAGTATGATCTCTACGACCCCCGCTATAGTGTTATCATATCCTTTACTGTGAAGTATGATCTCTACGACCCCCGCTAGAGTGTTATCATAGCCTTTACTGTGAAGTATGATCTCTACGACCCCCGCTAGAGTGTTATCATAGCCTTTACTGTGAAGTATGATCTCTACGACCCCCGCTATAGTGTTATCATAGCCTTTACTGTGAAGTATGATCTCTACGACCCCCGCTATAGTGTTATCATAGCATTTACTGTGAAGTATGATCTATATGACCCCCGCTATAGTGTTATCATAGCCTTTACTGTGAAGTATGATCTCTACGACTCCCGCTAGAGTGTTATCATAGCCTTTACTGTGAAGTATGATCTCTACGACCCCCGCTAGAGTGTTATCATAGCCTTTACTGTGAAGTATGATCTCTACGACCCCCGCTAGAGTGTTATCATAGCCTTTACTGTGAAGTATGATCTCTACGACCCCCGCTATAGTGTTATCATAGCCTTTACTGTGAAGTATGATCTCTACGACCCCCGCTAGAGTGTTATCATATCCTTTACTGTGAAGTATGATCTCTATGACCCCCGCTAGAGTGTTATCATAGCCTCTACTGTGAAGTATGATCTCTACGAACCCCGCTATAGTGTTATCATAGCATTTACTGTGAAGTATGATCTCTACGACCCCCGCTATAGTGTTATCATAGCCTTTACTGTGAAGTATGATCTCTACGACCCCCGCTAGAGTGTTATCATAGCCTTTACTGTGAAGTATGATCTCTACGACTCCCGCTATAGTGTTATCATAGCCTTTACTGTGAAGTATGATCTCTATGACCCCCGCTATAGTGTTATCATAGCCTTTACTGTGAAGTATGATCTCTACGACCCCCGCTATAGTGTTATCATAGCATTTACTGTGAAGTATGATCTCTATGACCCCCGCTATAGTGTTATCATAGCCTTTACTGTGAAGTATGATCTCTATGACCCCCGCTATAGTGTTATCATAGCCTTTACTGTGAAGTATGATCTCTATGACCCCCGCTATAGTGTTATCATAGCCTTTACTGTGAAGTATGATCTCTACGACCCCCGCTATAGTGTTATCATAGCCTTTACTGTGAAGTATGATCTCTACGACCCCCGCTATAGTGTTATCATAGCCTTTACTGTGAAGTATGATCTCTATGACCCCCGCTATAGTGTTATCATAGCATTTACTGTGAAGTATGATCTCTACGACCCCCGCTATAGTGTTATCATAGCCTTTACTGTGAAGTATGATCTCTACGACCCCCGCTATAGTGTTATCATAGCCTTTACTGTGAAGTATGATCTCTACGACCCCCGCTATAGTGTTATCATAGCCTTTACTGTGAAGTATGATCTCTACGACCCCGCTATAGTGTTATCATAGCCTTTACTGTGAAGTATGATCTCTATGACCCCCGCTAGAGTGTTATCATAGCCTTTACTGTGAAGTATGATCTCTATGACCCCCGCTATAGTGTTATCATAGCCTTTATTGTGAAGTATGATCTCTACGACCCCCGCTATAGTGTTATCATAGCCTTTACTGTGAAGTATGATCTCTATGACCCCCGCTATAGTGTTATCATAGCATTTACTGTGAAG
Source organism: Siphonodentalium dalli (assembly GCA_032622095.1). NCBI lineage: Eukaryota > Metazoa > Mollusca > Scaphopoda > Gadilida > Siphonodentaliidae > Siphonodentalium > Siphonodentalium dalli. The sequence goes on from CP136061.1 coordinate 8,811,823, forward strand.
TATGATCTCTATGACCCCCGTTATAGTGTTATCATAGCCTTTACTGTGAAGTATGATCTCTATGACCCCCGCTAGAGTGTTATCATAGCCTTTACTGTGAAGTATGATCTCTACGACCCCCGCTATAGTGTTATCATAGCCTTAACTGTGAAGTATGATCTCTACGACCCCCGCTATAGTGTTATCATAGCATTTACTGTGAAGTATGATCTCTACGACCCCCGCTATAGTGTTATCATAGCATTTTCTGTGAAGTATGATCTCTACGACCCCCGCTATAGTGTTATCATAGCATTTACTGTGAAGTAGGATCTCTACGACCCCCGCTATAGTGTTATCATAGCCTTTACTGTGAAGTATGATCTCTACGACCCCCGCTATAGTGTTATCATAGCATTTACTGTGAAGTATGATCTCTACGACCCCCGCTAGAGTGTTATCATAGCCTTTACTGTGAAGTATGATCTCTACGACCCCCGCTATAGTGTTATCATAGCCTTTACTGTGAAGTATGATCTCTACGACCCCCGCTAGAGTGTTATCATAGCCTTTACTGTGAAGTATGATCTCTACGACCCCCGCTAGAGTGTTATCATAGCCTTTACTGTGAAGTATGATCTCTACGACCCCCGCTAGAGTGTTATCATAGCCTTTACTGTGAAGTATGATCTCTACGACCCCCGCTATAGTGTTATCATAGCCTTTACTGTGAAGTATGATCTCTACGACCCCCGCTATAGTGTTATCATAGCCTTTACTGTGAAGTATGATCTCTACGACCCCCGCTATAGTGTTATCATAGCCTTTACTGTGAAGTATGATCTCTACGACCCCCGCTAGAGTGTTATCATAGCCTTTACTGTGAAGTATGATCTCTACGACCCCCGCTATAGTGTTATCATAGCCTTTACTGTGAAGTATGATCTCTACGACCCCCGCTAGAGTGTTATCATAGCCTTTACTGTGAAGTATGATCTCTACGACTCCCGCTATAGTGTTATCATAGCCTTTACTGTGAAGTATGATCTCTATAACCCCCGCTATAGTGTTATCATAGCCTTTACTGTGAAGTATGATCTCTACGACCCCCGCTATAGTGTTATCATAGCATTTACTGTGAAGTATGATCTCTATGACCCCCGCTATAGTGTTATCATAGCCTTTACTGTGAAGTATGATCTCTATGACCCCCGCTATAGTGTTATCATTGCCTTTACTGTGAAGTATGATCTCTATGACCCCCGCTATAGTGTTATCATAGCCTTTACTGTGAAGTATGATCTCTACGACCCCCGCTATAGTGTTATCATAGCCTTTACTGTGAAGTATGATCTCTACGACCCCCGCTATAGTGTTATCATAGCCTTTACTGTGAAGTATGATCTCTATGACCCCCGCTATAGTGTTATCATAGCATTTACTGTGAAGTATGATCTCTACGACCCCCGCTATAGTGTTATCATAGCCTTTACTGTGAAGTATGATCTCTACGACCCCCGCTATAGTGTTATCATAGCCTTTACTGTGAAGTATGATCTCTACGACCCCCGCTATAGTGTTATCATAGCCTTTACTGTGAAGTATGATCTCTACGACCCCCGCTATAGTGTTATCATAGCCTTTACTGTGAAGTATGATCTCTATGACCCCCGCTAGAGTGTTATCATAGCCTTTACTGTGAAGTATGATCTCTATGACCCCCGCTATAGTGTTATCATAGCCTTTACTGTGAAGTATGATCTCTACGACCCCCGCTATAGTGTTATCATAGCCTTTACTGTGAAGTATGATCTCTATGACCCCCGCTATAGTGTTATCATAGCATTTACTGTGAAGTATGATCTCTATGACCCCCGTTATAGTGTTATCATAGCCTTTACTGTGAAGTATGATCTCTATGACCCCCGCTAGAGTGTTATCATAGCCTTTACTGTGAAGTATGATCTCTACGACCCCCGCTATAGTGTTATCATAGCCTTTACTGTGAAGTATGATCTCTACGATCCCCGCTATAGTGTTATCATAGCATTTACTGTGAAGTATGATCTCTACGACCCCCGCTATAGTGTTATCATAGCATTTACTGTGAAGTATGATCTCTACGACCCCCGCTATAGTGTTATCATAGCATTTACTGTGAAGTATGATCTCTACGACCCCCGCTATAGTGTTATCATAGCCTTTACTGTGAAGTATGATCTCTACGACCCCCGCTATAGTGTTATCATAGCATTTACTGTGAAGTATGATCTCTACGACCCCCGCTAGAGTGTTATCATAGCCTTTACTGTGAAGTATGATCTCTACGACCCCCGCTATAGTGTTATCATAGCCTTTACTGTGAAGTATGATCTCTACGACCCCCGCTAGAGTGTTATCATAGCCTTTACTGTGAAGTATGATCTCTACGACCCCCGCTAGAGTGTTATCATAGCCTTTACTGTGAAGTATGATCTCTACGACCCCCGCTAGAGTGTTATCATAGCCTTTACTGTGAAGTATGATCTCTACGACCCCCGCTATAGTGTTATCATAGCCTTTACTGTGAAGTATGATCTCTACGACCCCCGCTATAGTGTTATCATAGCCTTTACTGTGAAGTATGATCTCTACGACCCCCGCTATAGTGTTATCATAGCCTTTACTGTGAAGTATGATCTCTACGACCCCCGCTATAGTGTTATCATAGCCTTTACTGTGAAGTATGATCTCTACGACCCCCGCTATAGTGTTATCATAGCCTTTACTGTGAAGTATGATCTCTACGACCCCCGCTATAGTGTTATCATAGCCTTTACTGTGAAGTATGATCTCTACGACCCCCGCTAGAGTGTTATCATAGCCTTTACTGTGAAGTATGATCTCTATGACCCCCGCTATAGTGTTATCATAGCCTTTACTGTGAAGTATGATCTCTATGACCCCCGCTATAGTGTTATCATAGCCTTTACTGTGAAGTATGATCTCTACGACCCCCGCTATAGTGTTATCATAGCCTTTACTGTGAAGTATGATCTCTACGACCCCCGCTATCGTGTTATCATAGCCTTTACTGTGAAGTATGATCTCTATGACCCCCGCTATAGTGTTATCATAGCCTTTACTGTGAAGTATGATCTCTACGACCCCCGCTATAGTGTTATCATAGCATTTACTGTGAAGTATGATCTCTACGACCCCCGCTATAGTGTTATCATAGCCTTTACTGTGAAGTATGATCTCTACGACCCCCGCTATAGTGTTATCATAGCCTTTACTGTGAAGTATGATCTCTACGACCCCCGCTATAGTGTTATCATAGCCTTTACTGTGAAGTATGATCTCTACGACCCCCGCTATAGTGTTATCATAGCCTTTACTGTGAAGTATGATCTCTATGACCCCCGCTATAGTGTTATCATAGCCTTTACTGTGAAGTATGATCTCTATGACCCCCGCTAGAGTGTTATCATAGCCTTTACTGTGAAGTATGATCTCTATGACCCCCGCTAGAGTGTTATCATAGCCTTTACTGTGAAGTATGATCTCTACGACCCCCGCTAGAGTGTTATCATAGCCTTTACTGTGAAGTATGATCTCTATGACCCCCGCTATAGTGTTATCATAGCCTTTACTGTGAAGTATGATCTCTACGACCCCCGCTATAGTGTTATCATAGCCTTTACTGTGAAGTATGATCTCTATGACCCCCGCTATAGTGTTATCATAGCCTTTACTGTGAAGTATGATCTCTACGACCCCCGCTATAGTGTTATCATAGCCTTTACTGTGAAGTATGATCTCTACGACCCCCGCTATAGTGTTGTCATAGCCTTTACTGTGAAGTATGATCTCTACGACCCCCGCTATAGTGTTATCATAGCCTTTACTGTGAAGTATGATCTCTACGACCCCCGCTATAGTGTTATCATAGCCTTTACTGTGAAGTATGATCGCTACGACCCCCGCTATAGTGTTATCATAGCCTTTACTGTGAAGTATGATCTCTACGACCCCCGCTATAGTGCTATCATAGCCTTTACTGTGAAGTATGATCTCTATGATCCCCGCTATAGTGTTATCATAGCCTTTACTGTGAAGTATGATCTCTACGACCCCCGCTAGAGTGTTATCATAGCCTTTACTGTGAAGTATGATCTCTACGACCCCCGCTATAGTGTTATCATAGCCTTTACTGTGAAGTATGATCTCTACGACCCCCGCTATAGTGCTATCATAGCCTTTACTGTGAAGTATGATCTCTACGACCCCCGCTATAGTGTTATCATAGCCTTTACTGTGAAGTATGATCTCTACGACCCCCGCTATAGTGTTATCATAGCCTTTACTGTGAAGTTTGATCTCTACGACCCCCGCTATAGTGTTATCATAGCCTTTACTGTGAAGTATGATCTCTACGACCCCCGCTATAGTGTTATCATAGCCTTTACTGTGAAGTATGATCTCTACGACCCCCGCTATAGTGTTATCATAGCCTTTACTGTGAAGTATGATCTCTACGACCCCCGCTATAGTGTTATCATAGCCTTTACTGTGAAGTATGATCTCTACGACCCCCGCTATAGTGTTATCATAGCCTTTACTGTGAAGTATGATCTCTATGACCCCCGCTAGAGTGTTATCATAGCCTTTACTGTGAAGTATGATCTCTATGACCCCCGCTATAGTGTTATCATAGCCTTTACTGTGAAGTATGATCTCTACGACCCCCGCTATAGTGTTATCATAGCCTTTACTGTGAAGTATGATCTCTATGACCCCCGCTATAGTGTTATCATAGCATTTACTGTGAAGTATGATCTCTATGACCCCCGTTATAGTGTTATCATAGCCTTTACTGTGAAGTATGATCTCTATGACCCCCGCTAGAGTGTTATCATAGCCTTTGCTGTGAAGTATGATCTCTACGACCCCCGCTATAGTGTTATCATAGCCTTTACTGTGAAGTATGATCTCTACGATCCCCGCTATAGTGTTATCATAGCATTTACTGTGAAGTATGATCTCTACGACCCCCGCTATAGTGTTATCATAGCATTTACTGTGAAGTATGATCTCTACGACCCCCGCTATAGTGTTATCATAGCATTTACTGTGAAGTATGATCTCTACGACCCCCGCTATAGTGTTATCATAGCCTTTACTGTGAAGTATGATCTCTACGACCCCCGCTATAGTGTTATCATAGCATTTACTGTGAAGTATGATCTCTACGACCCCCGCTAGAGTGTTATCATAGCCTTTACTGTGAAGTATGATCTCTACGACCCCCGCTATAGTGTTATCATAGCCTTTACTGTGAAGTATGATCTCTACGACCCCCGCTAGAGTGTTATCATAGCCTTTACTGTGAAGTATGATCTCTACGACCCCCGCTAGAGTGTTATCATAGCCTTTACTGTGAAGTATGATCTCTACGACCCCCGCTAGAGTGTTATCATAGCCTTTACTGTGAAGTATGATCTCTACGACCCCCGCTATAGTGTTATCATAGCCTTTACTGTGAAGTATGATCTCTACGACCCCCGCTATAGTGTTATCATAGCCTTTACTGTGAAGTATGATCTCTACGACCCCCGCTATAGTGTTATCATAGCCTTTACTGTGAAGTATGATCTCTACGACCCCCGCTATAGTGTTATCATAGCCTTTACTGTGAAGTATGATCTCTACGACCCCCGCTATAGTGTTATCATAGCCTTTACTGTGAAGTATGATCTCTACGACCCCCGCTATAGTGTTATCATAGCCTTTACTGTGAAGTATGATCTCTACGACCCCCGCTAGAGTGTTATCATAGCCTTTACTGTGAAGTATGATCTCTATGACCCCCGCTATAGTGTTATCATAGCCTTTACTGTGAAGTATGATCTCTATGACCCCCGCTATAGTGTTATCATAGCCTTTACTGTGAAGTATGATCTCTACGACCCCCGCTATAGTGTTATCATAGCCTTTACTGTGAAGTATGATCTCTACGACCCCCGCTATCGTGTTATCATAGCCTTTACTGTGAAGTATGATCTCTATGACCCCCGCTATAGTGTTATCATAGCCTTTACTGTGAAGTATGATCTCTACGACCCCCGCTATAGTGTTATCATAGCATTTACTGTGAAGTATGATCTCTACGACCCCCGCTATAGTGTTATCATAGCCTTTACTGTGAAGTATGATCTCTACGACCCCCGCTATAGTGTTATCATAGCCTTTACTGTGAAGTATGATCTCTACGACCCCCGCTATAGTGTTATCATAGCCTTTACTGTGAAGTATGATCTCTACGACCCCCGCTATAGTGTTATCATAGCCTTTACTGTGAAGTATGATCTCTATGACCCCCGCTATAGTGTTATCATAGCCTTTACTGTGAAGTATGATCTCTATGACCCCCGCTAGAGTGTTATCATAGCCTTTACTGTGAAGTATGATCTCTATGACCCCCGCTAGAGTGTTATCATAGCCTTTACTGTGAAGTATGATCTCTACGACCCCCGCTAGAGTGTTATCATAGCCTTTACTGTGAAGTATGATCTCTATGACCCCCGCTATAGTGTTATCATAGCCTTTACTGTGAAGTATGATCTCTACGACCCCCGCTATAGTGTTATCATAGCCTTTACTGTGAAGTATGATCTCTATGACCCCCGCTATAGTGTTATCATAGCCTTTACTGTGAAGTATGATCTCTACGACCCCCGCTATAGTGTTATCATAGCCTTTACTGTGAAGTATGATCTCTACGACCCCCGCTATAGTGTTGTCATAGCCTTTACTGTGAAGTATGATCTCTACGACCCCCGCTATAGTGTTATCATAGCCTTTACTGTGAAGTATGATCTCTACGACCCCCGCTATAGTGTTATCATAGCCTTTACTGTGAAGTATGATCGCTACGACCCCCGCTATAGTGTTATCATAGCCTTTACTGTGAAGTATGATCTCTACGACCCCCGCTATAGTGCTATCATAGCCTTTACTGTGAAGTATGATCTCTATGATCCCCGCTATAGTGTTATCATAGCCTTTACTGTGAAGTATGATCTCTACGACCCCCGCTAGAGTGTTATCATAGCCTTTACTGTGAAGTATGATCTCTACGACCCCCGCTATAGTGTTATCATAGCCTTTACTGTGAAGTATGATCTCTACGACCCCCGCTATAGTGCTATCATAGCCTTTACTGTGAAGTATGATCTCTACGACCCCCGCTATAGTGTTATCATAGCCTTTACTGTGAAGTATGATCTCTACGACCCCCGCTATAGTGTTATCATAGCCTTTACTGTGAAGTATGATCTCTACGACCCCCGCTATAGTGTTATCATAGCCTTTACTGTGAAGTATGATCTCTATGACCCCCGCTATAGTGTTATCATAGCCTTTACTGTGAAGTATGATCTCTATGACCCCCGCTATAGTGTTATCATAGCCTTTACTGTGAAGTATGATCTCTACGACCCCCGCTATAGTGTTATCATAGCCTTTACTGTGAAGTATGATCTCTACGACCCCCGCTATAGTGTTATCATAGCCTTTACTGTGAAGTATGATCTCTATGACCCCCGCTATAGTGTTATCATAGCCTTTACTGTGAAGTATGATCTCTATGACCCCCGCTAGAGTGTTATCATAGCCTTTACTGTGAAGTATGATCTCTACGACCCCCGCTAGAGTAGAGATTCGTGGTATGAGTGCGTGTATATGAGCATGAGGAGGCCCCCGCTAGAGTAGAGATTCGTGGTATGAGTGCGTGTATATGAGCATGAGGAGGCCCGCTAGAGTAGAGATTCGTGGTATGAGTGCGTGTATATGATCTCTATGACCCCCGCTAGAGTAGAGATTCGTGGTATGAGTGCGTGTATATGATCTCTATGACCCCCGCTAGAGTAGAGATTCGTGGTATGAGTGCGTGTATATGATCTCTATGACCCCCGCTAGAGTAGAGATTCGTGGTATGAGTGCGTGTATATGATCTCTATGACCCCCGCTAGAGTAGAGATTCGTGGTATGAGTGCGTGTATATGATCTCTATGACCCCCGCTAGAGTAGAGATTCGTGGTATGAGTGCGTGTATATGATCTCTATGACCCCCGCTAGAGTAGAGATTCGTGGTATGAGTGCGTGTATATGATCTCTATGACCCCCGCTAGAGTAGAGATTCGTGGTATGAGTGCGTGTATATAAGCATCAGGACATGACATTGTGATTATGTTCTTTCTACATGTGTGCATTTATATGTATGTGTTGTGTTGTGTATTATTTCATAGTATTATACCACATGGTGTTCGTTCTATACTTGAGTATCAGCTATACATAGAGAGATATCATGTGTGTGATGTGATGCGATGATGTCGCTCAATGTGGCTGACGGCCAAATGGCAGTCGACGTAAACATCTCCGTAATAATTATAATATTACGTCGACACGAATTCATGTAAAAACCCATTTCCAGGACAATGGGCTTCCCCCAATTTCGTGACGTCATACTGATGTCACAGACATTCCAAATAAGGAATAATTTATGCGGTTGTATTGGAATGTTACGAGAGGCAGAGATTTACTAGTACAGAACACTGAATAGAGGCATCGGTTATTTCGCCGCCGATCAGAATCATGCCATTTGTCAAAAGTGTTTTTCTTTAATAAAGCAGCTGGTCAAAATCAATACGACTATTAAAACTAACTTTAAATCAGTGCCACATGACCGAGTTAAACGACTATTGCATTCGCCGTATACAGACGACACCTGAGCTATTTTTACGGGACACCCGCAGCTGTTATCGGTTAGCCAATCGGGGCCAGCGCTTTCTGGTACCGCTTCCAATCAAAACAAGGAATTCCCTGGTATATCCCCAAGTCTGGAAATAGAATTCCGGCCAGTCCTGTTCGACTCAGATGAATTATATGATATACTGAGTCGAAATTTATGTCGACTGGCCAAATGGAAGCATGTACTGCGGAATGTCGTCTGCAGTCTATTGGCTATCTATTGGTTAATATTGTCGTCTGCAGTCTATTGGCTATATATTGTTGGTTAATACACCAATGACTGCGGACATGCATTTCCCGTTTCGCTCTTCAAAAAGCCACATGACTTGAAACATATTGTTTTGCATAATGTACAAAAGGGATTGGGTCACACGTTTTTGCAACTTATGAAGCCCCTCTCGCAACACAATATAATAACACACATGCAATCAATATGACGATACAAACGTATTTATTTAGGTTGTTTCTTGGCTGAAAGAAAATTTGTATTTACGGAATGTCACTACATGAATGTTTAGTACGATTGACAAGTGCTAATATATTATTTATTCTTAGTATTTGAATGTTGGAGTAAATTATAATGGTACACTTGATCTGTTTTCTATTTATTTGTATGTTGGCGGTAAAATATAATGTTACACTTGATCTGTTTTCTATTTATTTGTATGTTGGCGGTAAAATATAATGTTACACTTGATCTGTTTTCTATTTATTTGTATGTTGGCGGTAAAATATAATGTTACACTTGATCTGTTTTCTATTTATTTGTATGTTGGCGGTAAAATATAATGTTACACTTGATCTGTTTTCTATTTATTTGTATGTTGGCGGTAAAATATAATGTTACACTTGATCTGTTTTCTATTTATTTGTATGTTGGCGGTAAATTATAATGGTACAGCTGATTTGTTTAGTATTTGCATGTTGGAGGTAAAATATAATGGTACACTTGATCTGTTTTCTTGTTTTGCTCTGGAAGACAATACAGATAATAAATCAGACTGAAATGTTTGAATGGGAAGTTTGTCCACTTGTGAGGTAATTGCCACATAGCAAGTTGAAATTCCGGAAGCAATGTTAAGTATATATTCGCAAGTAAAATAAATATAAAGGCAAATTGTGTCCTAGTCATCGCATGGCAGTTGAAAACTTTACACGACCTATATCGGGAATAACGAACCAATTCTCTTAAACAGTGATGGTGTCATCTTACTCTCAAATCTGTTTTGTTACACTCTAAGTCGACAGATGGGCGTGGTGGTAGTTGTACTCTAACTACTCACATGATCTAGAGGAACATACATTGGTTTTCGATGAACACTTTATGCACTCTCGTTTCCCCGAATGTGTAACCACTACGGCGAAGGTCACAAAATGAGTTGGGTAAATTTAATGTCTGCATATTATTTCATTTCATCGAAACAAATTGAATATCGGTTCATTCTATGGAGCATAAATAATATTATACATTTTAACCTAAAATGACCCGATATATATCATAGATATGTTGTTTTTGTTTTATATATGTCATGTTAATAGATCAAATATGCAACTACGGTTCAGTATGTGCGCTTCTTTGTTTAACGCAAAAAAATAAGCTTCATAAGTAAGGGTTAGAAGACGAGATTTATTCTGGTAAAGAACTATTCGGGTGCTCTGACAGACAATTGATCCCACATAATGCAATCAACTGGAAATGTGCCGTTTAGCGTGTTTTGGTCACGACGCACGATCCGTGCGCAGGCTGCGATTGGACACAATAGCCGGTTAGCCACGCCCAGCAGCGTGATTAACATGAACTGATCGCCGTTGAATATAAATAACACGGACTGATCCCACTTTGAAGTGCCTGTACAATTTGTCTGTTATGAGTTACGTGTGCCTATCAATGGGATAATCACTGAACCATTCCTTCGCCAGCCTTGGGAATTGATGTGCTTTACCAAAAATCAGGAAACGATTGTAACAATGGGATTGTGCTCTAATCCGAATTAAAGCTCCCAGATTACTATTTATTTGGCTTCGGGTGTAAAAAAATATCTATCTGAGTCGAAAAACCCACCCATCAAAGCTCAGAATGATCAGATATCTATTTTTGAAATTTTCCGAGATATGTACTTTGTGGCGGCCTGGCAAAAGTTCTTCAAGCCGACTGTCTTGGACCAACTTGTAGATGAAGATGGGTAACTCTAAAATCACGTGGCTTTGGGTATTATATATTTGACAATCCGGCCAGATTTCGTTGAACAAAATTTTGAGAAACAACACGTTTTGGGCAATGCTGTACGATAGTTGACTGTGGTTAGGATTACTTTTGGGCGATAACTCGATTCCGATAACTGAAGCGGATTTCAAATTTTGTTATTGTTGTTGTTGGAATCTGATGATATGGGTACCATCGAATAGGATTGAGTACCTTTAACATCACGAATGTCGATACGTTTTCACAGGCTGTTCGGGAGTGATATGAATTTTCCCTAATCACTCGCGTTGATATTTAGTGTAAACAATATTTTATTCTCAATAGCAAGTGTGTACATACATATACAATTTTAATTACAACACATATATTTATTACAAAATGTTTACACGTGTGTCCCAGCATATAAGAGATGAGAAAAGGATCTGACTGTAAGCTTTGTAAGCTTATATTTGTCATTTCCCCATTGGATATTCACATGGGTGATAACTGGTTTATCATTAATATCTAAATGAGTTATGTTGACTGCGAATTAATAATGGATATATATAGCTTCCTGCCTGCCCACCCTCAGCGCCCATATGGTCCCCACCAACCCGTTCAATGAGACAAGGGTTGCCGCATTGTTGATAGCATAGTTTGTTTTCTCTCAGTTAGTCGCGAATCTTTTTGTAAGTAGAATATATTTCTGTACTCTTGCGAAGATATCGATGTTTTGATCTAGTGTTAATGACTGAGATCCTTTAATAAGATCATTTAAACATGGTCTGTTATGAAGACCTTGGAAGCATATCGTTCGTTCGTTCGTGAACTTTCGACAGTATAAGAAGAAGTGTTCAGTTGTCTCTGTCAGGCCACAATAAGTACAATCGGAATTATCCTGTAAGTGATTTTGGTGCAAGTGATCATTCAGATTACTGCATTCGAGACGTATTCGACAGTGGATTACTTGACTTTGCCGTGTATATGCATACTCGTAGAATTGTGGAGGTTCTATACAATCTTTATTCAGGAATTGTTTAAATTCGGAAACCGTTTCGCACATTTTCGCTTCGTCTGATAATTCATTCCAAAGTTTAATAGCATGTGGTATGAATGATTTTTGTAAAGAGGTAGAAAAGCAAAAGGGACGTCTTAAGTTATCGTGCCTGAATGGGTATCCACTTGAAGTTGTTGAATCCCTTGGGACATAGTTATATAGATATTGTGGGGTTGATTTTCTCGTCATTTTATAGAATTGAGCAAGTTTTGATTTTTCTCTCCTTTTCGATAGTTTCTGCCATCCAATTTCTACCAATAATTCATCCTATTACAACTCCTAGTAGCCCCAGTTATTATACGTGCTGCTTCATATTGTATATCTTCTAATAATTGTGATTCTTCAGCCGTGCAATTGTCCCACACAGGGGAAGCATATTCCAAGACGGGGCGTATAAATGATAGATAAATTCGTTCTAATGTTCTCCTATCTAGGGCATATTTATTCTTCCTAAGTATGTATAATCGTTGTGAGGCTCGCTCTTCAATATCTTCGATGTGATTTTTCAACTTCCCTTCATCGTTAAATGTCAGTCCTATGTGCTTATGTTCAGTCACCTCTATGATATCTTCACCTGCCATCCTAAGGGGTGGATGATCTTCAATAATATTCTTCCGTGATACTAAGATAGACTCTGTTTTCAATGGATTAAATTTAACGGCCCAGATTTGCGACCATTCATATATTCGCTGTATATCTTGGTTCATTACGTTGGCAGCAAGGGTGGGGTCTTCAACGGCAAGAAAAAGGGAAGTATCATCCGCAAATAGGCGAATATTGCTAGTTATCCCTCCAACAATATCATTTATGTAGACCAAAAATAGCAGAGGGCCGAGTAAGGACCCCTGGGGGACTCCAGCTGAAACAGGCATCCAATTAGAGCTCACCCCATTGATTGTAACTCTCTGCTCTCTGGATTCCAAGTAATTCTCAAGAAGTTTATACATATTTCCTGTTATTCCCATTCCTTTCAATTTAAAGAGCAGTCCTCGATGCCAGACCTTATCAAAAGCTTTACTAATATCGCAAAAGACATATCTTATTTCTTTCCCCTCATCTAGTGATGATATGATATAGTGGTATATGTCGATTAATTGAAACACAGTACTGTCGTTGGGAGTAAACCCTGATTGCAGATCGGACAACAATTTGTGTTCACGCAAATAGTCTGACAGGCGACGGTATATGCATTTTTCAAAGATTTTAGAGAGACAACTCAGAAGGGAAACAGGGCGATAGTTTGACGGTATACAAGGGTCATCTTTTTTAAAGATTGGACATACATTTGCCTTCTTCCACTCAATGGGAAAGTATGCATGTTTTAAAAAAATATTAAAAATAAATCTTAATGGTGCAGTTAAGGAAGAGGCACAGTTTTTCAATACTTTTGGGCTTATGCCATCATAACCGGAGGCTTTTGACGTCTTAATTGACCGTAGGCATTTGTGAACAAGTTCGTCGTCGATTTCTATGTCACTTAGTTCGCTTTCTGTTAACTGGTCAAAGCGAGGTAACTCTATCTCCCTTTCGTTTGGCAATGACGATATAGAACAAAAGTATTTGTTGAAGGTGTTGGCTTTTTGTAAGTTGTCATTTATCAATTCATCGTTAAATATGAGTGCTGGTATAGGCTTAGGTTCCGGTTTCATTAATTTATTCAAAGTTTTTCACCAAAGTGAGGATTCAGTGAAGCAACTTCCCAATATACTTTGGGTTTTGGCGCAATAAGATTGTTTGGCCCGTCTGATAGCCGAAATAGCAGAATTTCGTTGAGATTTATATTTTGCCCAAGCATCATGAGAACATTTCCGTTTGGCTGCCTTGTATAATCGTTTTCTCTGCCTTATCATACCACGGATTTCGTTATTCATCCATTCTTTTTCATTTTGGCGAGTAGTTACGTGTTTGTTTGGTATATATTGCAATGTTATTTCATTTATTTTATTTGTCAATATATTCGCTAATTCGATGTATGGGGTATTAGATTGTTCTTTCTTGTAATTCCAATTTTCAAATTCGGCATTCATTGCATTATAATCTGCTCTTGAGTAGTCCCATACCTTCCTTTTCACGATTCCACTCGATTTCGTTGATATTTGATGCCATACTAACAACAATCTTAGAAATTGATTCCCTTATTTGGCATCAAGGTGATTGTAATACGACCTTGCCTAAACATACATACAAGGCTCGTCCTGATTGCTCAGTATGCTGTATTCACATGGAGACGCGACCGTCGTTCTGTGGTACAATTCTAGATAATCGTATTATTGTACCACACAAAATGTGGTGCAATCAGTGAAATGCTGCCAATGCCTCAAACTTTCAGAAGTCAAACCACTCGGGAATTGGTTAAAGTCATGCTATAAGACTGAAGAAAGAGACATATAATGACTACCTACTGTGAAATACTTAATTTTATTTATGATAGAATAAAATTAAGTCTTAACTGAAATATTTTGGCAAAAATGCAATGAAAAGGGGTCGCCGTTCAATAGTGACGTCATGTTTGACGTTACAGTTCTAAGAGAAGAACTGTTTGGTGGAAAAGCATACACGCAGTGCTAGAAACTGGGCTATTATATAGCAGGTCGAATACGTTACTATAATTTCGACCAAAACATACAGTCGAATTGCAAAAGAAAAAATTATACTGCGCATCGTGTATAGTATAATTTGACTACATAAAATGATTGTAGGACTCCCCTTCGCGTCGTCCTACAATCAGTTTCTTTGTGGTCAAATTATACTATACACGCCGATGCGCAGTGTATTTATTTCTTAAATAAAAGACGATGTAAACGGATGTGCCGATAACGATATTAACCTTACCGTACGCGTACTACTGTATGACATTTCTAATACCCTCCTCGAAATTCACATCGGCATTTTTCTCGTTTCAGCTGCTGCGGAATGCGGGGCTGGTGAGTTTTTAATACCTATAATACCTATAATACCTATAATACCAATAACCCGAGGAGACCACACGCTTTGTCGGGTTATTGTGACTAGTTTATCTATATATATAACTTACCTCGAGGAAAACAAACACGAACATATTTCATTTGTACTTTAAAATACAACTAAAGACTGAGGAATTAAAGGAAAAGGACTTGGAACTTACACCAACACAAACATCTCATCATCCCCACTATCAGAATATGTATAACAATGTATTGCAACAAAACAAATTAAATACAAGCAATTTGCGAAGAACAGAAGGTCTGTGAAGGTCGAACAATTCTTGAGGGTCAACTTTTAATTTGGACTTAAGTGATCATGTGATCCATGTACTTAAATACAATGTAATTGAACATCAACTGTTAAATTGGGCGTGACTGTTCTCGGTCGTCAATGATCGTCTCTCGGTATGCAATTATCATTCACGAGGGTTGTTTGACCCGGTATATATGTATACAGTGTCCTGGTAAATTATTAATGGTAGATATGTATATATATACAGAGTTCGAATCCCGGTGGTATAAATGGAAAGGTCTTTTACACCATTACAGTTAAACAGCACTATTAACATGTATGCTTAAAATGTAGTACATAACAGTGCACATGACTGGCATACAAGTATTCCGTAATTATTATTTAGTATTGTAAAAACTCTGATTAAAACACGAATGCTGACCAGACATGTGTCGTGTTGTGTGATTTTCCTGATAGCATGCTTACTTATTTAAATCATATAGTGAGTAAAATTAATTGTATACCACAAATCCACGCCATATAAGAACTCAATTTTTTTGTATTGATTAAGAAGAATAATAACAAAGAAAGAGACTCTCAGTCAAAGACATGGAAGAGTTTTGCTCTTCCGTGCCCTGGCCTATTTTCTTATCTGTAACATGCAATTAGGCACTATGTAAAGACACAATGTGTAAGGACAATTTTAACAATTATCGTTCAACTTAAAAGCAAGACCAATAACCGATACTAGAACTGAATGTTCTACTAGTTTGGACAACTGAGAGTGGGATATGTGATGGTTAACTAATAATACCAGGCTTGTTCCAGCATGTGTACAACTGGGCCAAAAGGGGACTGGTAAAACAAGATGGGTCTACAGATACCTACAAAATCGAATTATTCCAGACATCAGAAAAAGAAAATAATGTACTGCTGGTTTAACCAAGGAAGAATGTTGTTATTTTATTGGGGAAGTTTTCGGTTTTATTGAGAAAAAAAACGAAATTTAATGGCAATAAGAACCATAAATCGACATGGAAGGTAAATGCATTGGGGTAGTTGATTATGAAAATATCGCGGTCCCGAATTTGTTTTCGGTTTATATCCATCAATTAAAGTATATTATATCCCTAAATTGAGACAAACACGTACCTAAAATTATTTTTAAAACCGACTATAAATGCAAGAGTTATATGCATTTATTTTTTTAATTATTTTGCTGAACGGTCTTGTTGCCGTGTCTCCTCATAAACAGACGAATATCCGGAATAATGAGCACTATAGGTTATCGCCAAATGTTGCCATTTTTGGTTCGATAGGGGTCTGGGGTAAGGGTGATGAGTGGGAACAGATTCGCTTGTCGTTCTAACCTGTTGAAAATTAGAATATAACACCCATCACGTAAGCAATCACGGACTGAAAAACAGATAGACAACTCACTGGAACATGGCCGAGATTTGCGCCTTCACTGGGAACATGGGGGAGATTAGCGCCTTCAAAGTTTGCGAGTTGAGCTCATATGATTGTCAACATAAATCCTACGGAAATGTCGGAGATTGGAGGTCAGCTGATACGCCAATAAGTACGGCCTGACAAGAGCATGCGGTGTGCCAAACTGTGCCATTATCGGTTCGGCATTGTGAGTCTGGGAGAGGTAACCAGCGGCACCAAATACATTTTTGTTTCCAAATCGCACGGGCTTTCATGGTGTGTGCATGCATTTGGTATGAGAAGATGGCCATTAACCGGACACGGGGCCTTTTGTATGATGCGCGTTTACATTTAGTGTGACCCTCATTGGACTACTACATACTAACGTTTAAAGGTGGATTATCTCTTTGTAAACATGTAGTATATACTTGCCGAGGTATAAAATATTAGAAATGAAACGAGGACTACTGTCCGGAAATGCTTCTATCGATTAATATTGATTTTATTTCGAATATTTTTGGTATAAAAAGGTGTGGTTGTTTAGCTAACGAACAATAGTGGTTACTGGTAACAGAGACCAGAACTTTTATTGTATAATTTTGTCACAAATAAATGTTAATTATACTCATTATCGCTTATAACTATGGAATAAATCAACCAATCTGGGACATTTGACTTTCGGTACGCAGCTATAGGAACAGCCTAATGCTCTCTATCGTTATATGGTATCGCCTGAATGGACTGTTCTAAAAATAGCCCAATAAAGTGTCCGAATTAATCATCTCATTTCATAATAAAAAGTTAAAAAATAAAATCAATATTAATTGATAGAAGACTTTCCGGACAGGGATCTTCAATTCATATTTATTATTTTATTCCCACGCAACTACTTCAAATTTGTTATTTAAAGAGATAATCCATCTTTAAACCATCAGGATGCGTGATGGGTGGACACCCCCCCCCCCCCCCCCCCACCCCCCCCCCCCTCCCCCCCCCCCCGAACGGAAACCCCCTAGCCACGTCCCTGATCAGGATGCGTGATGGGTATAAACTTCGGTTCAAAAACGCCGGCAGACAAAAACAATGGCGTCGCTTTTGGATGGTTTAACTTGTTGGATGGTTTAACGGATGCGTGATGAGTATAAACGAGTATTTTGTGTTTTCTTCAGATGCGATCAACGTTTGTGCCGGAATATCGACTACGGGAACATTCTCTGGCAACCAGAAGATTCAATTTCGTGCAACTCAATCCACCGATTTAGAGTCGTGTGAATGCTGGCTCCTGAACGGAAACGCCGTCGCTGGTGCTACCTTATCACAATCTGCCGCTGGTGGTACTTGTTCGTCGAATATTATGTTGGGTGATACTCAAGCAGCATGTGGAGGTCAGGCTACTGTCACAAATGTTCCGTGGTACCTCCATATAAAGCTGGATAACCCAACGGGAGGCAGCGGTGATGACTATTGCATTGATGCCGACGTGGTTACAGGTAAGGCTTAACTTTATGCAGTGGTGATGACTATTACATTGATGCCGACGTGATGACAGGTAAGGCTTAACTTTATGCAGTGGTGATGACTATTACATTGATGCCGACGTGATGGCAGGTAAGGCTTAACTGGATGCAGTGATGGTGACTATTGCATTGATGCCGACGTGATGACAGGTAATATCAACCATCTGATATTGCATTTATATTCATACAATTTGTCATAGCACTAATCTCATATATATTTTGAAGACCTCTGTCTGTATGTATGTTTGTTTGTTTGTTTGTTTGTTTGTCTGTCTGTCTGTCATTTATACAAATCTACGATTCTCGACCGATCGGGACGAAACATGGTACGTGTGTGTAGTTTGACCAGGCGGTGAACGTTGTCCTATTGGCGAGCCCGTGCGGCGCCCGCTTCGCGCATGCGCAGACGAGATCTCGGAAACGGGTGGAGCTATCGACTTGAAATTTGCTATGTGAATGTATCTTGCCCCGGATACGAATTTTATCGGGTCGCCGAGCCCGTGCGAACGTTGTCCTATTGGCGAGCCCGTGCGGCGCCCGCTTCGCGCATGCGCAGACGAGATCTCGGAAACGGGTGGACCTATCGACTTGAAATTTGCTATGTGAATGTATCTTGCCCCGGATACGAATTTTATCGGGTCGCCGAGCCCGTGCGACACCAGCTTCGCGCATGCGCAGACGATATCTCGGAAACGGGTGGAGCTATCGACTTGAAATTTGCTATGTGAATGTATCTTGCCCCGGATACGAATTTTATCGGGTCGCCGAGCCCGTGCGACGCCTTGAAATTTGGTTTTTGAATAGCCCGGACAACGTCGGGCTCATCCCGTTTCGCGCATGCGCAGACGAGATCTCGGAAGCTTCGCGCATGCGCAGACAAGATCTCGGAAACGGGTGGAGCTATCGACTTGAAATTTGGTATGTGAATGTATCGGATACGAATTTCATCGGGTCGTCGAGCCCGTGCGACGCCAGCTTCGCGCATGCGCAGACCAGATCTCGGAAACGGGTGGAGCTATCGACTTGAAATTTGGTATGTGAATGTATCGGATACGAATTTCATCGGGTCGTCGAGCCCGTGCGACGCCAGCTTCGCGCATGCGCAGACCAGATCTCGGAAACGGGTGGAGCTATCGACTTGAAATTTGGTTTTTGAATAGCCCGGACAACGTCGGGCTCATCGGCTAGTCTCATATATATTTTGAAGACTTCTGTTTATATGTTTGTATGTTTGTATGTATGTTTGTCTGTCTGTCATTGATACAAATCTACGATTCTCGACCGATCGGGACGAAACTTGGTACGTGTGTGTAGTTTGACCAGGCGGTGGACGTTGTCGTATTGGCGAGCCCGTGTGGCGCCCGCTTCGCGCATGCGCAGACAAGATCTCGGAAACGGGTGGAGCTATCGACTTGAAATTTGCTATGTGAATGTATCTTGCCCCGGATACGAATTTTATCGGGTCGCCGAGCCCGTGCTATGCCAGCTTCGCGCATGCGCAGACCAGATCTCGTAAGATTCTCGACCGATCGGAACGAAACTTGGTACGTGTGTGTAGTTTGACCAGGCGGTCAATATGAGCTCATCAGATTTCAGATCCGAGATCAACTTTTCACGTGCCGAGGTCAAATCTGTTTTTACGCCGTTTTGCGCTAATATATTTCAGTTCGGTGCTCTCAAATCGATTCGATATAGCGCGAATAATAAATTGCCAGTCATATAATTTGCACGGTTAGAATCTGTGGCACTTCCTCTTTCCAACGATGTATCACACGCCTGTGTCCGTTTAAAGTTTCTACCTTAATTATCGGGAAGAACGCAGGACCATGCTTCAGTGATCGAAAAACATTCCGTAAATATATTACGCCGTCCAGAGATGGTGACGTGATCGCGTTTAACTCTTAACCGGCCGATGTCGCGTTAACTCATCACCGGCCGAGGTATCCGCAAATGACATTGGGCAATATATATATCTCGGAAACGTGTGGAGCTATCGACTTGAAATTTGGTATGTGAATGTATCTTGCCCCGGATACGAATTTTATCGGGTCGCCGAGTCCGTGCGACGCCAGCTTCGCGCATGCGCAGACCAGATCTCGGAAACGGGTGGAGCTATCGACTTGAAATTTGATTTTTGAATAGCCCGGACAACGTCGGGCTCATCGGCTAGTCTATTATATATTTTGGAAGATCTGTTTGTGTGTCTCTGTGTTCGCGATGAACTCGAAAACGGCCAAGCCGATTTCGATGAAACTTGGTATGTGGGGGTATTTTCGGCCGGGGGGTGGCATGGGCCTATTAATTTGTCCGTGCGACGTGACCTTGACCTTGAAATCGGGTAATTTCAAGGTCAAACGCCCGAATATCACGGGATTTCGATGAAACTTGGTATATGGCGGTATTTTCGGCCGGGAGATGGCATGAGCCTATTAATTTGTCCGTGCGACGTGACATTGACCTTGAAATCGGGTCATTTCAAGGTCAAACGCCCGAATATCACGGGATTTCGATGAAACTTGGTATGTGGGGGTACTTTCGTATGGGGAGTCTCATAAGCATATTCATTTGCCCGTGCGACGTGACCTTGACCTTGAAATCGGGTCAATTCAAGGTCAAATCGCCAATTTTGATGGGATTTCGACGAAATTTGATACGTGGGGTTACTTTTGACCACTGAGTGTTTTGGACGGGTCGAGTCGTGACCCCGACCTGACCTTACCTTCAAAATGATCAATTCAATGTCAAATCGGGTAAAACCGGATGGATTTCGACGGGCACGTTTGTCGGGTACTTTTGTCCGGGCAGTGTTTTGGACTGGTCAAATCGTGACCCCACTTGACCTTGACCTTCAAAATGGACAATTCAAGGTCAAAGCCCGGACGAAGTCGGGTCATCTTCTAGTAATATATAAATATAAATATAAGACAATAATCAACCGGATTATATCCATAACGTATGCCTTTATACATTAATAACTATTACCAACGAGACGGTTTCGTATACTAATAAATATTCTCCATAATTCTTACATAATAAATGGGTGATTATACTATCTATATTACATAATAAATGGATGATTATACTATCTATATTACATACTAAATGGATGATTATACTATCTATATTACATAATAAATGGATGATTATACTATCTATATTACATAATAAATGGATGATTATACTATATATATTACATAATAAATGGATGATTATACTATCTATATTACATAATAAATGGATGATTATACTATCTATATTACATAATAAATGGATGATTATACTATATATATTACATAATAAATGGATGATTATACTATCTATATTACATATTAAATGGATGATTATACTATCTATATTACATAATAAATGGATGATTAAACTATATATAAATGGATGATTATACTATATATAAATGGATGATTATACTATATATATTATATAATAAATGGATGACTATACTATCTATATTATATAATAAATGGATGATTATACTATCTATATTACATAATAAATGGATGATTATACTAGCTATATTACATAATAAATGGATGATTATACTATCTATATTACATAATAAATGGATGATTATAATATCTGTATTACATAATAAATGGATGATTATACTATATATATTACATAATAAATGGATGATTATACTATCTATATTACATAATAAATGGATGATTATAATATCTATATTACATAATAAATGGATGATTATAATATCTATATTACACAATAAATGGATGATTATAATATCTATATTACATAATAAATGGATGATTATACTATATATATTACATAATAAATGGATGATTATACTATATATATTACATAATAAATGGATGATTATACTATCTATATTACATATTAAATGGATGATTATACTATCTATATTACATAATAAATGGATGATTAAACTATATATAAATGGATGATTATACTATATATAAATGGATGATTATACTATATATATTATATAATAAATGGATGACTATACTATCTATATTATATAATAAATGGATGATTATACTATCTATATTACATAATAAACGGATGATTATACTAGCTATATTACATAATAAATGGATGATTATACTATCTATATTACATAATAAATGGATGATTATAATATCTGTATTACATAATAAATGGATGATTATACTATATATATTACATAATAAATGGATGATTATACTATCTATATTACATAATAAATGGATGATTATAATATCTATATTACATAATAAATGGATGATTATAATATCTATATTACACAATAAATGGATGATTATAATATCTATATTACATAATAAATGGATGATTATACTATATATATTACATAATAAATGGATGATTATACTATCTATATTACATAATAAATGGATGATTATACTATATATATTACATAATAAATGGATGATTATACTATATATATTACATAATAAATGGATGATTATACTATATACAGGGTTGTAATAAATGGATGATTAAACTATATATAAATGGATGATTATACTATTTATAAATGGATTACTATACTATTTATAAATGGATTACTATACTATTTATAAATGGATTACTATACTATTTATAAATGGATTATTATACTATCTATAAATGGATGATTATACTATCTATAAATGGATGATTATACTATCTATTTTACATATCGATATAACGATCATTCTATTATTTATTTTAGAGGATTGTTCTCGATATAACGATCATTCCATTATCAAGTTTACAGGATAGTTCTCGATAAATTGATCATGTGCTATCTATTTTACAGGATAGTTTTCGATATCTTGACATTTCTATTATCTACTTTGCAGGTACATTCCAGATATATTGTTCCTCCACAACGATATCAAGTGAGTGTAAAACATTTTACAGCAATGGAAATCCCATGGACATTTTAACAACGTTAGCACATACATGTACTCTATCTAAGTTAACTACAGAACCATATATACACAGAACGACACGATGTGTGAATGGGTTTGTCGATACGGCACGAGTGGATAGAACGAGAGGCGCTTGTGCCTCGAGTTCTATGCTTCCGCGACAGCAAGAGTGCCGTATCAACAAACCCATTTACACACCGTGTCGTTCCGTGTTTATTACACGCTTCGCGTCCTAGAATCCGTGAATTAAAAATACAGGATTAGAAGGTTTATTTAGGCTCATACAGGGCGTGTTTGTATTGTGTGATGATTCTTTTATTTAAATAGTTCCAGTTTCATGGTTGATGCGAACGTCATGTACGTCATTTTACGTCAACGAGATGCGTATGGAACGTACGCTCCATACGGATTTGTAAATATGGAACAGCAATAAGACTATACTTCTAGGAACAAGCGTGTAATAAATAATTATTCATCGTAGAAGCTCAATTTCCGAACGGCAGGATTCCACGTCAGTAGCGCTAATCAGAACTAACGTTTAGTAGCACCAAGATGAAGTATTGATGAAGTATTGATGAAGTATTGATTAGGTATTTATGAAGTATTGATTAGGTATTTATGAAGTATTTATGAAGTATTGATGAAGTATTGAATCGAAGCGATTACTGTAACGCAATATGACGTAATTTTGGTGGGAAGTTGTGCTTCCAGGAATTGCAGTTCGGCGTGACTACGATAGACTCAGTGTGTCAGTGTACCTCTGAGAGTATATTTACATAAACTGGAAAATATTGTGAATGCAGAGTCTTCATAAATAATCTAAAAACAATCTAACTAAACTCAGATGTTACAACATCGGTGCGGAAGTGAATATAAATTGGGTAATTGGGCTAGCCAGCATTAATAAATGGCCAATGTAAAAGTGGTTCATATCCCACTTATAATAATAGTTACAGGAAGTTTTTAATCGAAGTTTGGTAATGCGTTATTTGTGCACCGACGTGAACTGTGATTGGCCAACTTGCTCATTTTCAACAGCACCACATTGAAATAGGCTCCAGTACAACAGTTTGGGAATTTCTATCTTTACCATTGGGCGGCCGACTGGTACCTCAAATTTTCCAATAAATAGCCATTTTAGCCTCAATAATTTACATCAAGTAGGAAAATATTTTACACAAAGTATGGATTGGAAGAGCATACAATGAGAACAATTGTACCATTTTAACGTTGAACGTTTTAACTTCTGTTACGCCACGTACGCACATACCGACAGACGTACGCACCTACCGACAGGCAGTAACTAATCTGCTAGTTCTAAAATGGTTCAGTCGATGTTGAAGGCTATTATAATTTTGTTTATAATTTTTATATATTTTTCTTATATTCTTTATCAATTTTTATCATATTTTGTACCATTTTACTTACATTCTTTAACAATTGTTAATTTGTTTTTATTTTTCGTACATTTTTTTTTAAATTATACAAAATAATATAAAATTTGTTAGGCCAATGCATTCTCTTATATATGCGATGCGCCCTATTGACGACTCGCATATATAAGATAATGCATTGGCACAGGGTACAGTCGATTTTGGAATTTCAACGTTCAATGCCCAGCTTCCATGACCAATTACAACAAAACCAGTGTGGGATACATGTCTGATCGACATGTCTGATAAACATATCATTTTGAAATGTAAACGTTGGCCCACCATGCAGGAACCTATATGTGAAAAATGAAAAATATGAAACAATCGTATTTTTTTATTTTACACGTTGTTACGATACTCATATCTGGAAAATTATTGCACAGTGTTTAGAATATTAGTTGACCGGTAGGTCCTATGCTATTCCCATATGTTTCTTGCGTCGCCTTAAATTCAAGGTGGAAATGTGGTCGTATCCACCAGATATGCCAAATCAACGAGGGCACGCGAAAAAAGGGAACTTAAATTTTTAGTTAACACATCCTAAAATCTGAGTATATATAATGACCACCCATTGTCATAAGAACTTTAAGGCTAAAACTAACCTTAGATTATAGCCGATTTAAATAACAATTTCCCAGAACGTATATATTTGAAGACAAACTTTGACAAAATAGATTGTAATAATCACGTGATTAACATTAAAATACTCTCCAAACAACCTTGGTTACAAGTATTACATAAATAAATCTAAAACAATGTTACAAGTATTAGACCCCGAAGCCACGACAAATAGTTTTCGCGACTGGCTCAACCGATTTCGTGGCTGGTTAACTAGCTTCGCCGGCTCAGTCCCGACGTTCGTGGCTGACGAAATATGGCGGCTCAGCCAGCTAAGATGTTATCAATCAGCGTACTTTCGTTTCCGAAATATTCCTAATCCCCGGTACTGACCCCGTTTGTATTAGCGTTTGTGGTGAACCCGTGGAATTCCAGACCACACGTAATCTTTTGATGTTGGGCTTTTCCACTATGGCAATAATACCCACATGGATATACTATGTAGTTTCCCATCTAATCGGTATAAGTTACATTGGGACTTCTGTCGACTTCAGACTGCTATCATCACTGGCATCTTGCATCATTGCATCATTGCATGATGAATCCGATAGTAATGATATATAATATTTCAAACTATTTTCTATTCTCTTCTACAGGTTATGTGCATATATTGACAAATGCCAGCGATATCTGAGACTGGGTCGTGTCGATATAAACAATTTATACTTTAACCCTTGCAATATCGAATGGATGCATCCATTCAGTTGTATGACAGCATGCATTGGGGTAGTCTATTCAACATTGAGGGGCCGATGTTCTGATAATATAACAACCATGGCGTGTCCATGCATGTATGCCAATATTAGGCAATGCGGTTTAGTTCTTTGCTATCCACAGTGCAGTTGAGCTTGACATATAAGCCCATGCATACGGCTCAGCCGTTTTACAATTCCGGCGGCGGAGATTTTTTTATGTGGCTGGCGTTAGAGATAATATGGCTGGCGGCGGCTTGTGGTCAATTTGGCTGGCAGCGGAGGCGTGTGATGGCGGCTTCGGGCTCTAACAAGTATTACATAAATAAATCTAAAACAATGTTTTGGCTTTACACAGTGCAAAACCGCTGAATATGCATCAGATTGACAGTCTAAGATGTTGTATACAAATATAAACAGAATTTATGAAATATAACTATTAAGAGCTATTTTGTAGGGATTCAATGTGACCGCCAAATCTAAGTTAGTGCCGCATGCGTTCTCCTCTTTTTTAAATACTCGTTTAGTAAACGTAATCTTTGATAAAGAGAGGGTTAATTGAGTAGCGGATATCTGATATAATAGTATCTACTTTGATAATTGCATTTCATTATTTATTACATGATCCTACCCTTATTCCATTGAATAAACCCATTCTATAAAATGTGATATTAAACGTCCGTTTAAAACAGTAATAGTGACAGGTGACCTTTGAATTCCGGTTTGTAATATGTTTAAGCTACGTATCAAAATACTATGGCTTCCAATATTTGTCCAACAAACTATAATGAATGAAGACTTTGAACAGGTTTGTCATTAAATATACGCCATTAAACACGCCAAAGAGTCTTTATGTATCTGGGACTATTTCTTTTCGCGGACAAACAACGCACAGTTACATGAAACGTCATCGCATGCCTTATAGAAGCCGATGTTAGTTTCGCGTCCCACTTGATTTAAGTACGTTTTGTCGAGGTTTTGGATCATGTAATCAATAGATCTACAACTCGTCCAGTAAATTAGGTCTGGACCTCGCAAAAGGCTCGGTACAGTCCCAATTTACTGGACTCGTTTTGTAAATTCCGCTATAAACTGGGGACGAGTTGTAGATCCTGTATATAATTTAGTACATGTGTAAATGTTTGTTCATGGAATTGTCGTAATGTTAAGTCGCAATGTGACTTTGTTTTTTATCTTCCGTGTGACCAGGATAGGGGCTTCACCCATCCTGTCAGTGGGTGCTTCACCCATCATATCCGTGGGTGCTTCACCCATCATGTCCGTTATAGTTTAGGACTTTGTTATATACCATTATCATTAGAATATGTATTTCCATTGGTCCTTATCTTTAGAATGTGTATTAACATTGGTCCATATCTTTAGAATATATATTTCCATTGGTCCTTAACTTTAGAATGTGTATTTCCATTGGTCCATATCTTTAGAATATATATTTCCATTGGTCCTTATCTTTAGAATGTGTATTTCCATTGGTCCATATCTTTAGAATATATATTTCCATTGGTCCTTAACTTTAGAATGTGTATTTCCATTAGTCCATATCTTTAGAATATATATTTCCATTGGTCCTTAACTTTAGAATGTGTATTAACATTGGTCCATATCTTTAGAATATATATTTCCATTGGTCCTTATCTTTAGAATGTGTATTTCCATTGGTCCTTTCAGACATCGACAGCTGCCATCCGGAGCCATGCAAAAACGGCGGCACGTGTACAACTAATTCTGACGGATCATACACATGCACGTGTCCAACAGGGTACACCGGCGCCAGGTGCAAGACAGGTAAACAATATATAAGTTCCTGCTTCCGCCAACTATGACTTAAATAGCTTCGTCTCTAACACCATATTTAGATTCTACATACCCTACCACTGACGGGTGCTCTATATCAGAACGCAGCTAGACCCTACACATCTTATATACTAGCCATCATACCCATCAGTAGGACGTGTTGTGATCAGATATCGACTTTAAAATTCATTAGAAGTTATTTAACTTTTTTAAATTTTGTCAGCAAGAAAATATTTCGATGGTCATTTCTGATAAATAACGTCCGTCATTTCGATTAACAGAACAGGATATGTATTAGTTCTTAGATTTAAAGATACGGGCGGCATTGGCGGTGGTTATGATGTCCAACTATTCACCTCCGTCAAAAAACGCCATAAACAGAAGGAATAGTAAGATATAGACAGATTTTGTTCTTATACCAATCAGAAATATGGCATAAACAGTATGTTATTTCAACGTTTTCCCCTTTGTTATGTAAACAAAAGCAAAAAACGTTACGTTCCCTGACTTTTGTTTAGATCCGGATATGGTAAACATAAAGAGCGTTATTTGTTACTGTTTTCCTGATATGGAATAATAAAGAGCGTTCATATCATTTTTGTGTGATTAACCAATATAATTGCGCTGTGTTTTGTAAACAGAAGCACAACTTCTGTAACACGAGCAGTCTCTTGCTTATGTACACCATCGTACGTCTTGACGACAATATACTATTTACGCGCTGATTATGTTTGGCATATGTATATATTTTGGTGTTCCTTCTGTTGATGGCGATTTGAACAAATATGAATATTTCTGCGACGAACGCCGCCCGTGCCTTTAAGCGTCATGTCATGTGACATGGAAGCACGTTGTGGTCCTTGTGGCCCGGTGAAATCGTCGCTTTTTGGTTGAACGTTCTCGCAGGAACCAATTAGCCCCACGATTTTCAGGCGAATTCTCTAACTGCTTGATTCTTAGGAAATTGTTGTGGTATTCATATATTCTAATATTATATGTGCTGGATCCAATAAAGATTGTGAACATATAAACTGTTTCTGAACCAATCGTTATCCAACGGGAGTCAACGATCTACGGCCTACTATAGGACATGTGTTTCAATTGGAAAGACAACCATCAGTAAATTAATTTGTGTATTGTGTCTTTGTGTATTGTGTCTTTGTGTATTTGAGAATGTTCATGAAAATGTGAGCTAAAATGTGTTGTAGGTCATAAGTCCATAACCGAATCCTAGCTTTCGAGTGACACTGTTTGTATAAATGTGACCCGCCATATCAAATCCAGTCGTAAGTCGGGATTTTTTTACCCGGTGCCAATGCATTCTCTTATATATGCGAGTCGACCATAGGTCGCCTCGCATATATAAGAGAATGCATTGGCCTAACAATTTTTTACAATTTTAATAATTTTTTCTTGTATTCTTTAACAATTTTATAATTTCACCCATACAGAGTCCCAGACAAACATGAGCAGACGACACTCTTCTATATGCTTCTATATATGTGTGGGGCTCCCTGCGGGGTAATGGATGTTTTGTATTTTATGTCCTAAAAATTGTAAGAAACATTTATTTAAAAACAAATTATAAAAAATTGTTAGGCCAATGCATTCTCTTATATATGCGAGGCGACATATGGTCGACTCGCATATATAAGAGAATGCATTAACACAGGGTAAAAAAAATCCCGACTTACGACTGGATTTTATATGGCGGGTCACAAATGTGTTTCGAGTATTTATCGACCTATTGTTAAAGCCAGAATGCATCAGAAGCGAAAATGTTTTGGTATCTTTTCAGCTGAAACTTTAAAGTTACTTTTAACTAAACTCTGATGCGTTTCAATTTTAGATATAGACTATTGCGACGGAGTGGTGTGTGAGAACGGAGGGACATGTGTCGATGGTCTCGTTTCGTACAGTTGTAATTGTGCGCCAGGATATGTCACGGATCATTGCCTAGTCTGTAAGTCTACATACGTACATCGACACACCTAAATAGATGATATGGCCCGCCGGGGTGCATAACGGATGATTGCACAATGGATCATCGGTTAGACGGCACAGACACGCGTGTCGCCATAATACTCTACACCCATACACCGTCACACCTGCATAGCTGCTACTGCACGTCTGGATACATATCAACGGATTGCGGTTCTCATCTATGCTCTAATTAATCGACCGATTTAACGAAGTTGTAGGCCGGTAGTGACCGGTGTTACACTGCCATTCATAGGGTGTCATATGGATTCACTGAACTAAATGGTTTACCATAGGCGACAGTGTTAACGTTTCGGCCAAATTCACCGAATTGAAGCCTGCAGTGATGTTTACCCAGCTAGATTGACACCAGTTGATCACGAAAATGCAAGACAAATCATAGGTCATGTGTTTACTTTTTAAAATAAATCCCCAAGTGTACGACAGTGCTATACCAAAGCCAAATTTGATCTGGAAAAAACCAGAACTACAGCAGCTAGTTAAATAAATTTCCCGCTCTCAAAAATCCATTCCCCCATTAATTCACCAGTTTAAACTATTTAGATATGATGTACAAATCAAATAAACGCGATGGCATCCTGTAATAACGTGTCGAATGTATCAGGTGAAGGTCATTCTTCAGTTACATTCACCTTTAGCATTCCACGGTGTACTCACTCCCCGACTCTAGAACACATTTAGCTCCCTGATTCCATATGGTATCCGCGAATGCTATCGGCTATCGGTAATCTTAGTTTGCGGTGACTGCCTTAAGGTGCCTTTACACGATTAAGCTTGCTCAATTCAGCAAGCTCAAGAGGCGAGCTGCATCGTGAAAAGCGGCGGTTCCTCGCTTAGAGGATTCGTCACCGAGATATTTGTAACTGATGATGATATCGATGAAATTCTGATTTTAACATATTACACTTCTTTTTACACTACATATGCATACACTATTTCTTGCTCTGCTCCTACAACATCCATGTATACTATTTAATTCCTAATTAAACCCTTTGGCTATAAATTTCATTCGGCCCTTTGCTAACGCTCCAAATTACTTTCTAAATTGATAATAGCCCAACAACAGGTTACGGTCTTTGTACTCCCATTTGTTTAACTGTGATGACGGTGTTTTTGCCGTGATTTTAACTATATTTAATATTTGGACCTCTTGCAAGGCACTCCATCATAGTTATCACATGGCATACACAGCCTTTATGTGAGTAGCACATCAAATTTCATACTCCACCGCCAAGCTACCAATTATCTTCTTTACTTTTAGTTGACATAACATTAGAGATCTTGTATCTTACTCCACAATAAATATACATGACATATCATCGCTTGTATGCATACCAGTGGTTTCGAACCTACCCTCTTATTTTGCGGTGACTGCCTTATATACAAACAGTTAATTGTTGTTGTGATCAACGAGAACCACGTTAATTCTTTTCACACAAGGGCAGCCAACAGCGATCAAAATATTCGTCTCTATTCAAAAACATTTAAGACTCACGGGCTGCATAAATTCACAAAACAGCGATATGCTGCTTACAGGTGCGACTGCAAACGATTTGTCACATCCGACCATAATAAATTGTTATTAAATATATATATATAATATATATAATATAGGACATGTGATATCTATAATTTAGTTTTTGCTTTAAACCTGCATTACAAATCATATTGTTCCCCATCCTAAAAACGTCACAGATAAGCAAGATCAAATAATAACATTTGGGCAACTGAGATATTGTTTGGTCACGTGACGATGACACATATGTATAAACATAATCTGTTTTATGCCAACACTTAATAAATGTTAATCAATTAAATGAAATATTGATTATAAACATTCAAAGATTTGTTACAACGATGAGATTAACTACTACGTTCGATCTAGAAATGTATAAACACGTTTGGCGTCCGGAGCCATTTTTAATCACCAATGTTTCAATTGATAAATACCATATCTACCGGTACACGATCAGGGGTATCTGTATTTTCAAGTTGGTTATACACAAACGATATTTCTATTAAAGTGATGTGAAACATTCCAGTAGGGTGATCAAATAGAAGTGGAGAATAATCTTGCTCAAAGTAGTATTTTTTACAAATATTATATCCAAGTTGACAAAAAACACAAATTTTCTTATATATTAATTAAATACAGTGACTCTCGATGGAGAAATAGTTTTCGTTAGCTTATAGCAGATAGTAGCGTCCCGAATCGAGAAGTAAATATTTACAATTGCGCGTAGTTCAGACGATGTTTTCTATGGAGTGGTAAGGTGGATTGTTTGAAAATTTCGGCGATGTTACTAGAATGCTATATTCCACCAGTTGGCATAGCGCCTGAATACTAACGTATTAGTTTCACGCACCCGAATAAGTCCATAATTTGTCTTTAATAGATTGTTCACGGTTCATTAACCAGACAAAGTTGGTCACTGACCGACATTCGCCATTGCAACATAAATGCATCGTCACCCGATTCCAGAAATAAACACACTCTCTGGTGTGGTTGTACTGCCGACTTTAAGGAGGGTCGATTAATTAGAGCATGGCTGTAGTCTAATTTAATTTTATGTTATGATTGAAAGATTGGGGTTAAATATATTTACGTCTTTGTTACTACCGGTAATTTTAAACATCTATTTGTAGCGCCGATTTTCACACAATTGATACACATTCTTCCCCACAATACAAGTAATTTAATCGTGTGATTTAAAGACGCCAAAAATTGGTACTGTTTGTGTGACAGAAGGGAGCACTACACTTGAGAATAATTTGTTTAGTCGCCGATTACCACCATCATACATAATCAACTAATGGAGTGGCTTAAAGCTGTCAAAAGTGGCGTCATTCGTGTCAGGGGAGAGGGGCACCATGCAAGATTGATAAACATATTTTGGCCCCGATTTCAAACAAAATGATACACTTACTTCTCTATGATACGAGGAATTTAATCGTGCGATTTAATGACGGTACATTGGTGCCGTTTGAGTGAGATGGGGGGCACTAAATTTGATAGGAATTTGTTTAGTCGCCGGTTACCACCAAACTTTTAATTAATGATCTCCGCACTCTTATAACTAATGTGTAGAAACGATTACACATCAAATGTGTGAACCCGGTTAATACACAATGTGTAGTTTTACATACAAATACATTGACCAAGGGCCGTTCTACACATAATGTGTATATTTTGTTACACACAGTGCATGCGCATTGCGGTGCCTTCAGTTTCATAGTCTGCTACATGACGGCCACATTGTTTGAGTATATTTTTTGGAATACAATCTACAGCGATCGTAGACAAGCTAGGAATGTAAGTTCAGAAGTCCGACTTGTGGGTATAGTATTAATGACATATGAGGATTTATTTGTTAAAACTTTCATGGCGAATACTGCTCTTAGACTCGTTTATATGATTGTTGTAATATGGTAATACTAATATTATGCAACCACGCCATGACCCTGGTTTGTTCATTTAAAACGAAAACTCACACAATAGGGAGAAAAATATTACGCACATCATTGTACGCCATGATAGTTTTAACATATAAATCTCCACATGTCATCAATACTATATACCCACAGTTCGGAATACTGAACTTACATTCTTGTCTATGATCTATATGTGTAAGAATCTACACAAAATGTGTAAGGGATATGTGTTGATTTTATGCACACCAGTGTGTATAAATGTGTAGAAAATGACCCATTTATTGTGTAAAAATTGTTACACAATTTGTGTACATACATAAAACTACACATATACTACACAAATATGTTTAAGATCAAAAATGAATAATTATTGTGTAGTAGGGCTACACATTGTGTGTAGAAAACCTACACATTAGTCATAAGAGTGCGTGATATGAGGAGTCTAATTGTGTGGTTTATAGATGCCAAACGTTGGGCCGTTCGAGTTAGGGCTGCATGCAGGGGAAAGAGACACCAAAATTGATAAAAAAAAAATATTTGGCGCCGATTTGCACCAAATTAATACGTATTCTTCTCCGTGATACCAGCTACATTTGGAGGGATGGAGACGGCACTAACATTGATAAGAATGGCTTAGTCACCGATATCCACCAAAGTTATATATAGTCTCGACAAAATGAATGGTGACCGAAACTATTGAACAAAACAACTTTCCAAAAAAACCTGACGTCACCAATGATACAAAACATACGATAACGAACACTATCACTTACTTTTCTCTTGTATATGTCTTTCAATTTTACAGCTAGGGAACCGTCTATGTGAGACATTATTAAACCATCACGGCGTTGGCGTGTTCCTCTACCTGGACGGTCTATCAAGATATGACTTTCTTGCTATAGTACTCGGCTCAGAGGACCCACACTTAACTTCACCTATTCAGAGATTCCACAATTTGATAATTGATGTAACATCATCGTATTTCGTGGCTATGTGTAGACTAATTACAAACAAACAACACATCTAGCATTCACACCATTGGCGTTTTCAATAATAGTGAATTCTGCCTCACATCCCCGCGCTTGTGAGATATTCGATTTTGTATGTAGTTCTCAACGAGCATACGGATGCGATATTCTTAGTTGTACATATAGGTATAAAACATGTTGTAGGATATATGTGTTAATTCGCCATGTATCTCAATAACTCAATGTAATCAAGAAACCGCCGCTTCTTTTTTTTCTTTAATTTCTTTTAATTTTGTTTTTACTTTCTACGAATATAATATCACGTTGGTGTAATTTGTTCAGCCATATGCTTGTGACATTCATGAGGATCTGTGTCTCAGTAAAAATGATGTTTACTAAATACTCCCCCGCAGGTGGGGGGGATTTTTTATTTACTTCCCCCCCCCCCCTCGTTTTCTTTAAAATTGATTGTTGTTTTGTTTTATGTTTTTTTGTTTTTGTATAAAATAATGTCACATATTGGTATACTTTGTTCAACCACATGATTGCGATATTCATGCTATCTGTGCATGTAAACAATGTTGTATATAATATACTCTACCCAGATGGAGGCAATAAAGAAATATATGTCAACTGCAGTTACGTTACAAACCGTGACCGACCACATGTACTCCACACAGTGTCTGTGTTGTGGTGATACTACATCCATACACGTTATCGGTGGTCACAGACTCACAGTTTTACAATACTTTGCGCACACATCTATAAATGTACAGGTTTGATGAACCTAGAACTGAGAAACTGACAACTGAATTATGTCAGGTAACTAAACAAGCTACAGCTCATCAGTCAAACTTAAAATTGAATTAGTTTCATAAAAATGACATATATTCATTAAACCTTTGTATTAACTTAACATTTATCTGTGAGTGGAAATCATTCTTACCTTTTATCTATTCTGTCCCACATTCATGTCGCTTTTGTTGTACTAGGAGTCTGAACCAGCATAGTTTATTATTACGTGATTGTGATACGACATTGACAAGATACCGCGAAATTAGGAATATTAGCTTTCAACATGAAGAAACGTTTGTTTACCGCTTTTTGTATAAAATTATATTGTGATGCTATTTTGCATGCATTCAAATATTACATTTAGTTCAGAGTGGTTTTGTTTTACCCTGTGCATTCTCTTATATACGCGAGTCGACCATAGCAAAAACAGCCACTCCGCATAAAATCATAATAAAATTATAATTGATCCCTAATCAGTCAATTCGTCCGGTCCCTTGTGTGTTGCGCGGATATTTTGTGGCATCTCGAATTTAGTATTATGAAATACCATGTCTGAATCAGATGCGCCATTGGAAATTGTGCCCATAGACGAAGCGTTAGGGAAAGTCAGATGCGACTTGACGCTGAACATCCATAACAATTTTGGTTACAACCATAAACCAAACTCAGGACGGAGATAAGATTCATTTCGGTTAAACATACATATCAATTACAGTATATGCAACCTATACGATAACATAATGAAGTCTTGTGTAAATATTATGCCCACTAAATATGTGGTCCTAGGGCTAAATTAGAAAAGATATAAACTATAGTGCAATTTACATGTGCACATAACAATCATGGCAGTATACACATGTTCCACAGTGAAGTGTTTATTATAAATAGCAGTAACTTTGTTGTGTGTGTGTGTGTGTACTTATATATGCTCGGATGTTTAGTGTGTTAACATAGAATCGTTACAATTTTATCTGATGACTCTCAAAAAAGCCAGAATTGCATAATTTGGAGTAATACGATATATATATATATATATATATATGTATATTTAATAAGATGATTCGGTTTCATTGTCGCGTAACGGTCTACTCGAGTGGGAACGAGTCATAATTTAAAGTCTGTAAAATAAACATTATTATAACAAATCGTTGATACACCGTAGCGTGTCGTCTGGCATGTGTGGTCTATATACAAACTCCAATCATGTTAATACTAAACGAATAACCGATTAGCTGCATGCATGCGAACGGCAGCATTCACGTGCGTGTGATCAAGCCATCGCGTTATCATTCATTCACGTTCTTGAGATCGCAAATCTGAATGCTGAGATGAATGTTCAATTAATTTCAATTGAAACACATTCATAATATATATGCACACAATATTTCGAATATGTTATGTATTCATATTTCAGATGACATTCGCAGTCCAATTTATCAGTCTCAGATACACATAAAAAAACTCGAAAACTCATCAGAACTCCTTAAGTAATACGCATATTTATGCACAGAAACTCGGCGTTTGGCGCATCTTCGTCTGTGCCGTTCGCATCTGTCTTGACCGACAGTGGTCCCTTCATATCGCGCGGATATTGAGAAGGACACGGATTTTTTAAATTCTGTCCATTCGTATGCTTCATTGACAGATTCAACTATATACCGGCATTTGTTTTGGAAGCGTGGGAGTCCAGGAACTATACTAGTGAATGAATGTTCTAGAAAATTTGAGTGAGCAAAAGCAAAAACACCATTGAAAAATTTCACCAAAAAAAAACATTAATGGTCTGATCTGGGAAAACTAAATGACAACTAGTGGATAAATACTCCTGCTTCGTGTGGACATACACATACGATGCTCGATATCTGTATTACGAAGAGAAACAAACATATCTCCATATCATATACGTGAAAATGACTTTCCCATATTCTCGGTTTTGGCGATACCCTCGGTTTTGGCGATACCACGTACACGGGGTGATACTCTGTCTTGACAACTTTGTGTATTCTTTGTATTAATTTTTATTTAACATATTTGTTTACACCAATTCAGCGTCGTGTATTTGTGAAAATTTATATAACAAATAGACATCACTAGACTATTTTTGCGAACTAATTCACCACAAATTCGTGATTCCATTCGCTCGTTGTACACAAACATACATTGTCAACAATTCACCACCCTCGTCAATAATTATAATCACATAATTATCACCCCCGTGTACGTGGTATCGCCAAAACCGAGGGTATCGCCAAAACCGAGAATATGGGAAAGTCATTTTCACGTATATGATATGGGGATATGTTTGTTTCTCATCGTAATACAGGCATCGAGCATCGTATGTGTATGTCCACGCGAAGCAGGAGTATTTATCCACTAGTTGTCATTTAGTTTTCCCAGATCAGACCATTAATTTCTTTTTGGCGAATTTTTTCAATGGTGTTTTTACTTTTGCTCACTCAAATTTTCGAGAACATCCATTCACTGGTATAATTCCTGGACTCCCACGCTTCCAAAACAAATGCCGGTATATAGTTGAATATGTCAATGAAGCATACGATTTGACAGAATTTAAAAAATCCCTGTCGTTCTCAATATCCGCGCGATATGATGGGACCACTGTCGGTCCAGAAAGATGCGAACGGCACAGATGAAGATGCGCCAAACGCCGAGTTTCTGTGCAGTAAATATGCGTATTACTTAAGGAGTTGTGATGAGTTTTCGAGTGTTTTTATGTGTATCTGAGACTGATAAATTGGACTGCGAATGTCATCTGAAATATGAATACATAACATATTCGAAATATTGTGTGCATATATATTATGAATGTGTTTCAATTGAAATTAATTGAACATCCATCTCAGCATTCAGATTTGCGATCTCAAGAACGTGAATGAATGATAGCGCGATGCCTTGATCACACGCACGTGAATGCTGCCGTTTGCATGCATGCACCTAATCGGATATTCGTTTAGTATTAACATGCTTGGAGTTTGTATATAGACCACACATGCCGGACGACACGCTACGGCGTATCAACGATTTGTTACAATCATGTTATTTTACAGACTTTATGACTCGTTCTACTCGAGTAGACCGTTCCGCGACAATGAAACCGAATCATCTTATCGAATATGCATATATCGTATTGCTCCAAATTATGCAATTCTGGCTTTTTAAGAGTCATCAGATAAAATGGTAACGATTCTATGTTAACCTTAAACATCCGTACATGTACCATCACAATGTGCTATGTGTGGCACACGTGTGTGCCTTCTTATCTGGATGTCGATGGGCCTCTGTATTGTATCTATGTAGCACATGTAGTCAGCTTACCAACTTATAACACCATGTTTAAACAAACTCAAACCAGACCATGCTGTTTTGATAAATAACGTATCTTCCTCAGATGAAGCTATATATATATATATCTGGGGAAGTGTTATGTTACACCAACACACAACTGTCACATCCCTATAACCGAGTGGATGAATTAGCCGACTAAAAGACAGAACATGTGGTCTTCGGATGTAGCCTAGTATGTTCGCGGATAGAGCACGTATAAATATTTATCTTTTTTCCTGTGATGTTTTGTATAAGAATTATCATTGGAAATTGCTCGTCTGACCGCCAACATGTGCTATGGTGTCAATTTTTCTCTGTTGAATGGTTTGACAGAGGTTAAGACTCCGCCCCAACAAAACAAGTACTCTCACCGAAGACAAATTTTTTTTATGATGAATGACACGTTATACTCATCATCGGGCCTCGTGAAAGTTTGCACGAGTGGAGCTATAATCACAACAATTATCTCTGTCTGTGAACAAAGCAAAAACAGCCAGTCCGCATAAAATCATAATAAAATTATAATGGATCCCTTAATCAGTCAATTCGTCCGGTCCCTTGTGTGTTGCGCGGATATTTTGTGGCATCTCGAATTTAGTATTATGAAATATCATGTCTGAATCAGATGCGCCATTGGCAATTGTGCCCATAGACGAAGCGTTAGGGAAAGTCAGATGCGACTTGACGCTGAACATCCATAACAATTTTAGTTAGAACATATATATATGTATATTCAATAAGATGATTCGGTTTCATTGTCGCGTAACGGTCTACTTGAGTGAGAACGAGTCATAATTTAAAGTCTGTAAAATAAACATGATCATGACAAATCGTTGATACGCCGTAGCGTGTCGTCTGGCATGTGTGGTCTATATATATATATGTATATTTAATAAGATGATTCGGTTTCATT
The DNA here is from genome assembly GCA_032622095.1 of Siphonodentalium dalli. Lineage (NCBI taxonomy): Eukaryota > Metazoa > Mollusca > Scaphopoda > Gadilida > Siphonodentaliidae > Siphonodentalium > Siphonodentalium dalli. The sequence continues at coordinate 8,850,893 of CP136061.1, forward strand.
GTCGCGTAACGGTCAACTCGAGTGGGAACGAGTCATAATTTAAAGTCTGTAAAATAAACATTATTATAACAAATCGTTGATACACCGTAGCGTGTCGTCTGACATGTGTGGTCTATATACAAACTCCAACCATGTTAATACTAAACGAATAACCGATTAGCTGCATGCATGCGAACGGCAGCATTCACGTGCGTGTGATCAAGCCATCGCGTTATCATTCATTCACGTTCTTGAGATCGCAAATCTGAATGCTGAGATGAATGTTCAATTAATTTCAATTGAAACACATTCATAATATATATGCACACAATATTTCGAATATGTTATGTATTCATATTTCAGATGACATTCGCAGTCCAATTTATCAGTCTCAGATACACATAAAAAAAACTCGAAAACTCATCAGAACTCCTTAAGTAATACGCATATTTATGCACAGAAACTCGGCGTTTGGCGCATCTTCGTCTGTGCCGTTCGCATCTTTCTGGACCGACAGTGGTCCCTTCATATCGCGCGGATATTGAGAAGGACACGGATTTTTTAAATTCTGTCCATTCGTATGCTTCATTGACAGATTCAACTATATACCGGCATTTGTTTTGGAAGCGTGGGAGTCCAGGAACTATACTAGTGAATGAATGTTCTAGAAAATTTGAGTGAGCAAAAGCAAAAACACCATTGAAAAATTTCACCAAAAAAAAACATTAATGGTCTGATCTGGGAAAACTAAATGACAACTAGTGGATAAATACTCCTGCTTCGTGTGGACATACACATACGATGCTCGATGTCTGTATTACGATGAGAAACAAACATATCTCCATATCATATACGTGAAAATGACTTTCCCATATTCTCGGTTTTGGCGATACCCTCGGTTTTGGCGATACCACGTACACGGGGGTGATACTCTGTCTTGACAACTTTGTGTATTCTTTGTATTAATTTTTATTTAACATATTTGTTTACACCAATTCAGCGTCGTGTATTTGTGAAAATTTATATAACAAATAGACATCACTAGACTATTTTTGCGAACTAATTCACCACAAACTCGTGATTCCATTCGCTCGTTGTACACAAACATACATTGTCAACAATTCACCACCCTCGTCAATAATTATAATCACATAATTATCACCCCCGTGTACGTGGTATCGCCAAAACCGAGGGTATCGCCAAAACCGAGAATATGGGAAAGTCATTTTCACGTATATGATATGGGGATATGTTTGTTTCTCATCGTAATACAGGCATCGATCATCGTATGTGTATGTCCACGCGAAGCAGGAGTATTTATCCACTAGTTGTCATTTAGTTTTCCCAGATCAGACCATTAATTTCTTTTTGGCGAATTTTTTCAATGGTGTTTTTACTTTTGCTCACTCAAATTTTCGAGAACATCCATTCACTGGTATAATTCCTGGACTCCCACGCTTCCAAAACAAATGCCGGTATATAGTTGAATATGTCAATGAAGCATACGATTTGACAGAATTTAAAAAATCCCTGTCGTTCTCAATATCCGCGCGATATGATGGGACCACTGTCGGTCCAGAAAGATGCGAACGGCACAGATGAAGATGCGCCAAACGCCGAGTTTCTGTGCAGTAAATATGCGTATTACTTAAGGAGTTGTGATGAGTTTTCGAGTGTTTTTATGTGTATCTGAGACTGGTAAATTGGACTGCGAATGTCATCTGAAATATGAATCCATAACATATTCGAAATATTGTGTGCATATATATTATGAATGTGTTTCAATTGAAATTAATTGAACATCCATCTCAGCATTCAGATTTGCGATCTCAAGAACGTGAATGAATGATAGCGCGATGCCTTGATCACACGCACGTGAATGCTGCCGTTTGCATGCATGCACCTAATCGGATATTCGTTTAGTATTAACATGCTTGGAGTTTGTATATAGACCACACATGCCGGACGACACGCTACGGCGTATCAACGATTTGTTATAATCATGTTATTTTACAGACTTTATGACTCGTTCTACTCGAGTAGACCGTTCCGCGACAATGAAACCGAATCATCTTATCGAATATGCATATATCGTATTGCTCCAAATTATGCAATTCTGGCTTTTTAAGAGTCATCAGATAAAGTGGTAACGATTCTATGTTAACCTTAAACATCCGTACATGTACCATCACAATGTGCTATGTGTGGCACACGTGTGTGCCTTCTTATCTGGATGTCGATGGGCCTCTGTATTGTATATATGTAGCACATGTAGTCAGCTTACCAACTTATAACACCATGTTTAAACAAACTCAAACCAGACCATGCTGTTTTGATAAATAACGTATCTTCCTCAGATGAAGCTATATATATATATATATCTGGGGAAGTGTTATGTTACACCAACACACAACTGTCACATCCCTATAACCGAGTGGATGAATTAGCCGACTAAAAGACAGAACATGTGGTCTTCGGATGTAGCCTAGTATGTTCGCGGATAGAGCACGTATAAATATTTATCTTTTTTCCTGTGATGTTTTGTATAAGAATTATCATTGGAAATTGCTCGTCTGACCGCCAACATGTGCTATGGTGTCAATTTTTCTCTGTTGAATGGTTTGACAGAGGTTAAGACTCCGCCCCAACAAAACAAGTACTCTCACCGAAAACAAATTTTTTTTATGATGAATGACACGTTATACTCATCATCGGGCCTCGTGAAAGTTTGCACGAGTGGAGCTATAATCACAACAATTATCTCTGTCTGTGAACAAAGCAAAAACAGCCAGTCCGCATAAAATCATAATAAAATTATAATGGATCCCTTAATCAGTCAATTCGTCCGGTCCCTTGTGTGTTGCGCGGATATTTTGTGGCATCTCGAATTTAGTATTATGAAATATCATGTCTGAATCAGATGCGCCATTGGCAATTGTGCCCATAGACGAAGCGTTAGGGAAAGTCAGATGCGACTTGACGCTGAACATCCATAACAATTTTAGTTAGAACATATATATATGTATATTCAATAAGATGATTCGGTTTCATTGTCGCGTAACGGTCTACTTGAGTGAGAACGAGTCATAATTTAAAGTCTGTAAAATAAACATGATCATGACAAATCGTTGATACGCCGTAGCGTGTCGTCTGGCATGTGTGGTCTATATATATATATGTATATTTAATAAGATGATTCGGTTTCATTGTCGCGTAACGGTCAACTCGAGTGGGAACGAGTCATAATTTAAAGTCTGTAAAATAAACATTATTATAACAAATCGTTGATACACCGTAGCGTGTCGTCTGGCATGTGTGGTCTATATACAAACTCCAACCATGTTAATACTAAACGAATAACCGATTAGCTGCATGCATGCGAACGGCAGCATTCACGTGCGTGTGATCAAGCCATCGCGTTATCATTCATTCACGTTCTTGAGATCGCAAATCTGAATGCTGAGATGAATGTTCAATTAATTTCAATTGAAACACATTCATAATATATATGCACACAATATTTCGAATATGTTATGTATTCATATTTCAGATGACATTCGCAGTCCAATTTATCAGTCTCAGATACACATAAAAAAAACTCGAAAACTCATCAGAACTCCTTAAGTAATACGCATATTTATGCACAGAAACTCGGCGTTTGGCGCATCTTCGTCTGTGCCGTTCGCATCTTTCTGGACCGACAGTGGTCCCTTCATATCGCGCGGATATTGAGAAGGACACGGATTTTTTAAATTCTGTCCATTCGTATGCTTCATTGACAGATTCAACTATATACCGGCATTTGTTTTGGAAGCGTGGGAGTCCAGGAACTATACTAGTGAATGAATGTTCTAGAAAATTTGAGTGAGCAAAAGCAAAAACACCATTGAAAAATTTCACCAAAAAAAAACATTAATGGTCTGATCTGGGAAAACTAAATGACAACTAGTGGATAAATACTCCTGCTTCGTGTGGACATACACATACGATGCTCGATGTCTGTATTACGATGAGAAACAAACATATCTCCATATCATATACGTGAAAATGACTTTCCCATATTCTCGGTTTTGGCGATACCCTCGGTTTTGGCGATACCACGTACACGGGGGTGATACTCTGTCTTGACAACTTTGTGTATTCTTTGTATTAATTTTTATTTAACATATTTGTTTACACCAATTCAGCGTCGTGTATTTGTGAAAATTTATATAACAAATAGACATCACTAGACTATTTTTGCGAACTAATTCACCACAAACTCGTGATTCCATTCGCTCGTTGTACACAAACATACATTGTCAACAATTCACCACCCTCGTCAATAATTATAATCACATAATTATCACCCCCGTGTACGTGGTATCGCCAAAACCGAGGGTATCGCCAAAACCGAGAATATGGGAAAGTCATTTTCACGTATATGATATGGGGATATGTTTGTTTCTCATCGTAATACAGGCATCGATCATCGTATGTGTATGTCCACGCGAAGCAGGAGTATTTATCCACTAGTTGTCATTTAGTTTTCCCAGATCAGACCATTAATTTCTTTTTGGCGAATTTTTTCAATGGTGTTTTTACTTTTGCTCACTCAAATTTTCGAGAACATCCATTCACTGGTATAATTCCTGGACTCCCACGCTTCCAAAACAAATGCCGGTATATAGTTGAATATGTCAATGAAGCATACGATTTGACAGAATTTAAAAAATCCCTGTCGTTCTCAATATCCGCGCGATATGATGGGACCACTGTCGGTCCAGAAAGATGCGAACGGCACAGATGAAGATGCGCCAAACGCCGAGTTTCTGTGCAGTAAATATGCGTATTACTTAAGGAGTTGTGATGAGTTTTCGAGTGTTTTTATGTGTATCTGAGACTGGTAAATTGGACTGCGAATGTCATCTGAAATATGAATCCATAACATATTCGAAATATTGTGTGCATATATATTATGAATGTGTTTCAATTGAAATTAATTGAACATCCATCTCAGCATTCAGATTTGCGATCTCAAGAACGTGAATGAATGATAGCGCGATGCCTTGATCACACGCACGTGAATGCTGCCGTTTGCATGCATGCACCTAATCGGATATTCTTTTAGTATTAACATGCTTGGAGTTTGTATATAAACCACACATGCCGGACGACACGCTACGGCGTATCAACGATTTGTTATAATCATGTTATTTTACAGACTTTATGACTCGTTCTACTCGAGTAGACCGTTCCGCGACAATGAAACCGAATCATCTTATCGAATATGCATATATCGTATTGCTCCAAATTATGCAATTCTGGCTTTTTAAGAGTCATCAGATAAAATGGTAACGATTCTATGTTAACCTTAAACATCCGTACATGTACCATCACAATGTGCTATGTGTGGCACACGTGTGTGCCTTCTTATCTGGATGTCGATGGGCCTCTGTATTGTATCTATGTAGCACATGTAGTCAGCTTACCAACTTATAACACCATGTTTAAACAAACTCAAACCAGACCATGCTGTTTTGATAAATAACGTATCTTCCTCAGATGAAGCTATATATATATATATCTGGGGAAGTGTTATGTTACACCAACACACAACTGTCACATCCCTATAACCGAGTGGATGAATTAGCCGACTAAAAGACAGAGCATGTGGTCTTCGGATGTAGCCTAGTATGTTCGCGGATAGAGCACGTATAAATATTTATCTTTTTTCCTGTGATGTTTTGTATAAGAATTATCATTGGAAATTGCTCGTCTGACCGCCAACATGTGCTATGGTGTCAATTTTTCTCTGTTGAATGGTTTGACAGAGGTTAAGACTCCGCCCCAACAAAACAAGTACTCTCATCGAAGACAAAAAAAATTATGATGAATGACACGTTATACTCATCATAGGGCCTCGTGAAAGTTTGCACGAGTGGAGCTATAATCACAACAATTATCTCTGTCTGTGAACAAAGCAAAAACAGCCAGTCCGCATAAAATCATAATAAAATTATAATGGATCCCTTAATCAGTCAATTCGTCCGGTCCCTTGTGTGTTGCGCGGATATTTTGTGGCATCTCGAATTTAGTATTATGAAATATCATGTCTGAATCAGATGCGCCATTGGAAATTGTGCCCATAGACGAAGCGTTAGGGAAAGTCAGATGCGACTTGACGCTGAACATCCATAACAATTTTAGTTAGAACATATATATATGTATATTCAATAAGATGATTCGGTTTCATTGTCGCGTAACGGTCTACTTGAGTGAGAACGAGTCATAATTTAAAGTCTGTAAAATAAACATGATCATGACAAATCGTTGATACGCCGTAGCGTGTCGTCTGGCATGTATATACAAACTCCAAGCATGTTAATACTAAACGAATAACCGATTAGCTGCATGCATGAGAAACGGCAGCATTCACGTGCGTAAATTTACATACACCTGATATCTCTTCCGATTTCCCCATAGCGTTACGGTAGACACGCCCCCTTATTCAATGCGTTCATAAACCTATGAACGTAACGTGACGTCACTTTCAATGTCGTTCATAGGTTTATGAAAACATTGGTCCCGGAAATTACCGGGGATTGTCGGACATTACCGACTGCTTGAGTATCTAGTCAGCCAATACGCCAAGGATTTGATAGCAAACAATATATAATCGAGGTTCACGATTGGATGGCTTGTGTCATCTAATCGCGAGCTCGGGGGGCACGAGATGTTCGATTGACTATCAGAATGTTGGTTATCATATAATCCCATATTCCATAATATGTCAAATATAGCGAATTATCGAAATATGAAGTACAACGAAAAAGCGAAATATGAAAATACAGCGAAATGGTGAAATGGCACGAAAAATCAAAAGTGGAAAATACAGCGAAATAGGGCGAAATATAGAGCGAAATATAGAAATAGGAAATTATTTTTATAAACGAAATAACGGAGATATTTGAAAAGGTGTTTTTGACGAAATAACGGACATATTTGGAGAAGTGTTTTAAAGAGCGTAAGTATATAAATATAAATAATAAACGGCGGATTCAACGTGGTCATGGGTTTTGACCGCGATAAAAAATCAGCAAACTCCGCATGAACCCCTTCGGGGTTCATGCAGTTTGCTGAATTTTTCTCGCGGTCAAAATCCCATGACTACATTGAAACCGCCGTTCATTTCTTATGTGATCAACAGATCAAGGTATCGCGTTATCATTCATTCACGTTCTTGAGATCGCAAATCTGAATGCTGAGATGAATGTTCAATTAATTTCAATTGAAACACATTCATAATATATATGCACACAATATTTCGAATATGTTATGGATTCATATTTCAGATGACATTCGCAGTCAATTTATCACTCTCAGATACACATAAAAACACTCGAAAACTTATCAGAACTCCTTAAGTAATACGCATATTTACTCCACAGAAACTCGGCGTTTGGCGCATCTTCATCTGTGCCGTTCGCATCTTTCTGGACCGACAGTGGTCCCTTCACATCGCGCGGATATTGAGAACAACAGGGATTTTTTAAATTCTGTCAAATCGTATGCTTCATTGACAGATTCAACTATATACCGGCATTTGTTTTGGAAGCGTGGGAGTCCAGGAACTATACCAGTGAATGGATGTTCTAGAAAATTTGAGTGAGCAAAAGCAAAAACACCATTGAAAAAATTCGCCAAAAAAACATTAATGGTCTGATCTGGGAAAACTAAATGACAACTAGTGGATAGATACTCCTGCTCCGTGTGGACATACACATACGACGCTCGATGTCTGTATTACGATGAGAAACAAACATATCCCCATATCATATTACGTGAAAATGACTTTCCCATATTCTCGGTTTTGGCGATACCCTCGGTTTTGGCGATACCACGTACACGGGGATGATTATATTCAGTCTTTCTTTTGTGAAAATTATGACTCAAATGACTAAAATGTTGGAAACTATTTGTTTGTCTCGCCGATGTTACAACGAACCCTCGCATATATAAGAGAATGCATTGGCCTAACAATTTTTACAATTTTAATAATTTTTTCTTGTATTCTTTAACAATTTTATAATTTCACCCATACAGAGCCCCTGACAAACATGAGCAGACGACACTCTTCTATATGCTTCTGTATATGTGTGGGGCTCCCTGCAGGGTAATGGATGTTTTCCCGGGCAAACGTCAATCGTAAATTTAACGAGTAACCGAGGCTTCGATGTTTGACATTAGTCCATCAATCTATTCGGCGAAAACGTCTATAGAAAATTAAAGACAAGCTCCAAGTAGCCAGTAGGTCAACTTGAATTAGGGTTCGGATCAAATATTCCAATACTTGAATGAAAGTATTATGTAAATTATGTAGACAAAAGTTATACGGGACAATTCCCGTTTCCAAATGTAGCACTTTTGTGGAAATACATCATCCGCAAATTTAAAATATATTTCGGTTTCATGTTCATGATATTACTATATATAATGGATTATAAATCATCTTGTCTGAAAAAAAAGACATTTATATTTGCTTCTGGCCACTTAAAGTGATGTGAAACACTCCGGTATGGTGATCAAATAGAAATGGAGAATAATCTTGTTCAAAGTAGTAATTTCTACAAATAGTATTTCCAAATTGACAACACACACCGTCATTCTCATATATGAATTACATTCAGTGACTCTCGATGGAGAAATTGTTTTCCTAAGTTTATCGCCGATAGATGCGTCCCGAATCGAGTAGTAAATATTTACAAGTGAGCGTAGTTCCGACGATGTTTTCTATGGAGTGGTACGGTTGATTTGCTTCAAATTTTCGGCGATGTTGGTAGAATGTTACATTCCTCCAGTTGTCAAAGAGCTTGAATACTAACTTATCAGTTTTACGCACCCGAACAAGTACATAATATGTCTTTAAATCAATTATGCTTATGTTTATGAAGTGAACGAGGTGAAATTTGAAGCAATGAAAATGGCGTCTAAGTGACGTTAAATTTGATTGGTAATTGATAAGTAAAGTTAATTATGATTGGACGGAGACATACATTATTCGGAAAACCGAGAACAGGACGAGTTGCCCCGAACTTGGATCGAAGTAGGTTAAATCGTTAGTCTCTGACATCTACATTTAGTAACATTTCACTATTTTTAGTATTGCTATTTATAGAATTCCGCCAACAACATCGAATAGTATAGCGTAGACTCTGTGTCGTGTACATATAATTATGCTTATCGCTCGCCTCATTTCTGGCTCGCTATTACAAATGTTGATCAACAGCTGCACGCCGTTTCACGGACCATGAACTATTAACGCATATGTCTGTATTTAACTGTGGTTTACCTTTTCAGCACTTAATTTGGTATCTTAGGTTCTCATTTGTGTTTATTTTCAGGGGTTGGTTTTTGTAACCCAAGCCCGTGCCAGAATCAGGCGCCATGTATGGATACATCAGATGATTATTACTGCCGTTGTACACCAGGGTATAGTGGCAATGAATGCCAGGATGGTGAGTAATGCCACGCCCATACATAACTATCACTGCCACTGTAAGTTCAGCTATAGATATAACGATTCAAAATCTGGATCGTGTGTAACACCACTCGAATATATAACTATCACTTCCATTGTACAGTTATCGTAAACCTACGGCCCTAAGGTGGGATATTTAATGGAGCAGTGGTCCGTATCCCCAACATACAGCCATAAGGTGGGATATTTAACGGAGCGGAGGTCCGTATCCCAATATACAGCCATAAGGTGGAATATTTAACGGACCAGTGGTCCGTATCCCAAATCTACAGCCCTAAGGTGGGATATTTAACGGAACAGTGGTCCGTATCCCAAATCTACTGCCCTAAGGTGGGATATTTAACGGAACAGTGGTCCGTATCCCAATATACAGCCCTAAGGTGGGATATATAACGGAGCAGTGGTCCGTATCCCAAATCTACACCCATAAGGTGGGATATTTAATGGAGCAGTGGTCTGTATCCCAAATCTACAGCCATAAGGTGGGATATTTAAAGGAGCAGTGGTCTGTATCCCAAATATACAGCCATAAGGTGGGGTATTTAATGGAGCAGTGGTCCGTATCCCAAATCTACACCCATAAGGTGGGATATTTAATGGAGCAGTGGTCCGTATCCCAAATCTACAACCATAAGGCGGGATATTTAAAGGATCAGTGGTCGTATCCCAAATCTACAACCATAAGGTGGGATATATAACGGAACAGTGGTCCGTATCCACAATCTACTGCCCTAAGGTGGGATATATAACGGAGCAGTGGTCCGTATCCCAAATCTACTGCCATAAGGTGGGATATATAACGGAACAGTGGTCCGTATCCACAATCTACTGCCCTAAGGTGGGATATTTAACGGAACAGTGGTCCGTATCCCAATATACAGCCCTAAGGTGGGATATATAACGGAGCAGTGGTTCGTATCCTAAATCTACAGCCATAAGGTGGGATATATAACGGAGCAGTGGTCCGTATCCCAAATCTACTGCCATAAGGTGGGATATATAACGGAGCAGTGGTCCGTATCCTAAATCTACAGCCATAAGGTGGGATATATAACGGAGCAGTGGTCCGTATCCCAAATCTACTGCCATAAGGTGGGATATATAACGGAGCAGTGGTCCGTATCCCAAATCTACAGCCCTAAGGCGGGATATTTAAAGGAGCAGTGGTCCGTATCCCAAATCTACAGCCATAAGGTGGGATATTTAACGGAGCAGTGGTCCGTATCCCAAATCTACGGTCCCAATGTGTGATATTTAACGGAGCATTGGTCCGTATCCCATATCTAGGGCCCTAATGTGGGATATTTAACAAAGCGGAGGTCCGTATACCAAATCTACGGTCCTAAGGTGGGATATTTAACGGTGCTGTGGTCCGTATCCCATATATACTGCCCTAAGGTGGGATATTTAACAGAACAGTGGTCCGTATCCCATATATACTGCCCTAAGGTGGGATAATTAACAGAGCAGTGGTCCGTATCCCATATCTACAGCCCTAAGGTGGGATATTTAATGGAACAGTTGTCCGTATCCCAAATCTACAGCCCTAAGGTGGGATATTTACGGAGCAGTGGTCCGTATCCCATATCTACAGCCCTAAGGTGGGATATTTAACGGAACAGTTGTCCGTATCCCAAATCTACAGCCCTAAGGTGGGATATTTACGGAGCAGTGGTCCGTATCCCAAATCTACTGCCCTAAGGTGGGATATATAACGGAGTTGTGGTCCGTATCCCAAATCTACTGCCCTAAGGGGTGATATTTAACGGAGCAGTGGTCCGTATCCCAAATCTACAGCCATAAGGTGTGATATTTAACGGAGCAGTGGTCCGTATCCTAAATCTACAGCCATAAGGTGGGATATTTAACGGAACAGTGGTCCGTATCCACAATCTACTGCCCTAAGGTGGGATATATAATGGAGTAGTGGTCCGTATCCCAAATCTACAGCCATAAGGTGGGATATTTAACGAAGCAGTGGTCCGTATCCCAAATCTACAGCCCTAAGGCGGGATATTTAACGGAACAGTGGTCCGTATCCCAAATCTACGGCCCTAATGGGTGATATTTAGCGGAGCAGTGGTCCGTATCCCAAATCTACTGTCCTAAGGTGGGATATATAACGGAGTAGTGGTCCGTATCCCAAATCTACAGCCCTAAGGTGGGATATTTGACGGAGCAGTGGTCCGTATCCCAAATCTACAGCCCTAAGGCGGGATATTTAACGAAACAGTGGTCCGTATCCCAAATCTACGGCCCTAATGGGTGATATTTAGCGGAGCAGTGGTACGTATCCCAAATCTACTGCCCTAAGGTGGGATATATAACGGAGTAGTGGTCCGTATCCCAAATCTACAGCCATAAGGTGGGATATTTAACGGAGCAGTGGTCCGTATCCTAAATCTACAGCCATAAGGCGGGATATTTAAAGGAGCAGTGGTCCGTATCCCAAATCTACTGCCCTACGGTGGGATATTTAACGGAGCAGTGGTCCGTATCCTAAATCTACAGCCATAAGGTGGGATATTTAACGGAACAGTGGTCCGTATCCACAATCTACTGCCCTAAGGTGGGATATATAATGGAGTAGTGGTCCGTATCCCAAATCTACAGCCATAAGGTGGGATATTTAACGAAGCAGTGGTCCGTATCCCAAATATACAGCCATAAGGTGGGATATTTAACGGAAAAGTGGTCCGTATCCACAATCTACTGCCCTAAGGTGGGATATATAATGGAGTAGTGGTCCGTATCCCAAATCTACAGCCATAAGGCGGGATATTTAAAGGAGCAGTTGTCCGTATCCCAAATCTACAGCCATAAGGTGGGATATTTAACGGAGCAGTGGTCCGTATCCCAAATCTACTGCCCTAAGGTGGGATATTTAACGGAGCAGTGGTCCGTATCCCAAATCTACAGCCATAAGGCGGGATATTTAAAGGAGCAGTGGTCCATATCCAAAGATTTACAGCCATAAGGGGTGATATTTAATGGAATAGTGGTCCCTATCCCATATCTACTGCCCTAAGGGGTGATATTTAACGGACCGGTGGTCCGTATCCCAAATCTACTGCCCTAAGGTGGGATATTTAAAGGAGCAGTGGTCCATATCCAAAAATTTAAAGCCCTAAGGCGGGATATTTAACGGAACAGTGGTCCGTATCCCAAATCTACGGCCCTAATGGGTGATATTAAGCTGAGCAGTGGTCCGTATCCCAAATCTACTGCCCTAAGGTGGGATATATAACGGAGTAGTGGTCCGTATCCCAAATCTACAGCCATAAGGTGGGATATTTAACGGAGCAGTGGTCCGTATCCACAATCTACAGCCATAAGGCGGGATATTTAAAGGAGCAGTGGTCCGTATCCCAAATCTACAGCCATAAGGTGGGATATTTAACGGGGCAGTGGTCCGTATCCCAAATCTACTGCCCTAACGTGGGATATTTTACGGAGCAGTGGTCCGTATCCTAAATCTACAGCCATAAGGTGGGATATTTAACGGAACAGTGGTCCGTATCCACAATCTACTGCCCTAAGGTGGGATATATAATGGAGTAGTGGTCCGTATCCCAAATCTACAGCCATAAGGTGGGATATTTAACGAAGCAGTGGTCCGTATCCCAAATCTACAGCCATAAGGTGGCATATTTAACGGAGCAGTGGTCCGTATCCACAATCTACTGCCATAAGGTGGGATATTTAACGGAGCAGTGGTCCGTATCCCAAATCTACTGCCCTAACGTGGGATATTTTACGGAGCAGTGGTCCGTATCCTAAATCTACAGCCATAAGGTGGGATATATAACGGAGCAGTGGTCCGTATCCCAAATCTACTGCCATAAGGTGGGATATATAACGGAGCAGTGGTCCGTATCCCAAATCTACAGCCCTAAGGCGGGATATTTAAAGGAGCAGTGGTCCGTATCCCAAATCTACGGTCCCAATGTGTGATATTTAACGGAGCATTGGTCCGTATCCCATATCTAGGGCCCTAATGTGGGATATTTAACAAAGCGGAGGTCCGTATACCAAATCTACGGTCCTAAGGTGGGATATTTAACGGTGCTGTGGTCCGTATCCCATATATACTGCCCTAAGGTGGGATATTTAACAGAACAGTGGTCCGTATCCCATATATACTGCCCTAAGGTGGGATAATTAACAGAGCAGTGGTCCGTATCCCATATCTACAGCCCTAAGGTGGGATATTTAATGGAACAGTTGTCCGTATCCCAAATCTACAGCCCTAAGGTGGGATATTTACGGAGCAGTGGTCCGTATCCCATATCTACAGCCCTAAGGTGGGATATTTAACGGAACAGTTGTCCGTATCCCAAATCTACAGCCCTAAGGTGGGATATTTACGGAGCAGTGGTCCGTATCCCAAATCTACTGCCCTAAGGTGGGATATATAACGGAGTTGTGGTCCGTATCCCAAATCTACTGCCCTAAGGGGTGATATTTAACGGAGCAGTGGTCCGTATCCCAAATCTACAGCCATAAGGTGTGATATTTAACGGAGCAGTGGTCCGTATCCTAAATCTACAGCCATAAGGTGGGATATTTAACGGAACAGTGGTCCGTATCCACAATCTACTGCCCTAAGGTGGGATATATAATGGAGTAGTGGTCCGTATCCCAAATCTACAGCCATAAGGTGGGATATTTAACGAAGCAGTGGTCCGTATCCCAAATCTACAGCCCTAAGGCGGGATATTTAACGGAACAGTGGTCCGTATCCCAAATCTACGGCCCTAATGGGTGATATTTAGCGGAGCAGTGGTCCGTATCCCAAATCTACTGTCCTAAGGTGGGATATATAACGGAGTAGTGGTCCGTATCCCAAATCTACAGCCCTAAGGTGGGATATTTGACGGAGCAGTGGTCCGTATCCCAAATCTACAGCCCTAAGGCGGGATATTTAACGAAACAGTGGTCCGTATCCCAAATCTACGGCCCTAATGGGTGATATTTAGCGGAGCAGTGGTACGTATCCCAAATCTACTGCCCTAAGGTGGGATATATAACGGAGTAGTGGTCCGTATCCCAAATCTACAGCCATAAGGTGGGATATTTAACGGAGCAGTGGTCCGTATCCTAAATCTACAGCCATAAGGCGGGATATTTAAAGGAGCAGTGGTCCGTATCCCAAATCTACTGCCCTACGGTGGGATATTTAACGGAGCAGTGGTCCGTATCCTAAATCTACAGCCATAAGGTGGGATATTTAACGGAACAGTGGTCCGTATCCACAATCTACTGCCCTAAGGTGGGATATATAATGGAGTAGTGGTCCGTATCCCAAATCTACAGCCATAAGGTGGGATATTTAACGAAGCAGTGGTCCGTATCCCAAATATACAGCCATAAGGTGGGATATTTAACGGAAAAGTGGTCCGTATCCACAATCTACTGCCCTAAGGTGGGATATATAATGGAGTAGTGGTCCGTATCCCAAATCTACAGCCATAAGGCGGGATATTTAAAGGAGCAGTTGTCCGTATCCCAAATCTACAGCCATAAGGTGGGATATTTAACGGAGCAGTGGTCCGTATCCCAAATCTACTGCCCTAAGGTGGGATATTTAACGGAGCAGTGGTCCGTATCCCAAATCTACAGCCATAAGGCGGGATATTTAAAGGAGCAGTGGTCCATATCCAAAGATTTACAGCCATAAGGGGTGATATTTAATGGAATAGTGGTCCCTATCCCATATCTACTGCCCTAAGGGGTGATATTTAACGGACCGGTGGTCCGTATCCCAAATCTACTGCCCTAAGGTGGGATATTTAAAGGAGCAGTGGTCCATATCCAAAAATTTAAAGCCCTAAGGCGGGATATTTAACGGAACAGTGGTCCGTATCCCAAATCTACGGCCCTAATGGGTGATATTAAGCTGAGCAGTGGTCCGTATCCCAAATCTACTGCCCTAAGGTGGGATATATAACGGAGTAGTGGTCCGTATCCCAAATCTACAGCCATAAGGTGGGATATTTAACGGAGCAGTGGTCCGTATCCACAATCTACAGCCATAAGGCGGGATATTTAAAGGAGCAGTGGTCCGTATCCCAAATCTACAGCCATAAGGTGGGATATTTAACGGGGCAGTGGTCCGTATCCCAAATCTACTGCCCTAACGTGGGATATTTTACGGAGCAGTGGTCCGTATCCTAAATCTACAGCCATAAGGTGGGATATTTAACGGAACAGTGGTCCGTATCCACAATCTACTGCCCTAAGGTGGGATATATAATGGAGTAGTGGTCCGTATCCCAAATCTACAGCCATAAGGTGGGATATTTAACGAAGCAGTGGTCCGTATCCCAAATCTACAGCCATAAGGTGGGATATTTAACGGAGCAGTGGTCCGTATCCACAATCTACTGCCATAAGGTGGGATATTTAACGGAGCAGTGGTCCGTATCCCAAATCTACTGCCCTAACGTGGGATATTTTACGGAGCAGTGGTCCGTATCCTAAATCTACAGCCATAAGGTGGGATATTTAACGGAACAGTGGTCCGTATCCACAATCTACTGCCCTAAGGTGGGATATATAATGGAGTAGTGGTCCGTATCCCAAATCTACAGCCATAAGGTGGGATATTTAACGAAGCAGTGGTCCGTATCCCAAATATACAGCCATAAGGTGGGATATTTAACGGAAAAGTGGTCCGTATCCACAATCTACTGCCCTAAGGTGTGATTTATAATGGAGTAGTGGTCCGTATCCCAAATCTACAGCCATAAGGTGGGATATTTGACGGAGCAGTGGTCCGTATCCCAAATCTACAGCCATAAGGCAGGATATTTAAAGGAGCAGTTGTCCGTATGCCAAATCTACAGCCATAAGGTGGGATATTTAACGGAGCAGTGGTCCGTATCCCAAATCTACTGCCCTAAGGTGGGATATTTAACGGAGCAGTGGTCCGTATCCCAAATCTACAGCCATAAGGCGGGATATTTAAAGGAGCAGTGGTCCA
This sequence comes from Siphonodentalium dalli, assembly GCA_032622095.1. NCBI lineage: Eukaryota > Metazoa > Mollusca > Scaphopoda > Gadilida > Siphonodentaliidae > Siphonodentalium > Siphonodentalium dalli. Next base: position 8,867,377 of record CP136061.1, read on the forward strand.
TATCCAAAGATTTACAGCCATAAGGGGTGATATTTAATGGAATAGTGGTCCCTATCCCATATCTACTGCCCTAAGGGGTGATATTTAACGGACCGGTGGTCCGTATCCCAAATCTACTGCCCTAAGGTGGGATATTTAAAGGACCAGTGGTCCATATCCAAAAATTTAAAGCCCTAAGGCGGGATATTTAACGGAACAGTGGTCCGTATCCCAAATCTACGGTCCTAATGGGTGATATTTAGCTGAGCAGTGGTCCGTATCCCAAATCTACTGCCCTACGGTGGGATATATAACGGAGTAGTGGTCCGTATCCCAAATCTACAGCCATAAGGTGGGATATTTAACGGAGCAGTGGTCCGTATCCACAATCTACAGCCATAAGGCGGGATATTTAAAGGAGCAGTGGTCCGTATCCCAAATCTACAGCCATAAGGTGGGATATTTAACGGAGCAGTGGTCCGTATCCCAAATCTACTGCCCTAACGTGGGATATTTTATGGAGCAGTGGTCCGTATCCTAAATCTACAGCCATAAGGTGGGATATTTAACGGAACAGTGGTCGTATCCACAATCTACTGCCCTAAGGTGGGATATATAATGGAGTAGTGGTCCGTATCCCAAATCTACAGCCATTAGGTGGGATATTTAACGAAGCAGTGGTCCGTATCCCAAATCTACAGCCATAAGGTGGGATATTTAACGGAGCAGTGGTCCGTATCCACAATCTACAGCCATAAGGTGGGATATTTAACGGAGCAGTGGTCCGTATCCCAAATCTACTGCCCTAACGTGGGATATTTGACGGAGCAGTGGTCCGTATCCTAAATCTACAGCCATAAGGTGGGATATTTAACGGAACAGTGGTCCGTATCCACAATCTACTGCCCTAAGGTGGGATATATAATGGAGTAGTGGTCCGTATCCCAAATCTACAGCCATAAGGTGGGATATTTAACGAAGCAGTGGTCCGTATCCCAAATCTACACCCATAAGGCGGGATATTTAAAGGAGCAGTGGTCCATATCCAAAAATTTACAGCCATAAGGTGGGATATTTAACGGAGCAGTGGTCCCTATCCCATATCTACTGCCCTAAGGGGTGATATTTAACGGACCGGTGGTCCGTATCCCAAATATACTGCCCTAAGGTGGGATATTTAAAGGAGCAGTGGTCCATATCCAAAAATTTACAGCCATAAGGGGTGATATTTAATGGAATAGTGGTCCCTATCCCATATCTACTGCCCTAAGGGGTGATATTTAACGGAGCAGTGGTCCCTATCCCATATCTACGGCCCTAAGGTGGGATATTTAACGGAGCAGTGGTCCGTATCCCAAATATACAACCCTAAGGCGGGATATTTAACGGACCGGTGGTCCGTATCCCAAATATACAGCCATAAGGCGGGATATTTAACGGAACAGTGGTCCGTATCCCAAATCTACAGCCATAAGGCGGAATATTTAACAGAACAGTGGTCCGTATCCCAAATATACAGCCATAAGGTGGGATATTTAACGGAGCAGTGGTCCGTATCCCAAATCTACAGCCCTATGGTGGGATATTTAACGGAACAGTGGTCCGTATCCCAAATCTAGGCCCTAATGGGTGATATTTAACGGAGCAGTGGTCCGTATCCCAAATCTACTGCCCTAAGGTGGGATATTTAACGGAGCAGTGGTCCGTATCCCAAATCTACAACCATAAGGTGTGATATTTAACGGAACAGTGGTCCGTATCCCAAATCTACGGCCCTAAGGGGTGATAATTAACGGACCGGTGGTCCGTATCCCAAATCTACGGCCCTAAGGTGGGAGATTTAACGGTACAGTGGTCCGTATCGCAAATCTACAACCATAAGGTGGGATATTTAACGGAGCAGTGGTCCGTATCCCAAATCTACGGCCCTAAGGGGTGATAATTAACGGACCGGTGGTCCGTATCCCAAATCTACGGCCCTAATGTGGGAGATTTAACGGTACAGTGGTCCGTATCGCAAATCTACAACCATAAGGTGTGATATTTAACGGAGCAGTGGTCCGTATCCCCAATCTACGGCCATAAGTTGTGACATTTAACGTAGCAGTGGTCCGTATCCCAAATCTACCACCCTAAGGTGGGATATTAACGAGCAGTGGTCCGTTTCCCAATTCTACGGCCCTAAAGTGGGATATTTATCGGACCAGTGGTATACGGCCCTAAGGTGTGATATTTAACGGACCACCAGTTGTCCGTATCCCAAATCTACGGCCCTAAGGTGGGATATTTAACGGAACAGTGGTCTTATCACAATTCTACGGCCCTAAAGTGGGATATTTAATGGAACAGTGGTCTTATCCTAAATCTACGAAACGTGGTTTATTGTGGGCCAGTCACGTTGCCGTTCCTACTACTGTTTAGTAGTATAGTTGGCCTACTGCCAACTTACTTCTAAAAATACACGAGTCCAGGGTAATGAACACCAAAACTGGCACAATAGAAAGACAGAGACCAAGTCAGAGCAATGCACTGGCAGTTCGACCAAAAGGCCTTTTTGTTAGTCAACAGAGGTTTTAGTAAGAAAGAAAATGGCTTAAAATATTATTAGGACTATTTTGGAACACAAACCTTCCATGTGAGTTCCAGGGTAAGCAACACCAAACCTAGCACACTAGAATGACAGGAACCAAGTCAGAGTAATGGCAGGTTGACCAAAGGCCTTTTTGTTAGTCAACAGAGGTTTTAGTAAGAAAGAAAATGGCATAGACATATTCGTCATATAAGTTTACCCATATGATATTGGTGGTGCCAACAAGTAATGGATGTCAAGAACAAAAGGAGAGTGTCTGCAGAATATATGAAAGAAGTGGGATATATTAGAGTCAGGGTCCCAATCACATGCAGATACTGTGTTCCTCGTGTTCTTGGCAAAATTTAAAGTCGGAGAGCAAGGTCACGGAGCGGCTTAAAAGATTTTTTGAAAAGTAATTTGGAACGTACATGTCGAAAGAAGATAATTACAATCAAAGAATCCTAAAAACAATTAATTTAAGGGAAAAGATATAATTTTAAAATTTGAAGAACAAAGAGGTAAGGTATAATGGGACCGTCCTCAGTTGCAAATCGCTGCCCGGTGCCTTATTAAGCATATGAACACAAATTGTTCGGCCTATACTCGCATTGAAATACCCTCTCATCGGCGGCTGTCAGACATGACCCTGGTATATCTATTGCCATCATTAGTTCGTCTTCCTCTTCGCCGGTAGGTTACGTTGTTGTTGGTTTTTCTGCATTATTGCCCCTGCAAAAAATAATTCGCTAACCCTGCCTCCGTTAAACCATCCAACAAGTTAAACCATCCAAAAGCGACGCCATTGTTTTTGTTTTTGTCTGCCGGCGTTTTTGAACCGAACTACACTTCGCGACGGTTTATCGATAATTGACCCCGCCCGCAAATCACTGATGTTTATCGATAATTGACCCCGCCCACAAATCACTGATGTTGAAGCAGTATATTGGCAGCTACTACGAAACGTGGTTTATAACAGTTGTTCACGATTCTTATTCCAGATTTAGATGAATGCGATCCCACCCCGTGTCTAAACGGTGGGAAATGCGAAAATAAACTATCTGGAGGTCACGTTTGTATATGCCCGTGTGGATACACCGGCGACCAGTGCCAAACCAGTAAGTATAGACGCAATGCATGGTAATGTCAATATACCGAGAAATCCGATGATGTGTTAAACAATATACCTATACCGAGAAATCCGATGATGTGTTAAACAATATACCTATACCGAGAAATCCGATGATGTGTTAAACAATATACCTATACCGAGAAATCCGATGATGTGTTAAACAATATACCTATACCGAGAAATCCGATGATGTGTTAAACAATATACCTATACCGAGAAATCCGATGATGTGTTAAACAATATACCTATACCGAGAAATCCGATGATGTGTTAAACAATATACCTATACCGAGAAATCCGATGATGTGTTAAACAATATACCTATACCGAGAAATCCGATGATGTGTTAAACAATATACCTATACCGAGAAATCCGATGATGTGTTAAACAATATACCTATACCGAGAAATCCGATGATGTGTTAAACAATATACCTATACCGAGATGATGTGTTAAACACATTTAATGTGTCCCAAGTATACATTGAGAGAGAAATCGGGTCAACGTGACTAACTCAGGTTTAGTCACAAGCATTTGGAGTTACCCACACCTTTCAGCGAGTCACTGCGACTATAGTCCAGGAGATATTGGTAGACCTCTGCACCCCCCCCCCCCCCAGGACTTAACTTCACACCACTAATTTTCTTCCTTAAGGTCTCCTCTAATTTTTTTCACTTGTTAACAAGAAAAAAAAGTGGCCGCAGAGACTCCAGACAAGATGGCGTCCATCATGGCGGCCATTTTTTGTATATGCACCAGGTCTCTTTGATCGCCGTTATAGTAAATATGATGTCACATGCGGTCTTGTTTTCCGTTCGATTCGTTATGGTAATATAGAACCCTTACAACTTAGCCAAAAATCTGACACAAAAATCCAATATGGCGGCCAAGATGGCCGCCGAAATGTGAAAAATTTCTATTTTTCGGACATTTCACCACCTTTCGTTTGTCTCTGTGGGAAAATGTTGGCACCTTGACGCGATTTTATACATTTATCGTCTAGAAGAGTCATTGGCGAACACACTGGGTCCATAATATACATTTCTTGACGGATATTTTTGTCCGATATCACGTTTTCCCAAATGCCGGTATAATCCGGTCAAAGCCAAAACGACGCTAATACCGCAATGTCTATTTCGAATCAATGAGTGTTATTGCTATTATTACTCCAGCCATGATTATATATGTGCAGGAGATACTCGGGCTAGGATTCCTCTTATACCTTAGTTGAGGAATATTCACCCAAATCCAAGATGGCGGCCAAAATGGCCACCAGAAATAGAAAAATCACCGAAAATCGCTGATTTTAACATCAGTGAGAGTTATTGCCACGACAACTCCACACCTGCTTACTATTGTGAGTTGGGAACACTTAGTTGAATAACTTTCCTTATATTGCATCCAAATAAAAGTCCCCCAAATCCAAAATGGCGCCCACAATGGCCGACAAATTTTGAAAAATCACCGAAATTCCCTCATGTTCACATCATTGGGCATTATTGTCGAGAAAACTCCACACATGCTGACAGTTGAGTTGTAAATACTGAGGTGAAGTAATTACCTTTCATCCCATGCAAGAAATGGTTTTCCAAATATAAGATGGCGGCCGATATTTGAAAACACGCCTACATTCCTTTACTTTCTTACGACGGGCGTTACTGTTTCGCGAATTCTACCCACCATCACATGTTGATATGGAATATTGGTATGAAGTATTCATTTGAGTTTGTCAATTGATACTCAAGGTCAAGATGGCAGGTAAACTGGAGGCCAGAAATTGAAAAGAAATCGATATATATTCACATACAAATTTCAACTTTTTGTCATAGTATCGATATGTATGGACGAAACTATACACAAACCATATATTAGTTCAACTTAAAACGTATCAAAACGCATAACATTTCGATGAAAATTAGTGTCTGGGGATACTTTCGTATGGGGAGTGTCGTAAGCCTATTCGTTTGCCCGTGCGACGTGACCCTGACCTTGAAATCGGATCATTTCAAGGTCAAATCGCGAATTTTGATGGGATTTCAACGAAATTATATACGTGGGGTTACTTTTGTCCACTGAGTGTTTTGGACGGGTCGAGTCGTTACCCCGACCTGACCTTGACCTTCAAACTGATCAATTCGAGGTCAAATCGGGTAAAACCGGATGGATTTCGACGGGTACTTTTGTCGGGTACTTTTGTACGGGCAGTGTTTTGGACGGGTCAAATCGTGACACCACCTGACCTTGACCTTCAAAATGGACAATTCAAGGTCAAATCGCGCAATTCGCCGAAAAGCAGAGGGCAAACAGCCCGGACGAAGTCGGGTCCACCTGCTAGTTGTATATATATTTGAACGAATGTGATGGGAGGATATAATGGCATATATATCAGAAATTCACTTCGATATCAAAAGCTACATTATTTCGATAAACGGTTCTTATTTTTCATGACACCACAGACATCTCGGAAAATTTAACTACTTAACTCTTTCACCGCCGATCGGGACTAAAGTCGAATTACCCATACACCACTGATAGCAACTGGAGTCCAAAACGGGTACATGCTGACAGCAGGACAGGTACATGTGGTGTAAATATGGCCACCCACATAATGTGACCTATTACACGGTATACATGTATGAGTCCCAGTGGTGGGCATATACATGTCACGCGTATATTTTAGTTGCTATATAACACCAGGAAACGAATGAGATATATAGTGCAGATAAGAGGCAGTCTATGCACATATTCCCATATAATGCGAACTGCTATATAAGACCACATGGTAATGCCGTGGTTACGTGATAATTAGCATCCATGACGCGCAAAACAGGAGTGCAGCTTAGAGCGAAAGAGTTCGTTGGTTTTTTTCATAGTTATTCTATGACGGTGTCAATATTTACACGTGTGTGTATGGTGGCGGATACGAAGGTCGGGACTGCTCAGTTAGTATGTTACTATAGCTACACAGGGTATGAAGCTCCGGGCTGCTCAATGGATTTGTTACTAGTTACACAGGGTATGAAGCTCCGACTGCTCAATGGGTTTGTTACTAGTTACACAAGGTATGAAGCTCCGACTGCTCAATGGGTTTGTTACCATTGATGTGATATTGTGGAAGTTGGCCTTGTACTAATGGTTTATAGATATTTTAGAGAGAAAACAAATATCCGTTTACGAATTGTGTATCAATTGCGGTGAATTATGGACGATAAAAACGTCCCAATATCACAGTGACGTCATTTAGGTCGGTTGGCGTCGCTCTTTACCTACGCAATTTGCATGTGCAATTACGCCATGAAAGTAGTAATAACCTTATAAAGCTACGTTGACATAATAATGCTACCTTGGCGTAATAAACGTAACGTTTGTTATGCAGGCTTTATGTAGGCAATAGAGTTAGTGAGGGGTGGATAAATACCCATATAAGCATGAATATGCATCAACTATAGCCAACAGTGCGTAAACTAAGATGGCCATCAAGGTCATGTGACCTATATGGTGGTGGCATGAGTGGCTCCTAACTTATGATGCCTATATATAATCACATACGAAATCACAACAAATTATTCCAAGTGATACTTGAGTAGTCCAAGTCTTCTCGTACTAAAACTAGCTAAGATTTTGGGATGGAGATGCTAGTATTTAGTCCGAGATCGCGCCCATAGCCTTCTTATAACACGGGTTACGCCCAGGATCTGTGGCGGGAATCTGTCGTATTTTACTCGATTTACCTAACAAAGCAATACATGATGCTATATACAACGGAAAGAGAGACATCTTATGGTCATAATGGTGTATAATAATCTAACTTTAATGTTAAATTACACATATAATATTCCGGTTGATTGCCACAAACATCGCTTTTTTCTGTTTGTTTACATTTTAACTGAAAACCGAAGTGGTCCGAAGAATATTCGCCATAGTCCGGAGTTTGTTCTGGGTATACTATTTTCCGTTTCTATATTTAGCACGGGATTTTCCGAACAAAATAGCGAAAACCGATCGCCCCAAAGTCAATTTTCCTATGTGCTTCGAGAACAATTCCCGCACTAAAAACTTAATGACATAATGGAGGATCAGAACGGTAGTTTTGTTGACGATTTTCGCAAGCAACTCGTCAAAATTGGAGAAAATTAGAACTCTTGTGTCTGACTTGCCATGCGTGTGATTTTCGTCCATGTGCGTTTTGACTTTTGTGTTGATAACATATTCGGAGAACCGAATCACACCGTTTCGAAATATAGTTCTTCGGTTTTAGTGGGACTTTTCAAACTTAAGGTTCAAAATTTATACAAATTTTGTTCGATGTTTTGCGTGCTTAACAAAAGCAGTATATTGCTCTGTTCGCTCAGTATATATCTTAATTTCGCGGAAGTCCACCAAATGTGGGTGAAATGTAGCGCCATATTTATTCTAATGCTCGTTGTGAAAAATTTACACTGTTTTAAACTTTGAGATGGTTGTAATTCCCGTAATTTATTTAATGTATTACATTTATATCTTCAATGTTTACTTAATTTATTTACTTATTTATTTATTGACACACATAATTACGATTACAATGGAGAATTCATCGTAATTTGCGTGGTTAGTCGAAAATCTACGGAATATTTTCAACGGAAAATGCCGAACACAGTTCGCGAGGTCAACTAAGTTCGCATACTTTAAAAAATATGTAAACACTGCGGTAAATGTCTCTTTTCACATTAAATTACCGCTTTCAATTCACAACCGATGTGGGTTTCAGATCAAATATCATGTCTTCTCCGGAAAAAAATCCGTTTATTGTCGCAATTGTGATATTTTATTTCATATAATTGTGGTTTTATTTGAGCGGGTCACTAACGCTTAACTCGTGTTATAAGAAGGCTATGTGCGCGATCACGGACTAAATACTAGCATCTCCATCCCAAAATCTTAGCTAGTTTTAGTACGAGAAGACATGGACTATACTTGAGATACACTATGTTACACATATACACCATACTGATTATATACATGCATTGCATGCTTGATAGCGGGGAGTCCGTCTGTGTTGTCGAGTGGCAGCGAAAACAGACCTATATCATAGTTATCACAAATACAGAAGTATACAATGGCAGTAACACATAACAAGGTTACGCTGAATATTGATGGAGGTATCCCCAACGTAGTGACTAACTGTTTTTCTTCTGTGTACAACATTAACAAAGTAGTAACAGGTGGTCAATCAATCATCTCAGGAAATGTACATGAGATATAGAGGATCTCACTTGATTTTCTATTTTATACCGAAGTTATCAACCGACTTCACTAAATTCGATTTGAGCCGATGTGACGTCATCGCACGCGCTAATAGTACACGTGTGTCTTGCCAATAATTATGAAGCTGGTTTTGTGGGTTAATTATGTGATAAATATTATTCCAGAACATTCAGCAATCCTAACCCCACAACCATATATATAGTATATGGGTTAACCAATACAGGTTAGTGGGTGCCTGACAAGGTGATACATCTGCCCGGGTCAACGAAAATCACACCTAGCCCGCCAGACTGACAATAACAGAATGGATCACTCGCTGATGGACCTTATGGCCTTTCCGTTAGATAGATAGATAGATAGATTTTATTTGTACAATAAACATAGCATATTACAGTTAAACTAAAGATACAAAATTAATGATATTGTACAGGGACTGCATGGCCAATACTGACCGTCTTCCTGCAGTCCCTTAAATAAATAACAAATTATCCACTACCTGGCGGTAATTGTCAAATAATAGGTATATATATATATAATATATATAATATAATATGATATAATATAGAATAATATCCGCAGACCAGATTCAATTGTACATGTAGGCATCGAATGTTGACTATATAGATTGAATGTAAATAAATAAATAAGGACAGAAAGTCAGTGAACGTTAATACTAGTCATATTATAGTCATGGGCTATGTTCAATGGGTGTCATTATAGTAGCTGGTCCGTTTGTCAACATACGTATAGTCAAAGAAATAATGGCTAACAACCACCCGTCATATAATTTCCCCACATAATGCAGGTGGTGCATAAATGTATGGATGTCAATAGAAAGGGGAGGTTGTCTGCTAGGCATAGTAAAGAAGATTCGAGGCTAAATAGTATGATGACAAAGGTCCCAATTTATCGCAGACAATTTGCTCCTCGTTCTGTTGACATGAATTTTGAGGTGGAAGCTGGATCCTGGAGCGGTTTATTGGAATCTTGAAAATAGTTTTAGAACGTACCCCACAAAAACAATATATCATTTTGTGCCAAAAGTTGAAATTACCATTTTTGGAAAATCATATCTACCAACAATCACGAATCAGATTTGAATCTAAATGGTAGAATCCATTGAGTAATGAATGGGTTATTACCTAAACTTGGAATAACGATGCTGTTCATTTCATACAATATATGTTGTCAGCTGCGGCTCTTTATATATGATTAGCTCTCCAAAATTTCCCGAATGAAACCGCTCCAGAGAGGAATGGGAAAATAAGCCGCAGTGAGTGACTCATATTATCGAGAAGCGGAACACCATGGTTCTATATGTCAGCTACATTGTCTATCAAATAGTATATAGTATATCAAATAGTATATCTGACTTTTTACTTTGTCATCAAAAAGTTCTGCGCACTTTATTCAGCCTCCGGGTTATTAGATGAATCGCCTCCGGGTTATTAGAGGAATCGCCTCCGGGTTATTAGAGGAATCGCCTCCGGGTTATTAGATGAATCGCCTCCGGGTTATTAGAGGCATCGCCTCCGGGTTATTAGAGGCATCGCCTCCGGGTTATTAGAGGAATCGCCTCCGGGTTATTAGAGGAATCGCCTCCGGGTTATTAGATGAATCGCCTCCGGGTTATTAGAGGAATCGCCTCCGGGTTATTAGAGGAATCGCCTCCGGGTTATTAGAGGGATCACCTCCGGGTTATTAGATGAATCGCATCCGGGTTATTAGATGAATCGCATCCGGGTTATTAGAGGAATCGCCTCCGGGTTATTAGAGGAATCGCCTCCGGGTTATTAGAGGAATCGCCTCCGGGTTATTAGAGGAATCGCCTCCGGGTTATTAGAGGGATCGCCTCCGGGTTATTAGATGAATCGCCTCCGGGTTATTAGAGGAATCGCCTCCGGGTTATTAGAGGGATCACCTCCGGGTTATTAGATGAATCGCATCCGGGTTATTAGATGAATCGCATCCGGGTTATTAGAGGAATCGCCTCCGGGTTATTAGAGGAATCGCCTCCGGGTTATTAGAGGAATCGCCTTCGGGTTATTCGATGAATCGCCTCCGGGTTATTAGAGGAATCGCCTCCGGGTTATTAGAGGTATCGCCTCCGGGTTATTAGAGGAATCGCCTCCGGGTTATTAGAGGAATCGCCTCCGGGTTATTAGAGGAATCGCCTCCGGGTTATTAGAGGGATCGCCTCCGGGTTATTCGATGAATCGCCTCCGGGTTATTAGAGGAATCGCCTCCGGGTTATTAGAGGAATCGCCTCCGGGTTATTCGATGAATCGCCTCCGGGTTATTAGAGGAATCGCCTCCGGGTTATTAGAGGTATCGCCTCCGGGTTATTAGAGGTATCGCCTCCGGGTTATTAGAGGAATCGCCTCCGGGTTATTCGATGAATCGCCTCCGGGTTATTAGAGGAATCGCCTCCGGGTTATTAGAACTGATGATGATATCGGTCAGAGTTTGACCTTTGAACAGAGTTTGACATTTGAACCTTATATACACTGTTCCTAAGACTACATAATATATGCATATACATCATATCTTCCTCTCCTTCTAAAACATACACATATACTATTTAAATGTCTAAATTAAACCTTTTGGCTATAAATTTCATTCGGCCTCTTGCATACGCTCTAAATTATTTTCTAAATTTATTAAGACCCTACACCATGTACGATCCATTTAACTTCCACCAGTTAGCTGTGATGGCGGCATTCTTGGTTAGGGTTAGGGTTAGGGTGTTAGCTGTGATGGCGGCATTCCATCTGTTAGGGTGTTAGCTGTGATGGCGGCATTCCATCTGTTAGGGTGTTAGCTGTGATGGCGGCATTCCATCTGTTAGGGTGTTAGCTGTGATGGCGGCATTCCATCTGTTAGGGTGTTAGCTGTGATGGCGGCATTCTTGGTTAGGGTTAGGGTGTTAGCTGTGATGGCGGCATTCCATCTGTTAGGGTGTTAGCTGTGATGGCGGCATTCTTGTTAGGGTGTTAGGGTGTTAGGGTGTTAGGGTGTTAGCTGTGATGGCGGCATTCCATCTGTTAGGGTGTTAGCTGTGATGGCGGCATTCTTGTTAGGGTGTTAGGGTGTTAGTGTGTTAGCTGTGATGGCGGCATTCTTGTTAGGGTGTTAGCTGTGATGGCGGCATTCTTGTTAGGGTGTTAGCTGTGATGGCGGCATTCTTGTTAGGGTGTTAGGGTGTTAGGGTGTTAGCTGTGATGGCGGCATTCCATCTGTTAGGGTGTTAGCTGTGATGGCGGCATTCTTGGTTAGGGTTAGGGTTAGGGTGTTAGCTGTGATGGCGGCATTCCATCTGTTAGGGTGTTAGGGTGTTAGGGTGTTAGGGTGTTAGCTGTGATGGCGGCATTCTTGTTAGGGTGTTAGGGTGTTAGGGTGTTAGGGTGTTAGCTGTGATGGCGGCATTCTTGCGGTGATTTATAACTTTATCTTCATGCTATTTATACCTTTGCAAGATACTCCATCGTTGCTATTATATGGCTTACACAACCTAAAATGTGAGCAACGATTCTAATTCAATACTCCGCTGTTATGCTACCGATTCTCGTCTGTGTATTCAGATTACTTACCTAGGGCCCTTGTTGTATACTCTACAATATGTACCCAGGAAATGGCATAACTTGTGTGCATACCAGTGGTTTAGAACTTAACCTCAATCTAGTGGCATTCCTGGCAACCCTTGGTTATTTTAACAACGCATGAGTAGTTTTTCACAAAGTGATCAAGTTGCGCATAGTCCTGGTTTACACCGGCCGGTCCATATTTTATACAAACAATATAATTATTATCTAATTGTTTGTTCCCATCTGGGAAGTTTCTATATCCCCTAATTTGCAGAAGATAAAATCCATAATCAACGCGCCCAATGGGTGAACATCACCAACTTCAACTGGGAAACTTCTATCTGATCCTAGGTCTACCATAGTAGTTGATGGCCTAAGCAGAATGGGGTCCCCATAGGGATAATTTAGTGATGCTAGCCCACTGTGCGGGGTAGCGTCACTAAATACACCCTCTGAGGACCTCATTCTGCAAATGACAGACACGCTATTTCCTCTGTTATACTTTATAATTATTAAAGGAGACTCGTTAACCTCGTATATGCTTATCAGAAAGTTTTACAAATATTCGCCTTATGTGAAAATGTATTTATTTCAAATGTTCTTATCTCCATTATATTGTGCTCATCTTTGGATTAACTATACCAAAGGATGTCATGGAAAACTGACAGTTTGTTATAATAATGCATATATAACATTTATGGGTTGTGAGAGATCATGTAGTGCGAGTGGGATGTTCGTAGGAGACAGAATGTGCTCTCTGACAGTGCTGATTTGAAAGGGTGTGTATGGATTTCGTGTGAGAATTTATAAATCTTTAAACAGTATTTTGAATGTTATTTGTAACTCAGATCTGATATATCGGTCTAATTTATTCAATAATTGGAATCGACTTCTTTATATTTAATTAGTAATTATATGTGGTATGTATGACTATATATGGGCATATCTTGCCTGAAATAAACACGATTGTATGTGTGACTATATATGGGCATATCTTGCCTGAAATAAACAATAGTACAATAGTAACCTCAACGTCGCTTTTCAGACAATGACGAATGTTCACCAGACCCGTGCAGTGGGCATGGGGCCTCATGCACAGACGGAATCAATAGTTACACGTGTGTGTGTGATGGCGGATACGAAGGTCGGGACTGCTCAGTCGGTATGTTACTATAGTTACACAGGGTACAACGCTCCGACTGCTCAATGGGTTTGTTACCATCGACGTGGTATTGTGGATGCTCAATACAGACATCTCCGCAGTTCCAAGCCTTAGACCAATTCTTTGTTTTCGATATTCATAAACGATATTGGTGACAACTTGAAATCAAATGTTCACTTGCGGACAAAACGTATATTGTATTCACCATCATCATTATTTTGAAGACCTTGTGACATGAACAATGATCGTATATCACTCGACTTATATCACTCGGACTAGAGGGTATTTCAGGGTCAGTATTCAGTAGGCCAGCACACTGTATATCTAATTATGTTCTAAGAAACTATTGGGGACCATAATGGAAATTTGGGGACCATAATAATATAATAGAAAAAATGTCTTTGGACTGTTTTCCTATGCTATCCCCGATGGTTTTTGGTCATCTGTTATTGTCGGACAACTCTTTTACAGTCACATACCCTGTATAAACGTCATACTCGTGTTGGGCATTGGTCGATTGTGGAAGTGGTAATGTACCATATGGTATATAACATCCTGCCGCAGGTGACCTATGTCCAGTAATAAATAAAATACTTTGATATTCGACATATTTACAATTTCTGCTAATGTGTTACTTGTTACATGTATATCACATTATATACCATGTATTCCTGTTTATTTGTATCTATACATGTAGGTTGTCCTAGATGTAGGTTGTCCTACACCATTGTGTGCCTTAAAGACCATTAAAACGTATATAATCTTAGCTTATCTTATCTTATATTCTAGACACAGTTGAAGACAACCGCTAGCATGGTGGCCACTAAATATGATAAAAAGTTGTTTAGTCGCCGATTAGCACCAAACTTATAAATAATCTTCTCCATGATATCAGGAGTCTAATTGTGTGGTTTAAAGATGTCAAAGGTGGGGCCATCGAGTTAGGGGTACATAGAGGGCGAGAGAGACACAGAAATTTATAAACAATATGTTTAGCACCGTTTCCACCAGATTGATACATATTCTTCTCCGCGATACGAGGAATCAATTCGTGTGGTTTAAATAAGCCAAATTGGTGCCGTTTGGTGAGAGATATGGGGGCCCTAATTTTTTACGAATTTGTATACTCGCCAATTTTCAAAACTTGTATAACTCCCTAATGAGTCTAAGTGTGTGGTTCAATGATGTCAAAAGTGGCGTAGTTTGAGTCCGAAATAGGGACGGGAGGGTCACCAAAACTGATAAAAATATGTTTGGTGCTAATACAAATAAATATATATATATATCTATCATTTGAAAGAGTTCTCCATTGGGAAGATTCTTTTTTTATGTACAATTTTTTCTAAGTTGGTCATTTGTATTAAATTTAAGGTTGATAATCCTAATCGTATATTACATTGTATCTTTTGCAGAGATCTACGAATGCCGTTCGAATCCTTGTCAACATGATGGTTATTGTACGGACGGCGTGAATTCATATTCATGTCAGTGTGTAGGCAACTATGAAGGAACAAACTGCGAAACTCCTGTGTCATGTAAATATTTATTTGTGTTGAAATTACGATTATTTATGTCTATTGCATTGAATATGGCCAAATGTGTTGTTAAAGCCAAGTCCCATTCCCGCATATCTATCACGCTACTCAGATATGTGCTAACCTAATTAGAAAAACGTTAAAAGTTGTCGCAATTGTGACATTACTTGGCCTATTTTTGTAAAGGCATGATTGTTTTTCTAAATTCTACAGTAATCGTAAACTGAAAGCGGTAAGATGACGAACTAATTGACCCACGAAAGATATGGAGGTTTTATGTCCTGATGTGTTGTTAAAGCCACGCCCACTCCCACTTGTCTATAACGCTACTCAATGGTTAGATAAACAATAACCTAAATCTCCAAAAAGCGTTTGACCCCATTAATGATATGGGTGCAGGATATGAACTGTTTAGCAAACCGACCAACGAACCTCATGGCACAGTTTACAATTTACAAAGCCTATATCACCAACAGGGATCACCTTTGCCATATTGGCATAAATCATAAAACAAAGTACGGACATGTCCACGATTATATGAACGCGTCAAAGTACGGACATATCCATGATTATATGGACGTGTCAAAGTACGGACATGTCAATGATTATATGAACGTGTCAAAGTACGGACATATCCATGATTATATGAACGTGTCAAAGTACGGACATGTCAATGATTATATGAACGTGTCAAAGTACGGACATGTCAATGCTTATATGAACGTGTCAACGTACGGACATATCCATGATTATATGAACGTGTCAAAATACGGACATATCCATGATTATATGAACGTGTCAGAGTACAGACATGTCAATGATTATATGAACGTGTCAGAGTACGGACATGTCAATGATTATATGAACGTGTCAGAGAACGGACATTTCCATGAGTATACGAACGTGTCAAAATACGGTCATGTCCATGATTATATGAACGTGTCAAAGAACGGACATGTCCATGATTGTATGAACGTGTCAAAGTACGGACATGTCAATGGTTATATGAACGGGTCAATGTACGGACATGTCCCTGATTATATGAACGTCTTAAAGTACGGACATGTCAATGATTATATGAACGTGTCAAAGAACGGACATGTCCATGATAGTATGAACGTGTCAAAGTACGGACATGTCAATGGTTATATGAACGGGTCAATGTACGGACATGTCCCTGATTATATGAACGTTTCAAAGTACGGACATCACGTTATTCCTGGCCGCGTGAATAGAAATGCACATCTGAAATGTTACTTAAAATAGCATGCCCTTGAGAAATTCATGGACTATCAATATGTGTACGTCTTATATTTTCCAGTTACGCAGATGGTTGATTCAGTAATAGCATACTCCTCCCGATACAGCATCAGGTGAGTCATTATTATATACCACCCAATACAGCAACAGGTGAGTCATTATTACAGGTGAGTCATTATTCTATACCACCCAATAGAGCAACAGGTGAGTAATTATTAAAGGTGAGTCATTATTATATACCACCCAATACAGCAACAGGTGAGTCATTATTACAGGTGAGTCATTATTCTATACCACACAGTACAGCAACGGGTGAGTCATTATTCTATACCACACAGTACAGCAACATGTAAGTCATTATTACAGGTGATTCATTATTACAGGTGATTCATTATTACATGTGAGTCATTACTACAGGTGAGTCATTATTACAGGTGAGTCATTATTCTATACCACCCAATAGAGCAACAGGTGAGTCATTATTAAAGGTGAGTCATTATTCTATACCACACAATACAGCAACAGGTTAGTCATTACTACAGGTGAGTCATTATTACAGGTGAGTCATTATTCTATACCACCCAATAGAGCAACAGGTGAGTAATTATTAAAGGTGAGCCATTATTCTATACCACACAATACAGCAACAGGTTAGTCATTATTACAGGTGAGTCATTATTCTGTACCACCCAATACAGCAACAGGTGAGTCATTATTACAGGTGAGTCATTATTCTATACCATCAATATTTACAACAGGTGAGTCATTATTACAGGTGAGTCATTATTATATACCACCAAATACAGCAACAGTTGAGTCATTATTTCAGGTGAGTCATTATTCTATACCACCCAATACAGCAACAGGTGAGTCATTATTCTGTACCACCCAATGGACATAAAGCCAGCTTCCTTCTGATTCCAGAGTTTAGGGGTTTGTCAACTTTCAGCAATCCAAATTGCACATCCTATGCAAATATACACATGTCATTTTGAACCTGGACAATAATCTGACAGTGTGATTTTTAATTAGTAAATTGTGGAAATATGCTGTTTATACCAATATGTGGAAAACACTATGCATTCAATACACTTGTTAGGCTGAAGTTACAACATGTTTGAATCAGTAGGTGTTAGTTTGAAATAGTTGAAAACGTTGAGATTTTTAAATCCAAGTTGTAAAATTCCAATAAAATTAATGAAAGTGTTTCAAGTGAAATTCCCGACCTTTCCAAATTTGGTCTGATTGGTGGGAGTGAGGTTGAATGTTCTAAATATAACGACCCACACAACAACCCTCTACGCACATACCTGGGATAATACTACCACAACGTCGGCATGCCATATTTAACCCTTTACCCAACAGAACGGCCCTGTGCCAATGCATTATCTTATATATGCATTGGCTTAACACATTAAAAATTATAAAATTGTTAAAGAATGTAAGAAAAAATGGTAAAAAGTGTTAAAAAAATATTTTTTTAGGCCAATGCATTCTCTTATATATGCGAGGCGACCTATGGTCGACTCGCATATATAAGAGAATGCATTGGCACAGGGCATAACTGTAACTATCACAATGTGGTCAATGAGCCGGTTCCAATGATACCCATATTTGCATGGTTTTATTGAGACAGACCCAAGATAATTTAGGCTGTTGAAGCTTTATTTGGGCGTTTCTGGGCGTTCTGTTGGTTTAAGGGTTAAAGACATACCATGCACTTGTTCGGGTACGTGAAACTGGCAAGTTAGTATTCAGGCACCATGCCAACTGGGGGAATCAAGACTACAAACATAACCGAAAATCAGAAGCAAATCGACCGTACCACTCTAAAGAAAACATCGTCTGACCTACGCTCAAATGTAAATATTTCCTTCTAGATTCGGGACGCAACTATCGGCGATAAACTTACGAAAACGATTTCGCTATCGAGAGTCACTGCATTTCATTAATATATAAGAATTACGGTGTGTGTTGTCATTTGATCACCCTACTGGAGTGTTTAATATCACTTTAAAAGCGAGATATGCACAAGAAGCGAACACATGGTATGATCTAAATTTTGCATCCGATGACTCTATTACATAGTCGCCGTGTGATATGTGAGACACGGACTCAGAGCTAATCCTTTCAAAGTAAATATATACTACAGACGTCGGCTGCATTGAAGGACCTCGTAAAACGGTTTTTCGCGCGGAAAGTGTTTTTCGCGGTTTCGGAATCTACGTATCAAAATACATGAGATAAATTCTTATCAGGGCCGAAATCCAATCAGAAATCAGTCTTTTTGTTATGCTACCTAACCTCGTATTTTCATTGGAATTTTTTGACAGTTCAGAAAGGATGTAAAATTATACGAGGTTTCTGAGCAAGAACAGCGACCACACTGTTGAAACAAACGGCATATAAAATACGCGCCAACAAACTTTGCATGATCGTCAAGGCTTGGGTCGCAATAAAAAGAAATACTTGGGACTAATGCTTTATAATGGCAAACTTGTCACCCATTCCGAATCCCATTTGTCGCACAGAAAAAAGTGGCAGCCAAATAAGGATTTCGGCCCTATTTCCAAGGTCACCCGCCCACCAAATTTAACAAAGTTTTTGCAGATTACCGCGGAGTGGTTATTGCAACACCAAACGTGCCTAGATAGTCAAACGTCGAGTTAATCGTAGTGCAATGAGCGAATACACCGTGTGTTGATATGTTCTGAATGTAGTTGTCGATTTCTCTAAACAGCCATGGCGCCATGACGACTGCAAAATGTTGTTCGTAACGATTCGAAGAAATGTCGCATTTCATCTCTTATCTGTTTCAAAGAACACTTGGCTGACACTATGCTCCATTTAAAATATGTGCACGCTTGAGCGACCATTGCTGGCGAATCGCAAACTAAAGTTAGCAGTTCTCGGCCAATCAGAATGCCTGTTTCAGCTACAAAACGGCCCACAGTGAAAACATGTGTTAAATAGCGTACACCTGAAAAGTCGTAGCTTGGCTTATTTGTGTCCTTGTCCGGACATAATCTGCTTAGAACCGCCTCAATATGAGTCGATAATGTGACTAAAATGCTTTCATTTTCAGCACATTATCGACTCAAAATGAGACTATTTTAAGCAGATTACATACCTACAACAAGTTCTTTATAAGCAGATAGTGTGCGGGTTTTCGGGAGAACAGGCTGATGGGGCACTCATTTGTGTTTTTTGTATTATATTTATAGCTATGATGCAGCTCATTCATTATCTTTGCTTTATATTGTGATTTATTTATTTTTATTTTTTGTCAGATATGCGACAGCTCATTCTTTTTTTTATGTTGTGTTGTTAGCTATGGAGAATCACAGATAATCGGGAAATGTAGAGTATATCCAAAGTATGGTGACAATGCTGGAACATTTTTGCCCGGGAAACGGGATGCAAACCAATACATAATCGTGAGTACCTACATAGTTATAACAAGTGAACTAGCTTAGAACGCATATTTAATCGCCAGTCGAAATATGTGAAGAATTTACAAAGAGTTTTCATGCCATTGACATCGTGTTATAGTTCAGAGAGGTACATGCTGTCCCAACTCTTAACAAACAAGTAATTGGACGAAACCAGCTGTTTGTAAATAATCTTTATCCCATGTTGGTTGGTTGACCACAATTTAATAATATTTACACGCACACATGCATTCGCGTTGTGAAACATGAATGCAAGACGTTGGTTGGTCGAAATTATGTCACATGACGTCGCATGCTGACCCCAACTTGCATCCATTTTTGTGTAGACGTAACTTGCACCGAGCCACGATAATAACGCGTTGGAAATGGGCGCTTAAAACTCTTTTAATCTGCCAGTTGACTCGGTTGAGTGTAAATATAAGCAATGGATGTTGATTTCGTTGCGTCCCATAGAGTCAGACCAACTTGCATCCATACTCTATGGAACACCAGCAAATCAACATCCATTTCTTAAAGTATGGTTATTTTATTATTTTCTCATTTTTTAGAACAAATATATCGTCGCGCTACTGTCTAGTTGATGAAGGGCGTGTAAAATTAAACCCAACTAACTAAATCGAGAAAGAATAATGAATTGTACCACACTCTCATTCGAATAGAACCGTACTTCTGTGAACCGAGTTTCCTCTGAAGCTCGAGCTACAAATATTAGCCTAAGCCACGAGTTTACGTCAGCAGCTAATTCGCATATACTTCTAGTTATAATACAGTTGTTGCGAAGCCAGTTTTCCACACCTGGCCAGGTGTCAATCTCTGGGTAACATTATAACATGTTTGAACAGATGAATCGATGGCAATGAAGGTTCGCGCTTTCGTGAAAAATGGCCACTTCCTATCGAAAATAGACAAAGAAAATGTAATTTTGGCCAAATGTAAAAACTATTCAAAGATCATTTCCGCGAAACTAAATCGATTTTGTCGAAAATTCAAGCAACGAAGAAAAAACAATCGGGGAACATGTAATTCTACACTATTGTGCATGAAATGTTTACAACATATCGCTCGATTTCTAAAACAAGGATTGTCGAAACAGTTTTACCTGAGTTATGGCACTGAGTGTTTATATTAGCATTTGTTAACATAATATATTACACGCTTGTTCCCAAAAGTACAGTGTTATTGCTGTTCCATATTTACAAATACGTCTGGAACGTCCGTTCCATACGCATCTCGTTGACGTAAAATGACGTACATGACGTTCGCCTCAACCATGAAACCGGAACTATAAAATAAAACCATCATCACACATGACAAAACACGCTCTCTATGTGCCTAAATAAACCTTCTAAGCCTGTATTTGTAATGCATGGATTCTAGAAGGCGAAGCTTGTAATAAACACAGAACGACACGATGTGTAAATGGGTTTGTCGATACGGCACTCGTGCTGTCGCGGAAGGATAGAACTCGAGGCGCAAGCGTGCCGTATCGACAAACCCATTTACACATCGTGTCGTTCTGTGTATAACTTGAACAATTGTCAATGATTTACACATCATAGTGTGTCATACACATTAAGTTTTATATTCCAGGTCGGATTGGCCACACCGGTATTATAGTGTGTCAAACACATTAAGTTTTATATTCCAGGTCGGATTGGCCACACCGGTGTACATCTCGAAGATCGAGGTATTTGAAACTTACCATGGCGGGTCAATCAAACAGATACTCGTACAACATCCCTCCTCGGGTACCTTCGTATTAATAAAGACGGAGACGCCATCAGACATAGACTCTGTACGAATATGGACGACAACTTATTACCCGCCGGTGAGTCATATTTACATTCATATATGGTTCATAAGTTATAACCCGCCGTTGAGTCACATTTACATTCATATGTGGTTCATAAGTTATAACCCGCCGGTGAGTCACATTTACAGTCATATGTGGTTCATAAGTTATAACCCGCCGATGAGTCACATTTACAGTCATATATGGTTCATAAGTTATAACCCGCCGGTGAGTCACATTTACATTCATATATGGTTCATAAGTTATAACCCGATGGTGAGTCACATTTACAGTCATATATGGTTCATAAGTTATAACCCGCCGGTGAGTCACATTTACATTCATATATGGTTCATAAGTTATAACCCGCCGGTGAGTCACATTTACATTCATATATGGTTCATAAGTTATAACCCGCCGGTGAGTCACATTCACATTCATATATGGTTCATAAGTTATAACCCGCCGGTGAGTCACATTTACATTCATATATGGTTCATAAGTTATAACCCGCCGGTGAGTCACATTTACATTCATATATGGTTCATAAGTTATAACCCGCCGGTGAGTCACATTTACATTCATATATGGTTCATAAGTTATAACCCGCCGGTGAGTCACATTTACATTCATATGTGGTTCATAAGTTATAACCCGCCGGTGAGTCACATTTACAGTCATATGTGGTTCATAAGTTATAACCCGCCGGTGAGTCATATTTACATTCATATATGGTCGATAACTTACAACTCGCCGGTTAGTCACATTTACATTCATATATGGTTCATAAGTTATAACCCGATGGTGAGTCACATTTACAGTCATATATGGTTCATAAGTTATAACCCGCCGGTGAGTCACATTTACATTCATATATGGTTCATAAGTTATAACCCGCCGGTGAGTCACATTTACAGTCATATATGGTTCATAAGTTATAACCCGCCGGTGAGTCACATTTACATTCATATATGGTTCATAAGTTATAACCCGCCGGTGAGTCACATTTACAGTCATATGTGGTTTATAAGTTATAACCAGCCGGTGAGTCACATTTACAGTCATATATGGTTCATAAGTTATAACCCGCCGGTGAGTCACATTTACATTCATATATGGTTCATAAGTTATAACCCGATGGTGAGTCACATTTATAGTCATATATGGTCGATAACTTACAACTCGCCGGTTAGTCACATTTACAGTCATATATGGTTCATAAGTTATAACACGATGGTGAGTCACATTTACAGTCATATATGGTTCATAAGTTATAACCCGATGGTGAGTCACATTTATAGTCATATATGGTCGATAACTTACAACTCGCCGGTTAGTCACATTTACAGTCATATATGGTTCATAAGTTATAACCCGCCGGTGAGTCATATTTACATTCATATATGGTTCATAAGTTATAACCCGCCGGTGAGTCATATTTACATTCATATATGGTTCATAAGTTATAACCCGCCGGTGAGTCATATTTACAGTCATATATGGTTCATAAGTTATAACCCGCCGGTGAGTCATATTTACATTCATATATGGTTCATAAGTTATAACCCGCCGGTGAGTCATATTTACAGTCATATATGGTTCATAAGTTATAACCCGCCGGTGAGTCACATTTACATTCATATATGGTTCATAAGTTATAACCCGCCGGTGAGTCACATTTACATTCATATATGGTTCATAAGTTATAACCCGCCGGTGAGTCACATTTACATTCATATATGGTTCATAAGTTATAACCCGCCGGTGAGTCACATTTACATTCATATATGGTTCATAAGTTATAACCCGCCGGTGAGTCACATTTACATTCATATATGGTCGATAACTTATAACCCGCCGGTGAGTCATATTTACATTCATATATGGTTCATAAGTTATAACCCGCCGGTGAGTCATATTTACATTCATATATGGTTCATAAGTTATAACCCGCCGGTGAGTCACATTTACATTCATATATGGTTCATAAGTTATAACCCGCCGGTGAGTCACATTTACATTCATATATGGTTCATAAGTTATAACCCGCCGGTGAGTCACATTTACATTCATATATGGTTCATAAGTTATAACCCGCCGGTGAGTCACATTTACATTCATATATGGTTCATAAGTTATAACCCGCCGGTGAGTCACATTTACATTCATATATGGTTCATAAGTTATAACCCGCCGGTGAGTCACGCTTACATTCATATATGGTTCATAAGTTATAACCCGCCGGTGAGTCACATTTACATTCATATATGGTTCATAAGTTATAACCCGCCGGTGAGTCACATTTACATTCATATATGGTTCATAAGTTATAACCCGCCGGTGAGTCACATTTACAGTCATATATGGTTCATAAGTTATAACCCGATGGTGAGTCACATTTACAGTCATATATGGTTCATAAGTTATAACCCGCCGGTGAGTCACATTTACATTCATATATGGTTCATAAGTTATAACCCGCCGGTGAGTCACATTTACATTCATATATGGTTCATAAGTTATAACCCGCCGGTGAGTCACATTCACATTCATATATGGTTCATAAGTTATAACCCGCCGGTGAGTCACATTTACATTCATATGTGGTTCATAAGTTATAACCCGCCGGTGAGTCATATTTACATTCATATATGGTTCATAAGTTATAACCCGCCGGTGAGTCATATTTACAGTCATATATGGTTCATAAGTTATAACCCGCCGGTGAGTCACATTTACATTCATATATGGTTCATAAGTTATAACCCGCCGGTGAGTCACATTTACATTCATATATGGTTCATAAGTTATAACCCGCCGGTGAGTCACATTTACATTCATATATGGTTCATAAGTTATAACCCGCCGGTGAGTCACATTTACAGTCATATGTGGTTCATAAGTTATAACCCGCCGGTGAGTCACATTTACATTCATATATGGTTCATAAGTTATAACCCGCCGGTGAGTCACGCTTACATTCATATATGGTTCATAAGTTATAACTCGCCGGTGAGTCATATTTACATTCATATATGGTTCATAAGTTATGACCCGCCGATGAGTCACATTTACATTCATATATGGTTCATAAGTTATGACCCGCCGGTGAGTCACATTTACAGTCATATGTGGTTCATAAGTTATAACCCGCCGGTGAGTCATATTTACATTCATATATGGTTCATAAGTTATAACCCGCCGGTGAGTCACGCTTACATTCATATATGGTTCATAAGTTATAACTCGCCGGTGAGTCATATTTACATTCATATATGGTTCATAAGTTATGACCCGCCGATGAGTCACATTTACATTCATATATGGTTCATAAGTTATGACCCGCCGGTGAGTCACATTTACATTCATATATGGTTCATAAGTTATAACTCGCCGGTGAGTCACATTTACATTCATATATGGTTCATAAGTTATAACCCGCCGGTGAGTCATATTTACATTCATATATGGTTCATAAGTTATAACCCGCCGGTGAGTCACATTTACATTCATATATGGTTCATAAGTTATAACCCGCCGGTGAGTCACATTTACATTCATATTTGGTTCATAAGTTATAACCCGCCGGTGAGTCATATTTACAGTCATATATGGTTCATAAGTTATAACCCGCCGGTGAGTCACATTTACATTCATATGTGGTTCATAAGTTATAACCCGCCGGTGAGTCATATTTACATTCATATATGGTTCATAAGTTATAACCCGCCGGTGAGTCACGCTTACATTCATATATGGTTCATAAGTTATAACTCGCCGGTGAGTCATATTTACATTCATATATGGTTCATAAGTTATAACCCGCCGGTGAGTCACATTTACATTCATATATGGTTCATAAGTTATAACTCGCCGGTGAGTCACATTTACATTCATATATGGTTCATAAGTTATAACCCGCCGGTGAGTCACATTCACATTCATATATGGTTCATAAGTTATAACCCGCCGGTGAGTCACATTTACATTCATATGTGGTTCATAAGTTATAACCCGCCGGTGAGTCACATTTACATTCATATATGGTTCATAAGTTATAACCCGCCGGTGAGTCACATTTACATTCATATATGGTTCATAAGTTATAACCCGCCGGTGAGTCACATTTACATTCATATATGGTTCATAAGTTATAACCCGCCGGTGAGTCACATTCACATTCATATATGGTTCATAAGTTATAACCCGCCGGTGAGTCACATTTACAGTCATATATGGTTCATAAGTTATAACCCGATGGTGAGTCACATTTATAGTCATATATGGTCGATAACTTACAACTCGCCGGTTAGTCACATTTACAGTCATATATGGTTCATAAGTTATAACCCGATGGTGAGTCACATTTACAGTCATATATGGTTCATAAGTTATAACCCGCCGGTGAGTCATATTTACATTCATATATGGTTCATAAGTTATAACCCGCCGGTGAGTCATATTTACAGTCATATATGGTTCATAAGTTATAACCCGCCGGTGAGTCACATTTACATTCATATATGGTTCATAAGTTATAACCCGCCGGTGAGTCACATTTACATTCATATATGGTTCAAAAGTTATAACCCGCCGGTGAGTCACATTTACATTCATATGTGGTTCATAAGTTATAACCCGCCGGTGAGTCACATTTACATTCATATGTGGTTCATAAGTTATAACCCGCCGGTGAGTCATATTTACATTCATATATGGTTCATAAGTTATAACCCGCCGGTGAGTCATATTTACAGTCATATATGGTTCATAAGTTATAACCCGCCGGTGAGTCACATTTACATTCATATATGGTTCATAAGTTATAACCCGCCGGTGAGTCACATTTACATTCATATATGGTTCATAAGTTATAACCCGCCGGTGAGTCACATTTACATTCATATATGGTTCATAAGTTATAACCCGCCGGTGAGTCACATTTACATTCATATGTGGTTCATAAGTTATAACCCGCCGGTGAGTCACATTTACAGTCATATGTGGTTCATAAGTTATAACCCGCCGGTGAGTCACATTTACATTCATATATGGTTCATAAGTTATAACCCGCCGGTGAGTCACGCTTACATTCATATATGGTTCATAAGTTATAACTCGCCGGTGAGTCATATTTACATTCATATATGGTTCATAAGTTATGACCCGCCGATGAGTCACATTTACATTCATATATGGTTCATAAGTTATGACCCGCCGGTGAGTCACATTTACAGTCATATGTGGTTCATAAGTTATAACCCGCCGGTGAGTCATATTTACATTCATATATGGTTCATAAGTTATAACCCGCCGGTGAGTCACGCTTACATTCATATATGGTTCATAAGTTATAACTCGCCGGTGAGTCATATTTACATTCATATATGGTTCATAAGTTATGACCCGCCGATGAGTCACATTTACATTCATATATGGTTCATAAGTTATGACCCGCCGGTGAGTCACATTTACATTCATATATGGTTCATAAGTTATGACCCGCCGGTGAGTCACATTTACATTCATATATGGTTCATAAGTTATAACTCGCCGGTGAGTCACATTTACATTCATATATGGTTCATAAGTTATAACCCGCCGGTGAGTCATATTTACATTCATATATGGTTCATAAGTTATAACCCGCCGGTGAGTCACATTTACATTCATATATGGTTCATAAGTTATAACCCGCCGGTGAGTCGCATTTACATTCATATTTGGTTCATAAGTTATAACCCGCCGGTGAGTCATATTTACAGTCATATATGGTTCATAAGTTATAACCCGCCGGTGAGTCACATTTACATTCATATGTGGTTCATAAGTTATAACCCGCCGGTGAGTCATATTTACATTCATATATGGTTCATAAGTTATAACCCGCCGGTGAGTCACGCTTACATTCATATATGGTTCAT
This sequence comes from Siphonodentalium dalli, assembly GCA_032622095.1. Classification (NCBI taxonomy): domain Eukaryota; kingdom Metazoa; phylum Mollusca; class Scaphopoda; order Gadilida; family Siphonodentaliidae; genus Siphonodentalium; species Siphonodentalium dalli. The sequence goes on from CP136061.1 coordinate 8,895,011, forward strand.
AAGTTATAACTCGCCGGTGAGTCATATTTACATTCATATATGGTTCATAAGTTATAACCCGCCGGTGAGTCACATTTACATTCATATATGGTTCATAAGTTATAACTCGCCGGTGAGTCACATTTACATTCATATATGGTTCATAAGTTATAACCCGCCGGTGAGTCACATTCACATTCATATGTGGTTCATAAGTTATAACCCGCCGGTGAGTCACATTTACATTCATATGTGGTTCATAAGTTATAACCCGCCGGTGAGTCACATTTACAGTCATATGTGGTTCATAAGTTATAACCCGCCGGTGAGTCACATTTACAGTCATATATGGTTCATAAGTTATATCCCGCCGGTGAGTCACATTTACATTCATATATGGTTCATAAGTTATAACACGCCGGTGAGTCACATTTACAGTCATATGTGGTTTATAAGTTATAACCAGCCGATGAGTCACATTTACAGTCATATATGGTTCATAAGTTATAACCCGCCGGTGAGTCACATTTACAGTCATATATGGTTCATAAGTTATAACCCGATGGTGAGTCACATTTATAGTCATATATGGTCGATAACTTACAACTCGCCGGTTAGTCACATTTACAGTCATATATGGTTCATAAGTTATAACCCGATGGTGAGTCACATTTACAGTCATATATGGTTCATAAGTTATAACCCGCCGGTGAGTCATATTTACATTCATATATGGTTCATAAGTTATAACCCGCCGGTGAGTCATATTTACAGTCATATATGGTTCATAAGTTATAACCCGCCGGTGAGTCACATTTACATTCATATATGGTTCATAAGTTATAACCCGCCGGTGAGTCACATTTACATTCATATATGGTTCATAAGTTATAACCCGCCGGTGAGTCACATTTACATTCATATATGGTTCATAAGTTATAACCCGCCGGTGAGTCACATTTACATTCATATATGGTTCATAAGTTATAACCCGCCGGTGAGTCATATTTACATTCATATATGGTTCATAAGTTATAACCCGCCGGTGAGTCACGCTTACATTCATATATGGTTCATAAGTTATGACCCGCCGGTGAGTCATATTTACATTCATATATGGTTCATAAGTTATGACCCGCCGATGAGTCACATTTACATTCATATATGGTTCATAAGTTATGACCCGCCTGTGAGTCACATTTACATTCATATATGGTTCATAAGTTATGACCCGCCGGTGAGTCATATTTACATTCATATATGGTTCATAAGTTATAACCCGCCGGTGAGTCACATTTACATTCATATATGGTTCATAAGTTATAACCCGCCGGTGAGTCACATTTACATTCATATATGGTTCATAAGTTATAACCCGCCGGTGAGTCATATTTACATTCATATATGGTTCATAAGTTATAACCCGCCGGTGAGTCACATTTACATTCATATATGGTTCATAAGTTATAACCCGCCGGTGAGTCACATTTACATTCATATATGGTTCATAAGTTATAAACCCGCCGGTGAGTCACATTTACAGTCATATATGGTCGATAACTTATAACCCGCCTGTGAGTCATATTTACAGTCATATGTGGTTCATAAGTTATTACCCGCCGGTGAGTCACATTTACAGTCATATATGGTTCATAAGTTATAACCCGCTGGTGAGTCACATTTACAGTCATATATGGTAATCAAATTAATTGACGGATAATTGATTGGGCAATGCGTGGCGTGGCACACATGCTCGTGTAAAACATTATATTGATACGGACCGTAAACTCAAGCCACTCACTGACCAGTGACTATACAATAACTGAAATTAGTATATGGGACTAGTATCCATATAATATAACATTTATTTGATACATTTACTTGAAAACTGCAAAAACATTACAACAACGATAATTTGTATTTTCGAATTCCGGCTAATGTAACGTTACTTCGTACTCAACAGACTTTCAAATAGACTATTGAAACCAACAACAACATATGAGTACAGTATCCCTTTAAACATATATATTGTATAGAATGAGCTTTCCAACGTGTATTTATTTCGACCAACCTAGAACATTCAAGCCGGGTCTACCCCCTTTAAACCAGCCCGTTGAGAAACTCACATGATAACGCGATCGTCATCGTGACGTTTCGACCAGATTAACCAATCGTGAGACGTATTGCAAATATTCGTTCAGTTCATGTTACGGTATATATATAATTCCCTATACCTGCATGGAGGTCAAAATGTGGAATTATACTCAATAAAACGGACGGCTCTGATAGTCCATTTCCTGAAGTTACAGGTGGAAATTACCTTTCAACTCAAGGGTGGAGTTAATTTGAGCGAACACCCCACCATCGAGACCACTACTCAACTGAGAATAAGACATATGTTGGCGATAAGAACATACCGAGGCATTATGAGTCGGCAGCTATAGTTAGGCGTACATATAGACGGAAGGAAAGTTGGATATAGGCGGATAGGCAATTTAAATCATGTAATGTGTGGTGCACAGATAAGGGAATTAAACCTGCACAATATACGATTTGACAATACTTTATTTTCTTCAGTTGGCTCCAAATAAAATAACTTAATCTCGTATTCTTGAGCTCGCGTGATTGACGTGCCATGATACTGCCATATCAGTCCCATACATATGTTAGCCAAAACTAACATCATGTGACTCATATGTGAATGTCTATAGCGAGCATAACTTTCATTAGAAAACGACTTTCACAATCGTCGTTGTCACAGTCGCATACTCGGCGTTGTCAATTGAGTGCGATGGTACCACCCTCAATTTTGGCTATCAAGCTATCAATCACACAACTGAGGTGAACATTAGTTCTGAAAAATCACCCAAATACTTATGGCAATGTTAATATTTGGTTTCCACTCAATATAATAGGACATTATATATATTTTCTCAAATCTAGAGACGAATTTCACACAGTGTTGTGTGTAAAACCAAAACAACCGGTCTATTTATGTCAAGGATTATGTATTGTTGTGCTAACCGTCTAGTGCTGAACTCTTTACAGATTATCGAACCGAAGATCGCCGTACCTAATAGTAATATAATATGTGGTACATATCTGTCTGCATTTCTCAAAATATTAATTTATCACATTAGTCTGGTCGCGGAATCGTTGAACTGCCGTAGCACCGTGGTTGTCAAGCCGCATAATCGTGAAATTGGTCGCCGAATCGTCAAAACGATTCTGCCTTGTGAATATTCCAATGAATGTTCTCACGAAAACATTGGTGCAACGATAATTATTTCTATTTATATAAGGCTATACATGTAAATAAGAGACAATTGGCTCCATTAGACATTGAGCGAGCTCACCAAAGTTAAGAAATGTCGAACACGGTTAGTCCGTGGATGAATGACTGGCTGGCGATGCCATGCCCTGCTAAATATCTGTGTGATTCTGGAACGTTTTTTCTATGTTACATACGCCACAAAGTAAACTATCTACAATAATGCGAACAACAATTAAGCGACCATGTTGTTCAGTGATGTCACGTGAATATGCATGCAGGGTTTTTTAGTTTATTTATCCAATACATATGCATACATGGTTTGCATAGGAGACTCAATATATAAGAGAATGTAGAAAATATTACTCTCTGCATATGGCACACGTTGTTGTTTGAGCAGATATTACTCTCTGTATATGGCACACGTTGTTGTTTGATAAGATTACTCTCTGTATATGGCACACATTACTCTCTGTATATGGCACACATTACTCTTTGTATATGGCACACATTACTCTCTGTATATGGCACACATTACTATCTGTATATGGCACACATTACTCTCTGTATATGGCACACGTTGTTGTTTGATCAGATATTACGCTCTGTATATGGTACACACTACTCCCTGTATATGGCACACGTTGTTGTTTGAGCAGATATTACTCTCTGTATATGGCACACATTACTCTCTGTATATGGCCCACATTACTCTCTGTATATCGCACACATTACTCTATGTATATCGCACACATTACTCTCTGTATATGGCACACGTTGCTGTTTGATCAGATATTACTCTCTGTATATGGCACACATTACTCTCTGTATATGGCACACATTACTCTCTGAATATGGCACACTACTCCCTGTATATGTCACACATTACTCTCTGTATATGCACACATTACTCTCTGAATTTTAGCTATAGCTTACATATGTGTATTATACTCCAAGAAAGGACTATGCGCAACGTGACCCCACGACGTTGCTACCTTAGCGGCGTATCAACAAAAACTCTCACCTCGAAATTGGGTCACATCTATACTTTAGCGTTTCGGATGGTTTGAACGAATAAATTAATGCATACAAGTCGATTAAAATAGTAATGTAGCTACATTTTCGATGATTAAATGTCCCTCATAGGACTAAATTTTAGCTTTCACTATTCTTTTCCCATCACTTTAGACAGTTTGCACAGCACAAAATTTGAAAAATTTACTTTTCTCAGAATTTGCATGGTTATTTTCAATCTAGCAAATTCTGAACTATAAAAGTTTGAATGAATTTGCTTTTTGTTTGAGAACATTGACATTTGGTTGAATGAATTTCACATTTCTGATTTCTGAACATGGATTAATATTATATTAGGACTTATATCTTGTTGATTGCTGACAAATCACCCCAATGTTCCATAAATCCAAGATCTCATCACATGTACTGTAACTGCGTATTCATGCGTAACGGGAATATTACTCTTCGATATTACCAATTACTCTTTGAAATTACCAAAATGCAGGTTGTTTTTGTCTCAAATCTGACGTACATTTGCCCAAAAACTATAGTGTCGTTTGGCGTAAGATAAAAACAACAATAGCATAGTGTGTTTTGAGATGTGTTTTTTCTCTCAACTCGTTAGAAGTATGATTTTTCGTTCGACAGAGCCTCGCGAAAAATCATTCTTCTAACTCATTGAGATAAAACACATCTCAAAACACACTATGCTATTATCGGATATTTATTTGGGGGAAATGTTCAGTTTAATGTTGATAACTTTGTCTTCTGATTTTCTAATTTCATTTAAATCATCATCACTCGTTGTGTAACGGTTCTCTTATGTTATTATATAAATTACAGGTTAGTAGTAAATGGCAGCGTGCAACATTATTACAATCGTGCTTTAGTCTAATATATACAACTTGAATTACAATGACGTCATTGTGATGATTTCATGTTTAATACCTAGTCAGCGAACATTCGATGCAAAAACCGAAGATGCCCTGATTGTATAAACGATACATAATTTTTGTGCTAAGAAATATAAAACAAACAAACTAAAAGAATATACATGTTAATTAAAATATTCCAAAGACCTCACTCTCATTATTCCTATACTCGGTTCCACTGACACATGTATATTCATAGTATTCATTCATTATGTCGACCATGTAGGTGCCTTTACATATGAACCACTCTTCGTACCATTGCCCTAACAAAGCTTATTTAAAAAACCCAGTCTGCACACGATGAACGTAACCCGAAAAACAATCAAATTCATTCTGCCATCTACATCATATAATCTGTCATCACACTCAGGGGTGATAGGAAGACAGTCAGTCATGACTATATCAACCCTAACAATATGTATAGTCTATTAATATTATATTTATTTGTAATTGTACTTTCCATGTGTATATTGTAAATAAAATTATCATATCCTATTCTATCTTCAGGTGAGCTTCAAGACGGATGCAATACGATTCAACATCGATTATACCGTTACGTCCAGTTATGCGGAAATTGATTGCATACATTTCACTGGAACAGAATGAACATAACACTGGCCAACAATGGAAACTGGTCAAAACTAGAAACAAAATACTTTAACATCTCTTTAGTGTCAACACTGGAAACATAATACGTTAAAACCTCTTTATGATAACACTGGAAACTAATAAAATTAATCTTCAAATATCTGCGTTATTTAGTAAACATTTGTCCCTTTAGTAAACATTTGTCCCTTTAGTAAACATTTGTCCCTTTAGTAAACATTTGTCCCTTTAGTAAACATTTGTCCCTTTAAAGGCACGGGAGGCCTTTGCGGCGATGCTATTGCTGTTAAAATAATCACACCCATTAAAAGTACCATAAAGAGAAAGAATATTAAACTAGAATGCACTCTTAGAGATGCCGACTTGCGCAAAGCTACCGATAGTATACACTGAAGGGGTGCAGGAAGGTATGTCGGGTGGGTAGTCCGAGAGGCAAAAAATCTTATTTTTTACAACCTCATACAAATGTTATACTAAAGACCTTTTGTGCTCATATTTAACATTTTAACAGTTTAAAACTTATTATAGCTGCAAAAACACCTTATTTATGTTACTGGACCCGTATATGGGCTTTATTGAAGGTGGTATAAAGCTGACATGTTGCATATGGGACGGTGGGGTGAAAAACTTCCTTCCCGACACCCTTCGAACGAAGCTTCGAGAAATGTAAAACTGAAATAAATAAACTTTTCCGCATGTAACTACCTGTAGGACTTTTAAACCTAGATCATTGTGTGCATGGAAAAGAGCGAGCAGCTTTCAAACATTAATGTGACTATCAATGGCTAGAAAATAACGTTCATCAGTGCATCAAGCTAATCAATGAATTATTTGCATGTTTATCAACTCAGATGAATATGTTGATCTCACAACACCTACAGTCTGACATAGTGACTGCTTGTCATTTTGTATAAAGAAGATGTTCCAGTAGACAGGTTGTATCGAATAATGGTAGATAATGTGCTGGTTGACAGACTAATCAATCTGGAATTAGTTAGAAATTGTGTCTATCCTGCACAACGACCTTGCAGATACACCTATCAGCAATTTATAAAATAATATTTCCAATTGCATCCTGGCAAATACATGTATCCTCTCTAGATACCGGTATGTATTTATTTCCAAAATATGTCAACTCTAGTTGAATTGACGCTTAACAACTGATATGTCATGGATATGTCTACATAACATCAACAGTGACTCGAAAGTCAAGATTGAGTTCACTGTCCTGAGATGTTATGAGCTTAAAATGTGTTAGAGCCAAATAGCCAAAACACATGTTCGGTTCGTGTAATAGCTTGCTGGTGGAAATGATACCTCACTGGATATACAGGGGATGTGCTGGGAGATGTATCATTTGTTTTTGTAAAATTGGATGCATATGCCTTATAATAGTGTTTTATGTGCAACTATCAACTGCTGATGGGTTACTGACTTACTGTATAAGTGTATTTGTCCACTATATTGATGCGTTATAATTTCCATTTAGCAGATTGGAATTTGACCACACAGGAAGAACTATAGCATACTCTCATCACACGTTGACTTGGAAACTCCATTGAATGGATATGTATAATGTGGTAGACATATGCCTATCAGCCCGTATTTAAAGAAAAAATATTTACCTGTATATTCCATTTTTTTTAATTAAACAGCTTCTGAAACAGATGAAACTGTCGTTTGATATAAAGGAGATAATTTCCCAGTCATGTGAGTGATATCAGTAGGGTTTTCTGCATTTTTTTTTACTTGGGCTTGGGCTACTGAGGCTAACATTTTGAAAATTCCCGTGGCATCCTCATACATGTACTCCCCCAAACCTCTAACTTTTGATGTATTACCATTAATCCATTTGACAAATTAGACTTAACCCAAATATTACACAGTAAAAATAAAAATTTCAATTAAAAATTGTTTATGAATAGAACCTGGTGCAAAATGGAACAGTGGAGGTTTCGGGCAATTTCACCTCTTCACAATACAAACCGTTAATAAAACCATGCATACATGTAGCTCGAAGACGAGTATGACTCGCCACACAGTAACATTTCACCAGGCTCTGTTCATAAACTTAAGTGAATTCACAACTCTTTGTACTCAAGATATAATATGAGCATAGGCTAGTGTAATTAACGAACCACAGCTAAAACACACTCATAAGCTAGGATATATCTGCCTTTTTAAAATCTTATAAAAATAACTGCATACATTCATATTCCCATCAAATAAGATTCAATTAAGCCTTAAGTCGTGGTATGATTAATTACACTTCAGACATGCACAATGGTTCATTAAATTTCGTATATCAATTAGAGCAATCACACATCAGGGCTAAGCTTGCCACGATTATTCGACTAACCTTCGACAGGTGTGGTAGTCGACGGTTATTTACTTTCGTCGACTAATCGCCCAAACGGGGGTATGGTTGTCTATTTAAGCAGTACTATGCGCAAATACAATGGCTGGAAGTAAAAGTTAACAGTGTATATAGCACAATTTAGCACCCGACAGCCTGTTCTGTCGCCACCTCTGATGCGGCTTCCTTTGATAACGCAGCCGACGTTTGGCGGTCATCATCAAAGAGTTGGGTGTGCCTTTGATGTGTTACAGGCTTGCCATTGTTTATATATTATGTTTAACTGTAAACGTATCTTCCTATGGATCTGTAATTAGCGATCATCATATCCAAAATGGACGACATGCATGGGACTGCATCTATATTTCTTTTTTCAAATTTCATACTGAAAAACGTGCACCATTATTGATAATAATTGACAAAGTCACAAAGTTCGCGGGACATGGAATGTTCAGTGTTACTAGACAGTTAATCCATAACAAGTTGGTGTCATCACTTATTAGTTAGACATACATCACATTCTCCAACTTGGTAACGTATATACCCCCCACACGCTACCGCGCTGCACGATGAATAACAAAACTAAAAGTACAGTAACAGGCAGCGCGCACACATACCGAAACCCCCGAAATAAAATTAAATGCTATAATATGTCAGGTGACGCAATCGGTACACAATGGGAGTTTCCATAGTCCGTTTTCAATAAGTATGCGACAATTCCGCATGCTTTCATTTGGCACCGTGACGGCGATGCATGTTCACGGGGAACATTGATTGACTGGACAGATATATTTTTTTAATGTCTCGTCCGCGGGAATAGCGATGAGGAGGGCATTTACCTGCTGCGTAAATTTGAGTTTAGGTGGCCGATGACGGGCGGGGGCCTCAGAATTACCAGCCTGCTTACTGACAGATTATAACTGTGTTCAGACTGGATGTAATGTAGTCATTGTAATTTCGATTTGATCACGTCTTTACCTGGGTGCAATATAGGCCACATATATAAACGATTAATCGATTAATCGACTAACCGTCGACTATAGCGGTCGATTAGTCGATTGTGAAAACCCATAGTCGTGGCAACCCTAATCAGACCATGTGGGAAATCGGAGATTCACAATGCAAACAGACTACGAGTTCACCACGTCAAACTTAAAACCTAAACAAACCTTTTAAAAGCCGTATATACCTTTTGTACAAATTATTATAGAATATAAACTCCCAACATCTAACAGTGTTCAAAAGATTTAGTCATGCAAAGATTAAAATCCAAGATGGCTGCTGGCGGCCATGTTTTTTTCCGAATGACCCCAAAATGACTCGTTCCCATCTACATGTCAATATTAACATCCATGACACATTTCATGATGATCAGACAAACAGTATGGCCTGTAGCCCGTGCTAATTGATTGAATTTTGAAATCCAAGATGGCCACGGCCATGTTGTTTTGCCGCATGCCCTAAAATGACTTGTACCCATCTACATGTCAATGTCAACAGCTATGACAAATTTCATAATGATCCGACCAAAGGTACGACATGTAGCCTGTATTGTTGACGCATCACACACCCACACACACACACACGGACGACGGATACTAAGCCATGGTTTTACAAAGTAAAGTTGAGCTAATAAGGTTGCTATGCATACATGTACATGTTAACTAGTAGCTTTCTGAAAATTTGCGAAAACACCCACATCTATTTACATGCAAAAGAGAATACATTCGCCTAACAATATTTACCTCAACCTTGTAAGCCAGTGCATTCTCTTGTCTCAGTGCGAGGCTCCTTATGTGACACTCGGATATACACCGTAAGAGAATGCACTGTAGTGCGATCTGGCCATTAGTTCCCGAGAAACCAGTCTGTCCATGCAGATATGACGTCAAAATGTGAAAATGGAAAGAAACCACATGCAGACCATGTTACACAAAGTGCCGAAATACATACATGCATCGGTGTAACAGGATATCTCCCCCTGGATATCTCCCCCACCCTGGATATCGCCCCCCATATATGACTAAAACATAATTTCACTCATTTGATATTGTTATACCCTGAAATGGCCATAATTATTTTTGTTTTAAGATTTAATATTTTTTTTATATTTCAAAATAAAAAAGTGACAACATTTTTTTATCACGCATTTTATTGTTTATTACTGAAATGGTCAGAAATTGTTTTTTTTTTAACTAAATGTGTTTTTTTTTCAAATGTCAAGGCTTGATATCCCGTCCACCCCCCCCCCCCCCCCCCACCCAGCACATACATGACAAAAAAATCATATTATGGTTTTATCACTTATTTTTTTACATAATATTGTCATAAAACATCGAGAAATTAACTTCTGAGAAAAAGTTGTTTGAGTCAGGGTTTGGGATGGGGGATGTCCAGGTCAGGATATCTCCCCCACCCCTCCCAGCACCTACATGACAAAAAAATCATCTTAAATGGTTTTATCACCCCAAACCCTGACTCAAAGAACTTTTTCTTGGAAGAAGTTACTTTCTCACTGTTTCGTGAATATATAAAGCAAAATATGCAATAAAACCATAAGATGATTTTTTTGTCATGTAGGTGCTGGGTGGGCGGGGAAGATATCCTAACCTTGACATCTTCCCCCCACCCCAAACCCTGACTCAAACAACTTTTTCTTAGAAGAAGTTACTTTCTCGCTGTTTCATGACTACATGTATATAAAGCAAAATAAGCAATAAAACCATAAGATGATTTTTTTGTCATGATGGTGCTGGGTGGGGGAGATATCCTGACCTGGACATCTTCTCCCACCCCAAACCCTGACGCGAACAATTTTTCTCAGAAGTAAATTACTCGCTGTTAGATGACTATATAAAGCAATAAAATTATAAGGTGATTTTTTTTGTCATGTAGGTGCTGGGTGGCGGGGGGGATACTGGTATCCTGACCTGGACATCTCACCGCCCCAACTCAAACCCTGACTCAAACAACTTTTTCTCTGAAGAAGTTAATTTCTTGCTGTTTCATGACTATATAAAGCAAAATAAGCAATAAAACCATAAGATGAGTTTTTGTCATGTACATGTAGGTGCTGGGTTGGGGGAAGATATCCTGACCTGGACACCCGCCCATAAAACCATAAGATGAGTTTTTTGTCATGTAGGTGCTGGTGGGGGGGGGGGGGGGAGATATCCTAACCTGGACATTTCCAACCACCCCAAACCCTGACTCAAACAACTTTTTCTTGGAAGAAGTTTCTTTCTCACTGTTTCATGACTATACACTGTTTAAAGCAAAATAAGCGATAAAACTATAAGATGAATATTTTGTCATGTTGGTGCTGGGTGGGGGGGGGGGGGGAATATCCTAACCTGGACATCTCCCCCCCCCCAAACCATGACTCAAACAACTTTTTCTCAGGAGAAATTAATTTCTCGCTGTTTCATGTGTGGGGGGAGATATCCTGACCTGGACGTCTTCTCCCACCCCAAACCCTGACGCGAACAATTTTTCTCAGAAGTAAATTTCTCGCGGTTTGATGACTATATAAAGCAATAAAATGATAAGGTGATTGTTTTTGTCATGTAGGTGCTGGGTGGCGGGGGGGATACTGGTATCCTGATCTGGACATCTCACCGCCCCAACCCAAACCCTGACTCAAACAACTTTTGTCTCCGAAGAAGTTAATTTCTTGCTGTTTCATGACTATATAAAGCAAAATAAGCAATAAAACCATAAGATGATTTTTTGTCATGTACATGTAGGTGCTGGGTTGGGGAAGATATCAAGACCTGGACAATTAAATAAAAATAAATTTAAATCTCAAAAGTCATTTTTTTTCTGGCCATTTCAGGATCAAACAATCAAATGTGTGATAAACCAATTTTGTCACTTGGAAAAAAAATATTTTAATAAAAATAAAAAAATTATTTATTAAAAAAAAACATTTTTCGGACCATTTCAAGATTAAACTATGAAAAGTGTGAAAAAAACAATTGTCACTGAGAAAAAAAAAATTTAAGAAAAAAATATATTAAATCTCAAAAAAAAAAATTCTGGCCATTTCAGGGTCAAACAATATCAAATGAGAGAACATTTTTTTTAGTCATATATGGGGGGAGATATCCAGGGTGGGAGAGATATCCTGGGGGAGATGATGTGTTACACCGGTATCCATGCCAAATTTCATCGCTGTCAGTGCTGAAATGTGGATGGCTTGATGTACATGCATATGGAACATACCACTATGATCAAAGTCATTGACTTGAAAAATGGGGTGATACCCCAGTAATGACCACGGTATAACCGGTTGTATACTGTATCCACAGCAGTATCAAAATGGGAACTCCGGTGGAGTTACGGTACCATTTGGTTATGATACCACGGTCGTCACACCAAAAATTGAAGAAAATAATATGTCCATGAGGATCTTGTTAAAGATACGGTAAGTGTTGCCGGTGGGTACATGTACATGTATACATGTATATTGTACATGTATGGTTAAAATAGTCACATCGGTTAAAACCGCCATAAACAGAAATATTATACATGTATTATAGACAAACCTTGGTCTTAAACAAATCGTAAATATTGTGTAAATTGCGTCATGTTATTGGCATATTAGTACTCTGTGTTGTGTAAACAAACGCCATGTTATGTAAACAAACAGTACATGTACATAAAAAGTATGTGATAAGCAAAACACTCAACACTAAGGAGACGCCCACTTTTTTAACTTTTGTTAGAAATGCCCACAAGTTGATTACAACATACAGGTACATGTATATCTATCGCTTATCTTCACCTCTCAAGATTTTTGTGTTGAATGGGTCACCATGAATCACTCTCGACATGAATCACTCTCGTCACAGTGTTGCATGTTTTGCTTATCGCTCACTATTTACGTGCTGTACCATATATAAACAAGGCTCATACATGTACAAAGTGTGATTTGTGGATAATAATGCATTCATAATATGATCATTATTCTATATTATTAGTATATTTTTAGGGAAATTTTCATAATTTGGTATTAAACTGTTATTTATAAATTACAACCTATAACGAAGGCCATCCATGTCTTTAAGTGCCACAGATATGAGGAGAATCACTGCATTTTATTTTCATGTATGCGAACCAGGACCGCATGTGTCGTGGTGCAACCAAGGTACATGTACACGTAGTGTTCAAGCGGTAACCTTATCCCAGTGTTGGAGGTTACCGCAGTATTACTGGGATAACATCACGTTATAGGTGGTCAATTACTTTTAAGTACCGTTATAGCTGGACATACATTTACATGTACTGAAGAGAAAGAGAGAGGGTCAGAGACACATTCGCATTTATATATTATATACATGTACAGGCATTGTATTAATGTGCATTTTGGGCAATTAAAAATAAATGTGCAATTTCCTATATAAATACCACTCGAATTTAATTAAACCAAGTCTTCTCATATCACAACAACTTATGACACTGTATGATATTGGTTGGGTCGATGCTGTTTTGAACCGAGTCCCGTCCCGTTACTCTTCTATATAACAGACTTTATGCCCAGAATCGTGGGCGTGAGTTAACTTGCTTGTATGTCTTCGGATTACATGTACCGGTACAGTAATGCTCTAAATAAACGACCCCTTAACCACAGCAGAATTATTGGTATAAACTTTTCAGGATTTAGTTGGAAATATGGCTTGTTGCCATTGATCGGAAAGCTCTCAGTCAGCGTCCATGTTTTTCATCTGAAATTGTACAAATTCAATAGCGCCCATCTAGAGTTGATCCAAAAATGCCTGTAATTTTTCAACGCATTTTACTTTATATAATTGTAGGCTGACTGGTGTAACGATGGATTAAAATTTGAAATTCAATATGACCACCGGTGGCCATGTTTTTTAAATAATTCTGAAAAAATGGTAAGCTCCCATCTAGAGGACACCCCGAACTTGGGCCGAAGATCCATATGAAGTAACGGTATCCCAATATAACTTTTAAATATGGCTTATACACCGAACCAATTGTATATTATAAATATGACATTTATATTTCTGATTAAAAAATTCAACATGCAAATGAAGGCTGTATTGCAATGGCAGACTTTTTATTTACATCAATTATTGTTGAATTGTCTTGAAAATTCAGGTTGACTCAATACTGTCCACTGGGAATTTGGGGTCATTTGGGCTTCTCGAGTTTGGGCGCCCATACCTGTAACAGGTATCAAAACAACCCTAGAAATGTCCCTGTATATGTATACTGTGGTAACTTCCAACACGGCGGTAAGGTGTATACTGTGTGTACCGGGGTTGCACCACGATGCATGTGGTCCCAGTTCTCAGGCATGAAGATAAAATGCAGTGATTCTGCTTATATCTGTGGATCTTAAATGCATGGATGGCCTGTGTTATACATGTACATGTAGGTTATAACTTAGAAAAAAAGTTACCAAATTATGAAAAATTCCCCAAGAATATTCTAAGAGTATACAGGTACCGGGTAGAAAATAATAATGATAATATGAATGCATTCTTATCCACAAAAGTTGAAACACACTTTGCGTGAGCCAAGCGTTTGTTTACAGGTATATACATGTACAGCTCGTAAACAGTGAGCGGTAAACAAAACACTCCACACCGTTACGATTCTTAGGAGAGTGATTCATGGTGACCCATTCAACACAGAAATCTTGAGGTGAAGATTAGCGATAGCTATACCGGTATGTTGTAAACAACTTGGTGGCATTTCTAACAAAAGTTCAATTACATATACATGTAGTGGCGGTCTCCATCGTGTTGAATGTTTTGCTTATTGCATACTCTGTGTGTACCGGTACTGTTTGTTTGCATAACATGGCATTTGCTTAAATAACACTAGACTCACAGAGTACTAACATGACAATAACATGCTGCAATTTACACTATACATTTATGAATGGTATGTATACATGTAAGAACAGGGTTTGTTAACTTTGTTTATAATATAATATTATTTCTGTTTATGGCGGTTTTAACGGATGTGACTATTTTAACAGCATACCCTCTGCCAATGCTTACTTTTCCCTTAAATAATAAATTTAGTTTAAAGCTCTTAGGCTTTACATCAATACATATATAATGATGATTAGAACATAGTAAGAAATATAAATTATGTACAATGAGCTGCTCATCTGGCTACCATCAGTGGATCGGATGATACACACGTTGAAACAGATGCGTTTTAAGTTTAGATGTGAACATTTTAAGCGACTGGGTTGCCCTCAAGTGAGCAGGCAATTTATTCCAGAGAAATGGTGAAGCCACGGAAAAGGCCCGGTCACCAGCTGTTACGAGGTCACCCGGTACAAACACAAGGCTGTGAGAACTTTCAGACCGCAGAGGCCGCGGAGGAACATATCGAGAAATCAAGTCTGCCAAGTATGATGGGGCCTCGCTATTCAGACACTTGTGCGTTAATTTCAAAATTTTGAATTCAATCCGTTCCCTCGGAGGTAACCAGTGGAGCTCGCGCAATAATGGCGTGACGTGATCATATTTACGGCTCATAAAAATAACTCGTGATGCAGATTTCTGCACATTTTCGATTTTGTCCAAGATAGACTGGTTGCAGCCGTACAACAGAGAATTGCAGTAGTCCAGACGACTTGTAACGAAGGCATGTACTAGCTGTTTTGTGGTCTCGACGTCGATAACATTTCGCACCCTGCTGATATTTCTAAGATGGTAATACGAGGACCTGCACACTTGCTCGATGTGTTTTTCAGCAGACAGGTTCTCGTCCAAGAAATATCCGAGGTTGCGGACTGTGCTGGATGGCGAGACAACACTGCCTTCAATATTGAGACTATGTTTAGAACATTTTGAAAGTTGCTGTCGCAAACCAATATATATTATTTCAGTTTTATCTGCATTCAATTTTAAGAAGTTGATTGTCATCCATGATCGAATATCAGCCACACATCGTTCAAGATCCTCATGGACATATTATTGTCTTCAACTTTTTGTACCGGTATGATGACCCACTAATAGACTGCGGTATCATAAAGTTGATATACAAACGGTACTGTAACTCCACCGCAGTGACCATTTCGATACCGTACTGCTGTGGATACTGTATACTACTGGTAATACCGTGGTCATTACCTGGGTATCAACCCGTTTTTCAAGTCAATTACTTTGATTATAGTGGTAATATGTAGATTACCACAAGTCATACTACCGGTACTAGTACATGTAACTACATGTACCGGTACAAGTATGACAATTTAGCCAACAACTATAGCTTTCCTTAATGTAATTGGCCACCGATAACGTGGTGTCACCTCGGTAATACATGTACTGTGGTAACATACTGTGGTAACCACTAACCACCAACACCGCATAAAGGTTACCACTTCAAACCATGATGGATCAAAGAGAAATGTCACAACAGTAAACATGTTACTAAAAATCATGTACACTTTTTGTGAATTCGACATGAACATGTTTTCAATGTAATCTTCCAGCTGATAGCACACTGTGAACTTTACACGACTTTGAAGTTGCCCACATTGTTTCAGCTGTCAAATTATAAACTCCTCCCATCGCCTGGTATATGGCCGCATTGATTGGCATTACAGATGGAAGTATGAACATCAAGTGCAGTGATTCTCCTTACATTAATATACCGGTATAAGAAATGAACGGCAGTTTTAATGTGGTCATGGGAATTTGACCGCAACAAAAAATTGGCTGGATTTTTATCGCTGTCAAAACCCATGACAACGTTGAATCCACCATTTACATCTTTCTCAAAACCTATACCGGTATATACCGTATCTGGATCATTATGCCTCCATATTGCCTTTGTTGGCGGGGCGCTACTTAAAACAATACCGTAACGCGCCCAGCACATGCATTACATGTACGTGTGTTGGCTGTTGCATACACATTTACCGGCACACGTATGTACATATGCAGGAACGTGACTATAGCTAGAGTAGGGCCATTGGAATCGGGTATTGAATCGGGTGCCGTAGTCAATGTCAACATCATAAAGTGGGCCTTAAAATAATAAAAGCACATTTATGATTCGCGACAGAATAGCCAAACAGGCTACGTTATAAATAAATATATCATTATTCTGCTGCTGGCCGCAAAATAACCATTATCAGACCAAAGACTATTACGCCGCTAGCGGCAGGGCTTATATTTCTACGGTAGATTCTCGCAAATTACCGTGGATTCTAGTGAAAAAGTATATATGGATTCTCGCAAATCCAGATGAGATATATGCCATGAGTGGCATAATAAGATTGTCTTTTTATCCCACCAGTAGCGGAAAATTAGCCACAGCCACTCTTCTTCAATGAGGAAATATCGTACATGTACCCCGCTCGACAAAACAAGTGTCCATTGGCACCGCGGTGTATTTGCCGTTAGGCCGTGGTGCCAGAGTTTGTAACTGCAGTTGAGCACCGCGGTCGAACTGCAGGTACACTCCGGCCGAATGGCAAGTACACCATGGTCGAAAGGCAACTACAACGCGTTCGAATTCACCGTGGTTAGATTTCTGGTTTGTATCATCTTTTTTCAGTTTAATAAACGTACCGGTACACCGTGGCAACTACGGTACACCATGGCCGAATGGCAAGTACACTGCGGCCCAACCGTAGTTAGCAGTTGGAGCCGCAGTGAAGTTGCATTTTGGCCGCTGTGGCAATGCTATAACTGCACCGCGGTTAAGTGGACACTTGTTTTGTCCAGCAGGGTACCTAGTTGGCTAGTATCCCATAAATATTCATCAAATTACATGTGAGAATTTTCTCGAAATCATTTAAAATGCGCATTTAGGCTATAGGCTATAAACGTTCTATTAAAACCGAAATAGTCAGATAGTTTTCCCCATTTCCGAATGATTTAGATTTTCACAGCATTTGATTTGTGGTGAATTTTCTCTCAAATTGTGTGATAAATACAAGAAATCCGACTTACCTAACTCAGAATTAATAACACGAAGAGTTCCAATAGCCGTGAATAGGAATTGTAACAGTAAAATCCCTCAATTAATTTAAACGATGTGTAATTTCAGAATTTGGAACAGAAAACAGTCAACAAACAATTGGTCATTAGACATCTCCCTACCATTTGTGCCTACTAGGGGCCACAAGTTCCTCCGTACTGCTAAAGCTGACAGAAACTATCTCGAAGCTTTCTTTTTTCCACGCACAATCATAAATTGGAACAAACTCCCCCGTGACATATTCTTAAACTGCCACAACACGGACAGTTTCAAATCCGAACTCACAAAACACATGTTAGCATGTTCAGATCGTTTCGTTTTTCCGCGTTTTGCATCTGTCGAAACGGAAAAACTCCATTTGCATTTTCACTAAAACACGCAACATTGCGAGATAAAACGACTTTGATTTACACGGTAAGAAGAAGAATAAACTACATATATATCGATAAAGTTTTGGAACATGTATCAATAACACTTGATAGCAGCTAATTTCGACTTGACATTTTGTTATTCAGAAATTTTTTATTTTTCATGTACCAATTTTTCCTATTTTCGACGTTCGTCTAAAATTTAAGGGGATGGCAAAGTCTGTTTCATAAAAAATATCTGGAAACGGGCTGACAAAATTGGTATTTTTCACCTAAAAGCAGACAGAAATAGATATAACAACATAGAGATAATATATAGAGCATATATCGTTAAAGGAGGTGCCACGAATAGATGTGAGCTAAAAAGCTTTTTGTACCAGAAAAATTACTTTGAAACAGAGTATATCTGCAATATTATGTCATTGTTTTGGCATTCAAATGTGAAAAACTATAACTTCAACAGTATCATCAGGCAGCCCATTATGATAAGTGACATACCGTTAAGAGCCAAGGAGCTATGCTTTAGATTAATGTTCACTGTATCGTTTGCAAAACGTCCGCTAAAACGTGTCAGTTTTTCTTGGGAGCCAGTCGCCATATTTCAATTGTAAACACATGTTCATGACGTTGTTGTCATTTTTTAATTCGCGGCAGGTACATGAAAATCGACCAGAAAAGCAATCCGATCCTGCAATCGGGCAAGTTTATGATATGAAATCGATGCTTTCAGTTTATTTAAGTTGTTGGAATTAATTTAGTTGCTTGATTACCCACGATTTATGAAGTTTTGTGCTGTTTACAGATGGAAATGTTGATATTTTATTTTTAGAATTACCAGTCTATAGTCGAAAGCGAGATTACAAGATGTCGTATTAGTACGCAAATCACATAAATAGAAAACTTACATGTTTCAGAATATTGTATTATTCTAAAATCAAATAGCCTATATAAAAACATATTTATGAATAGGAAAGTACCGTATTCCGACGAAATATGTCATATTTTACGACGGACTCCTTGTGCGAGTTCACTTCCGGTCAATTCTATTTTGGTGCACTGGGATAAATAACATTGTGGAGAAAAATACGTTTAATAACATTTGAATGTAAATTAATCGAGAAATTGTCGGTTATCAGGTACAATCATATTGCTTATAACCCATATATATTGATGGGCATAATCAAAAGCTTGATCCCATGCGCGATTGTCTATACTGATCGATTTCCATTCGTAATCGTATTCTAGTATTGACGGATGGGTTTGTTTGTAATCATGGCCGCTCCGCCCCCATGGCTTGTGTATCGGCTATCGCAAAATAATGTTAGGATATTATGGTCTCCCATACCAATAAAAATAGTTCCTAAGAATGTAAACAATGCAAATGGAGGACATTTTGCCATTATTCAGGATGACAGTACTATTTTCACAGGCAGGGTATTTGGGAAAGTTCTTGTTTTTCCTCAAAATGATGTCTCCTTGTCTCTAGCCAGATTCTTATAGGACCATTTTGACTGTTCAGTTTGTACAAAAAGTTAACCATTGGAACTGGAGAAACGCCGTTTGGGGACATGATTTTTTGTCACTCTACCGCGAGTAAATTCTAACAGCTATAATTTCTCTACTAATGACAAGATCTTTGTTTATTATTGATTATTATGTGTGAAAAATATGAAGTTTATCCATTCTATGGCCGGTGAGTAATTATTGATCATCTGGAGGTAGGGTGCAATCCGCGGTGGCCATCTTGACCAGACTTGACCATCCCCTTAAACTACATCAAACTGCTTCACTGTAAATGATTTTGGGCTAATTATTTAACGTAACAGATTAAAATAGGCACTTGCTTTATATGTATGCCAATTTTGCTTTCATTTTCCGGATTTTTAAGGTTTGTTTTCTTAGGTTTAATTTGCCTAACTTTGTCAATTAAAAAAACAATGAACGAATCGCCTCTTATCATTCATCATCTGTATCAATGCAAAGCACAGTTCAATAATACATTTTGCAAAGGAGTTTTCGATCAACGGCATTGCTAAGTGTTGCAAGGCTGACTCCGAAGTGATACAGGGGGTCAAATGTGGTATGTTGCAAGGCTGACGGAAGCCGACCACATCTCCTCACACATATTTTTATACTACATTTCAAGCTCAACTGAACAAAATAAAGTTTAAGCTATTGTCATCTGTTGTCATGGGTTGTTGTTCGTCTGTGCGTGCATCAATGATTGCTGTTGGCATACCCTATATGCCACAACTCTCTCATTTAATTGTCAACAAACTTCATATGGATTCTTGGGGTGATAATTTTCCCTGAATTGTATCTTGGATTTCATATTTGATTCATCAGCCCACCCTGTACCATGTCCTGCCTTGGTCCTGTGACTCAGACTGTGAATGGGGGGTCAAACTTTCTGTTTTGTGCTACCGTTGTCGTAGGTGACAAATCAACATCTCAAACATATCATTCTGCAACTATTTCCACTACTGCCTGTAAATGGATGCTCTTCATAATAGTACATGTATTTGTGTGAATTTAAGAAACTAATTTTAAATTATTCTGTTTACTTTTTCACTTATATTTAACTTTTTGTGTTGCCAATAAACAATGAAGAAAGTGACATTAATGATGATGTACACATGTAGCTCAAATTTAAGCGATACGAGTAGAGTATATTGGTGGGTATTAAAAACCAATGTGAAGAAATTTTCCATCAACATCCTTTTTGTTTCTTTGATATAAATTAATCATCATAACCAAGATAAATAGGACAACCCAACCAGGGACAACCGCCCCAAACTGTCACAACAACCTGCCTCAGGTATTCTATGTTTTACTTGGTTATATGTAAATACGTGGATAAACATAATACATGTAAATAACTGTGATTATAGAGAACTGTGCTGTAAATGGCAACAAAGAATCATGAGATTAAAATAAGACTGATGAGGTGAAGTCAGGTTGATGCGCTGTGAATTTCTGATCAGATATTCACATGTTTATAAAATTGTGGGTTTCATGCAGGTTTGCAACTTCCAAGTCTCCCCTTCATTTAGGGACCATATACTTTTTTCTTCTTGATACTGTACTAATCAGGGACGTGGCTAGAGGGGTGTCCACATTGTGAATTCCAATTGCAGCTCCATTGAATCAGACTAAACACAAGTTTTCCGAAATTCCATTCAAACCCCCTCCCCAACTGATTATTATGGTTCTTATCTTGTGGTTAGTCAGATGGAGAAACAGAAGCATGTTTCTATATACCCGGTGTGACAAATTTCATAGCTCAGAACCTGAAAATTGGATAAATCCTAACCATCTGGTGGTCCGGCTCCAGACATATTCACAGGGCCTAGGAGAGAAATCAGGACATTCTGAATAGACCATTGATTCGGCCGGTGTGAGAAAATTTTGAAATCTGATCAAGAAAATCCATAAATCCTAGACTCTGTAGACTGGCCTCAAGCCTTTCTACAGCGTTGGAAAATTTCAAACCTCATACCCCTGTTACTTTGGAAATTTTCCAACTGATGACCATTTCAGCCCACAATTTTAACCAAATGTAGGAAAATATTGTGTTCTTAAATTAACAGTTTTTGACTGACCACAAGGGACCAACCAGGACACAAGCCCAAAGGTTGGAAAATTTACTACTACATGTACAAAGTAGTACCGATACCTTTACTGGGAAAGTATTAACATGAGACAGGTTCATAATAAACTGTGCTTATTTTTATTTCAAATTGATGAAATAACAAATTAAATTCAACATATAAACATATATTGTATTAAAATGGCATGTGTGTACAGTACATTTATATAGCTTATCGCAACACACAGAAGATAAGACAAACCAACAAGTCACAAAAATGCAGTGTATATTATGCAAATGGCATTATTTTAAAAACAATATCAATTTCAGAACATTGCTGCTCTCTGCAGATTTGTGTTAATTCTCCCTCAAAGTCCCTCCCCCCACATGTTTGTAAGTTTGTTAAGTGGTACCATACAATACAGTGTATACAGGCTCCAGATAACCCAGATAAAGTTTTGGGGCAGGTTCGTTCAACTTAGGATAATCAGGTTAGTTGGCAATGAACCCTGCACATGCAGTTTAGTTTTCAGGTGATACAGGCTTTGTGATTTCTGGATAACAATTGTTTAGTGGCAGTTTAATGTCTCTGTTTGCCCAATAATAGCTCGATGACAAGTATCAAACAATTTGTTGCCTTATGCATGTCTTTGAATGGACTTAAACATTTTGGCAGAAAAAAAATTTTACGTCAATTTTTCGAAAATTCAGAAAAAAATCACGTCACATAAATCTCATTTTTTCTCAATTTGGTTATGCTTTAGGATCAATATACTACCACTTTATATCAAAATTTCCCAGATTTTTGCAAATTTTTGAAAAACGTGTGAAGATGCTACACATGTTCCCACCTGTAAACAAACAGACAGCTTCTAAATAGTATGAAGCTCCAGTTTATTTTAATAAATTATCAAATAACCAAAAAAATATGCTTTTATGTTTTTAAATCTCATGCGCCTCCACATAATCCTCAGCACATTGAGGGCGATGGAGTACCAAGTAGATGTAGATGTCAACATGACCGCTTTCACAGAGCGCTGCGACTAAACAAACAACCTCTCCGTCAGCTGTCCATGACCTTGTCTTATCTTCGTAAATTCCTGTGTTAAGTATCGCAGCACCTCTGATTCGGTTGAGCCATAGTTAAATTGATTTCATGAAGTCTGAATTTCATACGATTATCAGATATAATCAGTAATTCAGTAAATTCACACTCATTCAGCCGCGGATATGATTGAAATTTCCAACTTCAATGCTTCGTAAAAATTACTGGAAACAATAACGCATGCGCGTTGGCCTCATTTTCAGCTTCCGTTATATTCCCGGAAGGACAAATAAACAGACAAAGATCCGAACCGAAAACATTACTTGTGTCCAGCATGGACTGGCGCAAGTAAATATATATATTTGTTCTTATACAAATCATAAAAATCGCGTAAATAGTGTGTTATTGTCAAGTTCGTACGATGTGTTCTGGAAACAAAAGCCAAATTATGGAAAACAACATCGAATAGAATTTAGAAAGAACACAAAATATAGTGACATTGTACCCTATTCGTAGCAATTATCTGTCGTAGTTCATTGTGCGAAATGTGTTGGTTAAACAATATCTAATCACCCTCCGATTAATTATTTATTGATAAGAAATCCTGTGATTTTGGCCTGTTTACTTCAAACTCAGAGTCAGGGCTTAATGTATAAAATATAACGTTTGGAACGAGAAGTGGTACACGAAAGATATTGTTTCGTTTCGTTCTAGACGAGATACATTGTTTCGTTTCGTTTCAGCCGATAGACATTGTTTCGTTCTAGCCGAGAGACATTATTTCGTTTCGTTTCAGCCGATAGACATTATTTCGTTTAGATCTAGCCGAGAGACATTATTTCGTTTCGATCTAGCCGAGAGACATTATTTCGTTTCTTTCTAGCCGATATGCATCGCTTTGTTTCTTCTAGCTGACAGACCTTGTTTTGTTTCGTTCTACCCGGTAGACATTGTTTCGTTTCGTTCTAGCCGATATACATCGCTTTGTTTCGTTCTACGCGATAGACATCATTCTGTTTCCTTTTATTTCACCCAAAGGGTGTATTATTAACTATGGAAATAGAAGTGCTGTGTGTGCCGGCCTAAACTCTGTGGAGGATTTGTGTAAATGTTAGCCCAAACTACATTTCGAAGTAACGATGGTTTTGTTCTTTATTTCGAGGAATCCTACCGCATCAGATGAATTCAGCCCAAATATATTGACAGGTGTCAAGGGTCTAACTATATACCGATCAATAAAAAAGTAATATAATAAATACCGACTACATTTAAATTAACGCCAATGGACAGTTTATGTGCGTTTAAAAGTGCATTGATGTCTAAAGCAATGTGAAATAACGATCTTAAAATGAATTGGCCGGCATATTTGATTAGTTATCAGGGTCGTAGTTGCATAAATCAGAATATTTGTTAGGATTTCATCGGTATTTGTTAGGATTTCATCGGTATTGCGGTTGACACTAATCCCATATATGGAAATTCCAAATATTTAAAATGACATGCGAATGCGCAGAACACATACAAGGGTCTAACTATATACCAATGAATAAGCCAGTCATAACAATACACACCGACGCAGTTAAATAACGGCATTGGGCGGAGTATTGTGTCTTTAAGAGTGTGTTCATGTCTAAATGCATGTGATTAACTATTTAAAAATTATTTCGCCCACATATTTCGATAATTATCAGGTCCGTAGTTAGATCATGAAACAATATTTCTGACTTTTATGTTAACAGTATTGCTTGGTATTTTTTTCCAATCAGATAGCGGCATCTCGGTAAGATCACCCCAGGGTTATTTATAGCGTCGTCTCAGTGCTTTCTCTGCGAACTAAGCGAATAAATATTCTCCAGTTTTACGTCTAAATACGCGTCTTATTCTCACTTATACCGTGTTTCCATCAGTTTTATTCTATTTGTTGTTGTGTATTGCATTACTTTGATCAAGGTTGCGCTTGTGTTATTCTCACAAAAGTTAAATTTGATGCGTGTTTACATTTCACAATTCCGTCTGGCGTGTACAGTCTGCGACGGAATTCCACATGTCCGAGCGCCATTGATTCCTTAATTATGAGACGAATTAATCGAATGAGGTCAAATTTTCGCATATAACATGACTCGTATGTTATTCTGCACCATTCTGACGAGTGCCGACTTTCCTTTTTTATCGAAATATAACCGTTCTCCATGTTTATTTTTTCAACAAAACAAAATTCATTGTTTTGCCAATTTCAAGCTAGTTTATAGCATGGTCAGGGCATAATTAAATGATAATTTGGCCTATCGAGTGATGGTAGACGTTCCTTGAGTGTGCACAACAATTTTTGGCCCCAACGAAGCAGGCTTTTTGAAATGATTTAATGTATCGGCGTTGACTACCTCTTCTGCTAGTTGGTTCTAGGGCTCCTCAACTCTCTGACTAACAGTATATTTCTTGTGTCTCTGGTTGCCCCTTCTAGAAAGAGCTTGCAGTTGTGGCCTCTGGTTTTGGATTCGGAGTTCCATGTCAGTATATTTGCTACTTCCGGGTCGTATGTATTGAATATGTTGTAGCATTCTATCATATCTCCTCTATGTCGTCTGTATTGCAGGGTGGGAATCTTTAGTTTTTCAAGTCTGTCTTCATATGGTAAATGTTTTAAAGTAGGAACTAGTTTTGTTGCTCTGCGTTGGACTTTCTCAAGTAGGGTGATGTGTTTGATCAAATATGGTTTCCATGCTGGCTGTGAGTACTCTAATCTTGGTCGAACCAACCCTTTATCCTTTATACAGCTTTGTCATCATGTCTTCATCTAGATGTGTAAACGATCTTCTAATCATCCCCATCACTGATTGAGCGCTCTGTGCTTTTTCATTTATATGTTGTTCGAAATTCAAGTTTTTATCCGTTGTGATGCCTATATCTTTCTCGCTGTCGACCTGCTTCAGTGTATAGGTTGTTCCATCAACTCCTTTCAATGTATAATTTGGGGTATATCCTTCTTTTCCAATGTTTATCATTACACATTTCTTAGGGTGAAAACGAAGAAGCCATTTATCAGACCATTTTTGTAGTTCATTTAGATCTTGTTGTAGAATTTCCATGTCATCTGGGGTTGTTATCTCTCTGAATATTTTGGTATCGTCCGATTTGTGCGATTGCTTCAAACATGGGCTGCCATTTGCATTCATGTGATATTTATTTGTGGTTGAGATAGAAATAAATTTGTTTTCACATAATGTCGTATGATTTATACTGGAGTACGATATCAACTGGGTACTTGGGTTTGAAGTTTTACATCGCGCGCGTACGGTTAAAATATCGATTGATTCGGTCATCATTGATGCTTGGCATTGCTACATCACAATTAAGGTTATATACTGAGATATATGCGCTTGTCCCTTAATGTAGGCCATCATTTCAGCCTATGTTATTGTCATACCCCGCCATGTGACAATTGTATTTGTCGATGTAGCGTGGGGCGATTTTGACACTTGAGATTAAGATATTTTACAAGCGGTATATAATTGTGATTATTTGGATAACTTGAACCGGTAAAGCTATCTTTGGGAGTATAATGAATCATGATATGTTTATATGAAGAGTAGTTACGCGTATGTGTTGAGATGCGTTTCCTGGCCTCTATACTTGTTCATTTGATCTATGTGGAATCAAAGTTGATCAGACTTTAATGATCCACTTTTTACCTGGCCAGATTAGCGATGATTTTGCGCATGAATCGTCGCTATTGCATTGGATTGAACACAGGGTGGTAACTACGCGTGATTAAGTGTATGATATCAAATTATGGGTTTACCGTTGGGGTGATTATCACGATTCATTATGACGTAATTGCTTATTCGGTGTCTGTGATAATTATTCCGAAGATGGGGCGTGAATAATTTAATTAGTCTCTGTGTCCGCCGTGACACATGCTATTATCTGAGTGCTAATGAGGCAAAACTGTCTGACAAATTATGAACTTGGCATCTAAACTTGTATGAGTGGAAATGCTTCATGTTTCTTGCTTTGATTTAGCATTTAAATTAATGCATGCGATTCGCCTGAAATTTGAAGAGGCCGAATTATTCGCGTCTCCCGAATTGTTGATTGAGGCGATAATAAAGCGTGTTGGCCGCCAGGTTATAACTTGCTGGAGATGAAATATTGCCTTGCTGTGAGGGGGGCCATGTGCGTGATATATACCGGTACATGGTTCGGCGTTAGATGTTTTATTGGCCAACCCACTTTGTATAGTTAAGATCGGTTTCTTTGATTAATTAAGCCGCGATTTTGTGCATGTGGGCGGGTTGGTGAAAAGAAATATGTCACCACTTGGTGCGTGTGTGATTGCCATATCATGTTACATGCACTGCACATGGTCTGGCAGTCCTGGTTTTGCGCGATGACAATTCTCTCTTTGTATTGTGTCTTTTTACGACAGGGTGCTATTTATTTATGATAGGTCGAGATAGTCCAATAATATTCCTTGCATTTCGCGCGGTATAGATCTGGTCGTCTTTGTTAGAACTTGGTAATTTTTACTTTGTCAGTTTGTTTCCTGGAGTTAAGTTGTTGAGTTTTATTCAGTTAAAGTTTATACATGTGTGAACTGTTTTCGTTTCGTGCTTTTGGATATGGAGTTGAGTTTATGAGGTTAGTTGATTTTATGATTATGTATGTTATCTAAGTATGGTAGTTGTGTAAATATTTAATTTTCCTATATCGACATGCTCTGTTCGTCTGTGCTATTTTTGTCGGTTTGAGTGGTTATATCGAAAGGATCATAATTTTCGGTTGACATGTTATATGTATCGCAACTGGACTTGCTTTTACGCTTGTTTTGTTGTACTAATTGTTGGGTTGACATGTCATACGGATTGTATGGCTCGGTTGATGAACTAGCATTGTAAATTCTTGCTTCATCGTTTTGAGTTAGCATTTCATAAGGGTTATATGGTTCGGTTGATGAAAATGATTGTTTTTCATGTTCGCGTTTTGATGCTACTAACTTATGTGCCATCTCTGGTAGGGGCACTGGTTCATTTGAATCCGATCCGTCCCGGATGACGCGGTTTTGTCGTATTAACTGTGTCAAGGGGGCTGTCTCATGGTTCTCATTTTCGGTGTCCGAATTGTTACTATTACTCGATATATCAGCATCTGAGCTTTGTGTTGATGAATTAAGTGGGAATACAAATCTGCTTTTCCGAACTTTCTGGTTCTCTTGTAATTGTGGTGTATGCCATTTAGTCGTCGCTAATTTTAAATGTTTGGCATGACTTTTAGATAAACTGCCTGTAATTTGATTACGAATCACATATGAAACTGGTCCTGTTTGTTTAATTATCACCCAAAATGGACCATATTGCATACCTAGTTTATGGGTTTGTCTGTGATTCTTAACATAGACCTGGGAACCTATGGGAAATTCCGGTATTTTACCTTTACTGTTTTCGTTTCGTTTCGTCTTGACTTGTTTCATATTTTGTTTAACTAATTGAAATGCGAAGTGCTGCTTCTCTAGTAACTGTTGAATGAGGCATTCACCCGTGTATTTCTGTCGCGGTGTCAGTATCTTGTCAATATTTATTTGGGGGTGTCTGCAGAAAGTTAAAAAATATGGAGAAAATTGAGTCGTTGCTGAGACATGAAAATTCATGGCTTCTGATGCGAAATTGAGAAATAGGTCCCATGATGTTGGATTTCCCTCAGTTAATTTGGCTAATATTCCATTGTAGTCGCGATGAGATCGTTCGCTTGATCCGTTGCTGAAAGGCGCATAGAACGAGGTCTTGCGATGCTGAATAACATAGTAGTTAGATATTATTTTGAATACCTCACTGCATACGTCACTGCCATTATCTGATACCAGACAAGCGGGATAACCAAATATGGTGAAATACTGAGTCATAAGTCTTTCAGCGACCACTTCTGCGTGTTTTGTGGGAAGCGCATATGCCATTTTGTGTAAACTGAATAAATCTATGACCGTTAAAATGTAGGAATTGCCGCTGGCTGTGGGTGGGTTAAATTTTCCCATTAAATCTATCGCGATCATTTCCCCTGGTCGGCTCGGTATGTCCGTCATTTGATTTGGAATACGGGCAGTGTTTTGATTTCTTTGTTTACAAATGTGGCAATTGTTGGCGAAACTGACTATCATTGGGAACATTCGTGGCCAATAATATCGCAAACGTATGGTATGATGTCTGATATAATATGGTCCTCTTTTTGCATTTCTTCGATATTGGTAGGTACATTTAGTTGTTCGTTTTCGGAAATTAATATAGTGTCGGGCAACGTATGCACTTTTTGTTTACCTATTGTCTTGACGTAATTTTTTATTTTCTGTGAATCTAATATGTTTAGTGATCCGTCATTGATCGCTATGTCATATGGCGTTTTCTCTTCGCTCTCTACTGAACAATCTGACATACTCTGTTGGTTTGTCGGGTCCACCCGGGAACAAAAGTCAGCGGCGATATTTTCAGACCCTTGTATATAAGTAAGTTTTGGATTGTATGCGGAAATTTCAATAAACCATTTTTGAATACGTTTATTAGCCATCTGAGTATTTTGAAACATAGAAACTAGGGGTAAATGATCTGTTCGTATTTCTACGTCCGATCCTTCTAGATAGAAATTGAGTTTCTTTAGACATACATATATGGCGAGTGCTTCGCGCTCTGTAGTACTGTAATTTCGTTGAGAGTGATTCAACTTTTTGCTAACAAAGCAAATTGGAAATTCCGGGGTTTTGATATCAGTTTCTAATTTGTTTTCTGGGTATGGCTGGACTAATGATCCCCCCACTGAATGCATTGATGCATCGCAATATAAGATCATTTTCCTGTTCCTATCAGGGTAGGCCAGAGTAGGTACTTTAAGCAAATTTTGTTTTAGTGTATCAAAAGCATTTTGACATTCTTCGGACCATGCAAATTTTGCGTAACGAGCAGTTAATTTAATTAATGATGCAGCAGTGTCGGAGAAATCTTTACAATAGTTCCGATAAAAATTAAAAATCCCTAATACTCTACGGACTTCTTTCACTGATGTTGGGGCTGGCACATCTTGTATGGCTTTAACTTTGGCGGGATCTGGGCGCGTTCCATTTTGTGATACGATATGCCCTAAAAATTTTACTTCTTTTATATAAAATTGGGACTTTGTTAATCGTGCTACTAATCCATACTCTCTGAGTCGTTTGAATACTATTTTGAGGTGCTGTTTATGGAGGGCCTCCGTTTCGCTGTGACAAATTAAATCGTCGACGAAGCTGTCAACAAAACTTAACCCTTCCAATGCTTTATGGATTAATGTCAAAAACGTCGCGCTCGAGTTGCAATAGCCAAATGGGGCCCTTGTGAAAGAAAACAATCCGAAATCTGTGTTCATAGTTAACTTTCCTTGATGTTCTTTGAGAACACCGATAACATGATAAGCTTGGCTAATGT
Organism: Siphonodentalium dalli; assembly: GCA_032622095.1. NCBI lineage: Eukaryota > Metazoa > Mollusca > Scaphopoda > Gadilida > Siphonodentaliidae > Siphonodentalium > Siphonodentalium dalli. The sequence continues at coordinate 8,925,594 of CP136061.1, forward strand.
CGATTGTGGAAAAAACTTTGGATTTTTGGAGGCGGCTGGAAACTTCGGTAAAATGCCCTAAAATTTTTTATCGTAATGGGACGGTGATTTTATTTAGCTTTCTCAGGTCTATACATAGTCTATAATTTTGATTTCCATTAGGATCTACGATTCCCTTACGGATCAATAAGGCAGGGAATGACCAACTCGCGTTTGTAGTTTTCTTTATAATACCAGCATCTAATAATTTTTGAAGTGCTTTTTCCATGTGTTCGCGTCTATGTAATGGAGTAGGATACCCACGACAAAAGATAGGTTCTGCAACTGGTTTGGTATCAACACGCATGACTATTTTATCGCAAAATCCTACCTTATTTGGATCGTTTGTAAACACATCTTGATATTGGGAGACCAGTTCAAGTAGTTCAATTTTGTGGTGGTCGGGGGCACATATATCGTCCAATTTGAAAGGTTTCTGGCCAGCCTTAGATATTTTTGTTTGATTTTCTATACTAAATACTTCTTGAGAATCATTCATTTTATTTGTGGTGGGTACCTTAGCCTTTGTTTGTCAGATCTGGTCTGAACTTAGGCCATGTGTTTTCGCAACTATATTACCTTTAAATATAGACATATACGAGTCTGAATTAGACCGGTATATCTCGTTTTGATGCAGAAACTATCCCGTCCATAATGGACACATTAGGTTCATCCTTAAATATGCCGATATCGGCGTGACTTACTCCAAGATATGGTGTCTCATACATGTCTGGTGTACCAATTATTTTCGTGTTCACCAATGCACATGAATGTGGTGGTAATTTGATATCTTGCCGCGAACGTAGCAATGATGCTATATGTAAATCCTGTAACATGGGAAATGTTTTGTTGCCTACTCTAAATGCATTCAAATCGAAATAGAGTCTTACATGTTTGTCTGTTAAAAAATCGCGACCAAAAATCGCTGATCTTGCTAGGTTGGGTAATATAAAGAATTTATGTACTAATGACATTGATCCAATTTTGAAGGGCAAATGTATACTGCCGTATACTTGCATATTTTGGCCTGTTGCTGAGGTCAGAATTATTTTTTCTTTTATTAACGGGGGCTTATTTGGAAGGGAGCGATATACATCATATTTTAAGCAACTTGTACTTGCCCCAGAGTCAAGTAATGCCCTAATGCGTTGGTTACCAATTTTAATAATTGTTGAACAAGGCGTTTGCTGTTGCAGTCCTTGTGCAATCTCTGCATGGTATTTGAGTTTAGGTAATGTATGCAATTGCATCTGTTCAGACTGGTTATTTATACTTTGACAGTTTTTACTCGGCTCATTATTATTATTATTTTGGTAAACCGTTGCTATTCGATTAGCTTGTCGTTGGTTTCGAGTTTTAGTGTTTACTTCACTATTAATGTCCTTTTGTTTGGGAACGATCTTATGTAATCGTTTATTCATATCTGTTATAACGTGACCAGCGGAATTTCTATTTATAATTGGAGAATGCACGTGTTTGTTCATGCTCGTATCAGCATGATAAGATGTATTTGGTTTCAATTTATTGCCCTGGTCTGAACGATGTCTCTGTTCGTTTGTAGTAGCACGTGCTACTCTGGTGTTTAGGGTACCAGTCACTGGTTTACTTGCATAACTGCTTAGCTTCTGGTAATTAGGTGCACATTTATTTATGGTCATATGTTTTGACGGTGTTTTGACTACGGTTTTAGTTTGATATCTTGCGCTCTGATGTGATGTATTATGATGATGATGATTATGATTTTTAGAATGTCCTTGCGGCTTCTTCAAAGACATTCTTACATGTTTAAATAATGTTTGTTATTGTCTATGCGTCTTCGGCAATTTCGTATATCGTGGTTGCTCATCTTACATAGTGTGCAAAACTGGCGTTTCATTTTATTTGAGAAGTTTGGCCGGTTTGAGTTGTAGTCTATATTGTTTACTCGATCCTGGCGGATGTAATTGCTTTGTTTATTAAAGTTAGTATTCTGAAAATTGGATGGCATTCTGAATGGGGGGTTTTGCTGATGATTTGCGCGGTGCATTGGTTTGTTAGTTGCATAGCTATTAGATATATTATTGCGCGGTCTCCATAGTATGGGACGTCGCCTAAAATGGTCAACCTCCATGGGTTGTGGGAAGGAGTCGTGTATTTGGTGTTGTTCATTTGACCTCGATGTTCTATCACCATAGCGAAGTTTGAACCTCTGTTTAATGTTCATTTGTTTCATTGCGATCTCTGTGGCACGGTCGAGCGACGTTGGGTCATCTTTAATTAAGGTATATTTGATATGGTCATCGCGTATTCCATCCGCAAAAAATGTTACCAGTTGTGTTTGTACCGCGCGTGTATTTATTTCGTCAATAAAGGCGGTGTTTGCTAGTGATCGAATTCTCTCTGCGAACATAGGTATTGTTTCCTGGTGTGTTTGTTTTAATGTTCTCAACATGGCCAAGGCCTGTGGTGCGTCACTGATTGCGCTGAAACGAGATCTCAACTGTGCTTTTAAATCAGGCCATGTGAGCGTTAGTGTGCCGTTAACCGTATTTGCATTGATGTATCGCTGCACGAATTCGGAAACAGATGAACGACTTGTCTGGGCCGCTATTTTAATTATTGTTTCATCCTCTGCACCAAGTGTCGAAGAATATTTCTCTATTTCGTGCATCCAATTGGAAAATTCTGATGGTTTACCATCAAATGATCTAACCATTGCGTTCATACCTATAATAGCAGATACTGTTGCTTGTGAATGGGTGGCGGCGGAAGTCTCACGCATTGTCGTGTTAAATTGACCAATTTCTCGCGTTAGTTGAGAGATGAGGGTATTCTGGGTGTCCTGCGCGCTTGGAATTTGAAAGGATGGATTTGGTATATTTATGTCTTGCATGTTTGAATTACTGGCCGCGTGTATGTGGCATTCTGGTTCCATATTGAAAGTTCGACTAAATAAACTATCTTGATTAGAATATTCTACTGATTCGGGTGGCGGTGGTTCCATGACAGTTAATTAAATCTGTTAACTGTTTTGTTTGAAAATTGTTTGGGGACAAGGGCCATACCATGCGAAAAATTTAGGGTGGAATTGGGTGTTAATAATCAAGCCTCTAACAAGGTGTGAAAACGCACATCTGGCAAAAATGAAAAAGTTTGACTCACCAAATCCTATGAATAAACTGTCACAACTGTCGAGTTCAAATTGTCTATTTGTTCTTTTCTTTGGATTATGCTGGAAATGTTTATGTCGTCTGGCGTCTTTCTTCTTTTTCTTCTTCTTTCTCTTCTGTCTCTTCTGGTCTTCAATAAGCAATTTATAAAGTTTCTCTTTGTTTTGGCTGCGATCTTCTGTAGCAATTTATAAAGTTTATCTTTGTTTTGGCTGCGATCTTCTATAGCAATTTATAAAGTTTCTCTTTGTTTTGGCTGCGATCTTCTTTAGCAATTTATAAAGTTTTCTTGTCTTGGCTGCGATCTTCTTTAGCAATTTATAAGGTTTTTCTTTGTTTTGGCTGCAATCTTCTGTAGCAATTTATACATGCTTCTGTTCTTTGTATGGCTGTGATCGTTAGGACTTCGTTGTGTCGTGCTTAGCAGAACTGCATCACGGTACCATTTCATCTATGTGGAAGAATGAAGTCAGTTCTTGTATATCATTTATTCACATCTAATATCAATGTATAGTCAACAGCTTGTGATGGTAAATGATACATAATTGTGAATCAATCATAGATGTCATAGAACGACCGAAAGCGTCGCTTATTAATTAGCGACCTGATGCTGATGCCTGCCAATTAGTCTGAAGAGCCGAAACTAATTGAAGAGTAGATTAATGTCTGGTTTATATATCGCTAATGACTGGTAGCCGTCATTAGTGCATCTCTTTGTCTGTACTGACCCATGGGTGAACTGGGAATTATTACCTAAGACTCCTTCCTTTGTGGTTAGACTTGCATAACTCATAGGTCGCGGCCTCTCCGAGTATGACCTTGGCAATTTGGTTGGGGTCACTATAGTTCGATTATATTCTGTCTCCCCCATAGGTAAGATGGATATGTTTAGTGTGTGCTATCACGTCACTTGAATAAGAAGGGGTAGGGGTGATTACTCTACAGCTGTTATTGTAGATTATTGCTAATGGCTTGCTTAATTCGTGAGATAATTCCTTCAATATTCTCAGATGCATCTCATCTGGTCCTAGAGATTTGTTTTGATTCAGCTTCGATAGTCTGATCTGAATTCCTTCTGCTAACACTTCCAGATCTTCTATTTCATGTTCTATTGTCAGGTCTTCAAGTTGTGGAATTTTTCCTTGTGGCTCGTTTGCGAAGACGCTAGAAGAGAATTCTGCTAGTATATCCGTTTTCGCTGCATCTGTTGTTGTTGTTGTTCCATCTTTCTTCTCCAAATTTGGGACACCATTTATTGTTTTTTAGCGTCTCGCTATATAGTCCCAGAATTGTTTTGGGTTAGTTTTCGCCTTGTCTGAAATGTCTTTCTCGTGTACTATCTGTTTCTGTCTTGTTGCTGTCCTTACTTGATTTCTCAGGCGAGTGTACTTTTTATAATCCTCTTCTGTTCTGTTTTCCATGTATCTTGTCCACATTCTATGTTTCTTCTTCACAAGCTCCCTGTTTTTTTTTCAAGTGGCATTCTGTTTTTAGATTTTGTTGTCTCTATTATATTTTTTTAAACTGTGTCTTCCAACACTAGACAGAAGAGCTTCCACTGTGTGTTTATATCATCTTTGCAGTCCTCTAGAAATTTGTTCCAGTCCATGTCAAGATCTTTCTTCATCTGTGCGTAGTTTCCAGCCGAGTAGACTTTTTTCTTTAAGTTATTTATGTGTGTGTAGCACTTGAAGTTGAAGTCAATCATGGAGTGGTCAATCTTTCCTAGTGGGCTGCAAATCGTTATGTTGGTAATCATATTTTCTTCATTGGTCAGTACCAGATCTAGTGTACTTGCTCTCTGTCCTAGTCTTCCTCTTGTTAGCTATATGATGTGTTGCGTTAAGAAGCTTTCATTAACAGTATTGATGAACTCTTCTCCTTTATTGTTTGTAGCTGTCTGAGCTTTCCAATCAATGGATGGATGGTTAAAATCAATGGATGGATGGTTAAAATCAATGGATGGATGGTTAAAATCAATGGATGGATGGTTAAAATCAATGGATGGATGGTTAAAATCAATCGATGGATGGTTAAAATCAATGGATGGATGGTTAAAATCAATGGATGGATGGTTAAAATCAATGGATGGATGGTTAAAATCAATGGATGGATGGTTAAAATCAATGGATGGATGGTTAAAATCAATGTATGGATGGTTAAAATCAATGGATGGATGGTTAAAATCAATGGATGGATGGTTAAAATCAATGGATGGATGGTTAAAATCAATGGATGGATGGTTAAAATCAATGCATGGATGGTTAAAATCAATGCATGGATGGTTAAAATCAATGCATGGATGGTTAAAATCAATGCATGGATGGTTAAAATCAATGCATGGATGGTTAAAATCTCCCATGAGGAGAATGTGTGAATAATCCCGATTTCTGCATATTTCCTTTATTGTTTTGTGTATTTTGTCATCAGTTTCTTCTGTACTTGTGTTATGACTTATACATATCCTATCAGCATTTTGTCTCTTATTTCTAGTGTAACTGTTATCCATACAGCTTCACTCAGTTCTTCGTTTATAATTTGCTCTTCTGCAGAGATATTCGCCTTCACATACATCAAGACTCCTCTTCCTTTGTTACTGGTTAAGTTCTTGTGGATCATGACGTAACCGTCTACGGTATATAACGCGGGTAGGATGTCCTTACTTTTCTTCGGCTTAACCTCTGTGATGCAGATTATGTCATACTTCTCTTCTTCAACTAAGTGTCTGAGCTCATTCATTTTGTTTGACAGACTATCTGCATTCAGGGATAAAATGTGTAGTCCCTCCACCTTGTGCAAATGTTTTGGTGCATTTGGTGCATCTAACGTATTTACAGATTTCCTCTTCTTTTTGAGGCCTACCTTGCTTCTTTTTTCTTTACTTTCTTCAGAGTCCATGGAGGGCCCCGAACCTGATAGAACCACTCCCCATTTGATTCTTCCGTCTACTTCTTTGCTTCATCTATTAATTTCTTCCTGTCTTCTCTGTCCTTCTTTGATAAATCATTTGCAAAGGTGATTTTTAATCCTTTTTCTTTCAACTTTGGCCCAGTTCTCAGTATTTTATCCTTTGCAGATTCATCTTCAAATGTTATTCTCAAGGGACGTGGTCTGTCTTGGTCCTCTGTCTTCTTTCCCAATCTCACCAACTGCTTCATTTTAATTTCTTGTGGGTCTTCTACGTCAATATTTCTGCAGAGATCCTTAAAACTTTTAGCATCATCCTCCCTGGCAGTTGTACTTTCTTTTGCTGTCGACTCTTTCATGTTAAAAACAATTACATTGTTTTTCCGCATCTTTGATTCTGCCTCATTTTTTCTGTGTTCCATTATGGCCTCTTCTATTTTGTTTTGAACACTGATGCCTGTTGCTTGATTTCCCTCTTCTTCCAGCATATCTCTTCCACCATTTTCCTCTAATTGTTTGACTCTCTCCTTCAGTTCTCCCATATCCTTTTCCATCAAAGCCTGTCTCTGTTCCATTTTCATCATGTTTCCCAACAACTTTGTTGAAACTTCGTTGCAGCTTCGACAATACCAGTGTACTGACGATTTCTCATCTGAGCACTGCTTTTATCCTCTGATACTAATTTATTGCAGCTACCGAATTTTACGGTTCCAGTTGGCTTTGTTTCTTTTTTATTCCTTGTGTTCATGGTTGTTTACTTGAGGGGAGGCATTGCAATCACTATCTCACCCAAAAGAAAAACTAAACAGATATCACACTTATTCTCTTCTTCTTTGGGGGATGCAGAGCAGTCTATATCTCACCCTAGTTTATATATGTATCTCTCACCATCCGATAGAGACGTAGGGGCCACAATCTCGATATTTCTCCGTTTGGATGCAGGCCATCCGTTGTAGAGTTATCATAGTCTTTCTTCCACCTCGTACGTCTTGTTGTTTTAGTACTGTATACCTGGTCTTGGTTTATATGTGGTACATGTATTTGGGTATTGTTTATGTATTTCAATTCTTGATTGAAATTTTAAATTTTCTCTTAAAGATTTTTGTTTAAATCTCTGTCTGTATCTTTTCCTTGATTATTTCTCTCATTCCAAATCTTGAGTGAATAATATGGACATTCTAGAAATAAAGTTTGCACTGTACTGTTTGCCTCTTGTGTCCTCTCTTTCAGTTTTGTATATTCATTTATCACCTCTGTTGTATTCTTCTGTCTCAAGTCGATTCTCCTTTTATTTATTTCAGTTAATTCGCACGTTCCAAACCAAAATAGTACTATGGGCCGTCTTCTGTCTTTGATCTTCCTCTTTACTTTTAACTCAAGCCCCTTCGTTTCCCATGCTTTGGCTCCTGATACGAATATTATATCGACTTTCACTCCATCTTCTTTCTTTATTTGTTTCTTTAATTATCTACCGTTACTACCACACACGATCAACACTTTCCTTTGATAATGTATGTGCTTTCTTTGGCTTTCAATTCTTTCCAACTTCTTCGTTTCACTCGTTATTGTTTTAGCAATTGTCATTTGGAAAATCTCGTGTCGGGGAGATTGCCAAATTCTCAGACGTTAAAAGTCGGAATAATGAATACATTTTACATAAATAATTAATACAAACTTTGTATAAGTGTTCATATTTTCATTGTACAAACAAAATATTTTAGATTAAATGCTAAAACATTCCTGATTGAAAAATCTGTGCGTCCGCCATTTGCAAACGGGAAGTTATGCTGCCCCGTAATCCATGGAAAGTTCTTATTATCATAATAAGACATCAGCATAATATAATACAATGCGAATGTCGTTCTATTTGTCGCCATTGTGTTTAGCTTACCCTAATAAGACAAGTAACATGTTTTTATTCTTACTGATATGGGCCACATGCCGAGTTCTCCATATATATATATATGAATCCACGAGGTGTCGATATTTTAAGCTTTATGGTATATTTCGAACACCAAATTTCCATTTTTTCAAAACATGTCGTGTTTTTGTGTTCCCAGACCTCGGATCCATATATCATGATTGTGATAATCGATTTTTCATAAATGTCAAAGGTTGTGGCTATAGTTAGTTTATTCACGCGTACCTTATTAATGAGGGCGTACCTTGCCACTTTAGCACTTTTAGTCCTTGTGTTTTTCTAGTGTGAAAAGTCCGTTTCAATGGAACGTGCATTGGTGCCATGGGTACCTAGGTATTTGTAACTATATACTATCTATTGTTCATGTCCAATTATTGAATATGTCCCGCTATTCAGACTTTTGTTGTTTTTTTGTCCAAATATAAGTATCTTGGTTTTCGATGAATTGACATTAATTTCCACGTCGTGTCGCAATATATAGTAAAGTTAGCAAGCATGTTCTGTAAGCTGTCATGTGAGTTAGCGAGGAGTACAATACAGTCCCCTGTCATCTGCATAAATTAAGAAAAATAGTTTTAAGTAAAGTCCGGTATCAAATTCTTCTGGCATATTAATTTCGGTTCCATTGGGTCCATGCTCACGAAGATGATTTTCAAGATCGTTTAGGTATATTGCAAATAGTATCGGCGAAACACTGCCTCCTTGTTTTAGGCCTATTTTTCTTGGAAAATGTCTGAAGCTTCGTGTCCAATGCGTGCACAAAGTTTGATGTCATTATACATTGATCGTATAACCGATGAATGCCGAGTTTTGGCATCTGATTGAATGCAAAACACAGGACAATTAAGAATTTCCATCCAAGTGAATAAACATAAACACATGAATTCATGTCGTACATGCATGGTGTTCTGTCGGTCGCGTTGATGTCAGACGTGCAATAATATTCACAATATAACGATGTGCAACCCAATATATATATATATATATCTTTAAGTCCTCCATAAATGAAGATAGGATATACACATGCAATTTAACACGAACATACAAAAACAATAGAACATGGGCACGAGAACATAACATATATACATGTACACACTCAATGTATGTGCAAAACAAATCGAATATCGATGGAAACAGATCGGCCGGGCACACTAACAAGAGAGAGACAGCACCGGATACAGTATAGAGACATTATGGGGAAAATAGAATGAAATGAGTTAAGTTAGAGGCAAGTGGGAAGAAACAGAGGGGTTAATTAAAACCAGATAATCCTAAATGTACGGAGAACTGTAGCACCCAGCCGACCCATACGACCGGATGTTCATTCACATCACAACATCACAGTAGCCGGTCATCATTGTTAGCCATTACAAACAAATACCAGACCCAGTATACACACCATTGTATATAATTTATCTATTTATTTATATTTGCCAACAATGGTGACTTACATCTCCCATTAACTGCATGTATATAAGTGACAAACAATTATCACGCCAAAGACGAACGATGGTTCCATTCGCACCACAGAGCCCTAGTCTCCTTCAAAAAGTATCTCATTATGGTTTGTGGTGGAATGCATGCAATGTCCAAAAGTTCGTTAGGCAAATAGCCTAGAAAGAGGGCTATAAGCCTCTCCTGATCAAAAGATTCCACAAGTTGAAATGCCTCTAAAGGAAACATATCTATAAAGTGATACCAAAAACGATTACGCGATGCTGCAAGTTCCGGGAAATCCGCTATAATGTGTTGCGGTAGGTCTATATAACTTTGCGCACATACTAGGCACTGAGTTTCACCAGCAAAATTTCGGTAACACAGTAGTTGTGTCGCGATGAAAAACAACTCCGTCTCATCTGGGTACATTTGGCAGACTTTCCATAAAAACGATAATTCTGGACTGCTGTGAACCAAACAAAATCTAACAAATGTGGGTTCCGTGCGTACCCTGTAAGACCAGTCAGATTTCCAAACATGGCTGCCCTGTTTCGATAGGGTTTTCAAAACTGTTTTCTCTGGAAACATGCAGAGCTGTTGATAAATATTGAGACATATAGGAGGACAAACTCCAGTTATCAAGAATACTGGATAGGTCCTGAAAAAACACATTCTTCGATGAGTATTGGATTCATATGAAAAGCTCAGTAATCTGATGATAAATACATCTTTAACAGTTGTTTTAGACTCGAGTAAACAAAATGATGAAAACAAGGACACTTTTCTACAATTAATAAATGTGATTAAAGGAGGAATACCAAGCAGGCCCAAGACCATGTCTGTGCTAGTCCTAGTTTTGAGGCCTTGTATAAGTTTGAGGCACATACGGTGTACTTTCTCTAGTTGAACAGTGTCGGATTGAGAGAGACCACACAAAACTTCACTACCGTATAAGCCTCGTGGTAAGACCACGGACTTGTAAATCTTGAGAGAGCTCGCTGGGGTAATACCGCCTGCTTGCAGGCCAGCATTAGCCAAAGAGAAGAAAGCGTTCTTCGTTTTTGTGCAAATATTCTCAACAAGTTTTGAGCGAAAATTATATTTCTCAAGAGGAATACCTAAATGAGTAACACTTTCGGTTTCTGTTAGGCGATGAGAGGACATGTGCCAGTTCTTATGACGCTTAAGTGCTGCGTTAGCACTTTCATTGAAAACAATGATATGGGTTTTGTTTGGGTTGTATTTGTAACGCCATGTCAAGCTGTATTCGACACATATATCCACAAGAGACTGAAGTCCATATGCAGTTAAAGAGAAAAGTGCCATGTCATCGGCATGCGTTGGACAAGTGCAGTTTGTTCCTTGCATCGAAAAGCCATATCCCGATGACTTTAGATTTGACAAAAGATCATTGATATATATAATATAAGAGAGGGGAGATAGGGTACCCCTTTGCCTTGTTCCTTGCAGCATTGTGATCCACCTAGAACAACTACCTTGGTATTTAATGCAAGAGCAAATATTGTTCAACAAGTGGTAAAAGAGCCTCCACAGTTTTCCCTGTAATTGCTTCTTATGCAGTTTATACAATAACCTGTTTATCCAAACACTATCGAAAGCTTTCCATACATCCAAGAAACAGGCAAACAGTTTGCTCTGTCTCTCGGATGTATACGCTATACTTTCTGTGACAAGAAAAGAAGACATATTGCAACTTATGCCCCGCTGGAACCCATTTTGCAAGGGATCAACTTCAATGGCAAAGGCAGTATACTTCTCCATTCTCGATAATAAGAGTTTCTCAAAATGTGTATATATTGCTGGTAGCAGAGTAATTGCTCTGTAGCTATCAAAGGAATCTTTTGGTTTAGGGTGTCCCTTGTATAGAGATATTATACAACCACGCTTAGAACCAAGTGGTATATGTTCAAATTGGAAGAAGTAGTTGTACAAGGTAGCAATGCAGCGGGCAAGAGCCTCACCACCAAAACTAATATGCTCATAATTTATACCATCTACACCAGCTGCTTTATTGAGGTTTAAAGTGCGACAAAGATATGTGATTTCCTCCATGTTAGTTGGAAAAGTTAACAATCCGTCTAATGGGCACCTTGAATTTTTCATCGATTCAGTCTCTACAAATTGGTTGACATGGTTAAAATGTAATTCACCAAACTTAGGATCCGTTAGCGGTGTGGAAAAAATGTTATAATAGTACTCAGACCAAGCTTCAAGAATATCTGGGGTGTCTCGTACTATCGAGTTTTCAAAGGAGAAGCATGTGCTACCAAGTGTCCCTAATGATTTGCGTTTGGCATTAAAGAGTCTGAAGAAAGTATGTTGATCACACTCAGCGCTTTTATCTATGTCATCATTAAAAGACCGAAGAAAATTTGTTGATGCCCTCCGGTATTCGCACCTGAAAGAGCATTTGGCATCCTTATAACAGCGATATAAACCAGTTGCATCGTTAATTGGCCTACCAGCCGAAATCCAAACAGATCTGTGATATCGCATACTCTTGTGAAGTAAGCTTAATTCTTTCGACCAGTAAGGTTTAAGAAACTTCTTAAAACGTTTCTTTTGGGATATTATTCTGAGCATAAACCTTGATAGAATGAATTATGTTTTCATAAAATGTATCCAACTCAGACTTGTCATTACGTCATCATGTGGTAACGACGTAGCTACATCTGACTGATACGACAATTGCATTACAGTGTCTAGCTTAAATTTCTTCCAACATAACTTACATGTACTATGGCTTGGCATTGTACCACCTCGAGGTGTATAATGTATAATCATCGTACTTCGTCATGACGTAAATGGGTCTATGGTTGGACACGTTGATTGCATCATCATCCAGAATTTCGCAATGAAAAATAAGATCAGTGTTTTCTTTGCTGACGACAATGTGATCGATCACTGAACCAGGATAGCCCATGGCTGGAACGTGTGTTGTGGTAATATTCAGGGGAAAAGATACTACATTGACAGAGATAAACTTATTGTCTAAAAACTTCTTAAATGATTTGGCACGCGCATCATCACGCTGAAGGCTTGCATTAAAGTCGCCCATAAAAACCACTTTGCCGAGAACAATGATGGTATAACCGATGAATGCCGAGTTTTGGCATCTGATTGAATGCAAAACACAGGACAATTAAGAATTTCCATCCAAGTGAATAAACATAAACACATGAATGTATGTCGTACATGCATGGTGTTCTGTCGGTCGCGTTGATGTCAGACGTGCAATAATATTCACAATATAACGATGTGCAACCCAATATAGACCATTCTGGAATACTGGTACATGTAAGTTCCTATCCTCAAGCCGTTGATGGTTTCGACAGACGAGTAGACTTTGATCGAATCCGCTTGTAGTACTGTAGCTTATACACAAAATTTTCACATCCAGAAACAGAATATAGCATGTAAATTTGACGAAGTCCTGAATGAAATATAGAATAACAATACCCCGATGCATTTTCTGAGTGCAGCTTCACATTTCACACTGCACGCACCGTGATAAGAACCAGACCAATCCAGGAAATTCATCCATGCATTTGCAAGCACGAGAGTACTTTAATTATTTAACCGGTTGGCATTTACTATAATAGTACGATGAATATTAAACAGCTGTTTGAAAACATGCTTTATTATTTATCTCAGCTTTGGTGATAAATCGGATTGGATATGCAGAACGGGGGTTTGAGAACGTGGTGGGGTAATAGTCAGGAACGTGGACAGAGAGCCTTCGTTGATTGAGGGGATAAATTGCAACCACCCGTGAACCAATCTGTTTTCCCAACTTGAATATAAGTTTATTTTGCTCTCCTCTCGATACTAAGTTTGAAATCCAACACACGAACATTTAAATAGCTATAATATAGTCTTTGTAGTAAATAATATAATGTACTATAAATATTGCATATCCGTTGGGAACCTAAACTATCCATACGATCTCAAAAAGATTTTGCCTGAAATATATTCAACTTATGTTATTGAAAATTCCAAATTAGCTCACTCCTAGACTGGGCAATAATTACTGTCAAGGACGTGTGGACAATGGTGTCCCACCTCTTAACTTTGACCAAAATGTTCATAACTGACACGACATTAATTTGAGTTATTGAAAATTCCAACAACAACAAAAATTGACAAAAATTGAGGAGGGGTAGTTACCGGTAGTAACACCTCAAAGTTAAAACCCCTGTCGCCACGCACATCCATTTTTTAAAACACAAATTACCATATTTATTCCAACCCACATTGTCACAGACCTGAAATCCTTACTGTTAGGGGCGTGTGGACAACGGGGTTGGGGGCTTGACAACAGCATGTTGATCGCAGCCCACCCTTCTGCCAAACTGCTCTAAATGTACTGGTTAGAACACAAACTATTTCAGTTAGTAGCTTGATGAGCCTCAAGCCAAGTAAATTATTGATATGAATACCTCAGACAGACAAAGTATGGGATGGGTAATGTACCGGTATTGGTTAAAAATGCCCCAAATGTAACGCCAGAATTATGAAAATATTTCAAAAGTTGTGCATGTCGCCACCCCCTAACAAAAAGTTAAAATTACCCCACTCAATAATATTAATCCTGTCTATTATGGGGGGTGTTAAATTTTATGTTAGGGGCACGTGGCATTTAATACAGTGGAAACGTCCCTGTAATCATTTGTCGTTTGTTGGGGGGGGGGGGCATCAATAAACAATGTTTACCCCAACCAAATATATAAATCCTAATATTGCTCAACGGTATTTATTGTGACAACGTAATAACTTCCTTCCAACGGGAACGCGTCATTATTCCGAAGTTCCGCTATTCCGAAGGTCCGTTATTCCGAAGGAACGCACAGCAGTGATTGGTTAGCTGACAGAGGTTGCGTCGAGAGGCGATTGAACTCTGCCTTGCAGCTTGGATCGCTTCCCAGTCGCTGGAGCCGAAGTAACTCCGACGGTACGTCAATTATCCCTTTCAAGACAAGAGCTGCGCTGGTGCATCATTAAATATCATGTGCCAGTGCATTATCTTATAAATGCGAGTGTCCCATCTGGATCATCGCACATATACGAGAATGCACTGGCTTAAGGTCAAGGTAAATATTGTTAGGCCAATGTATTCTCTTATATATGCGAGGCTCCCTATGGGAGACCCGCATATATAATATAATGGGGACCTTCGAAATAGAAGACCTTCAGAATAACGGACCTTCGGAATAACGGGGTTCGGAATAGCGGCCCTTCTGAATAACGGACATTTGGAATAGCGGACCTTCGAAATAGCGGACCTTCGTAATAACGGGCCTTTGTACCTTCTGATTAACGGGCCTTCGGAATAGCGGACTTTCGAAATAGCGGACCTATGTAATAACGGGCCTTCGGAATAGCGGACTTTCGGAATAACGGACCTTCGGAATAGCGGACTTTCGGAATAAAGGACTGTACTCTTAATTGGGTCTGCGCGTTTATTAATTTCCAATATTTAATTAGGTGGTTATATTTAACCCTTTCAGTGCCAAGTCCAATTTGTGTATCAACCCATATTTCCTTGACATTTTATCAAATTTATTGATTATAATAATGTGATACATTGATGGAAAGAGCTCCAAGAGCTAAAAATCGGACTTGGCAATGAAAGGGTTAAAGTTCCTATTATTGTTCCAAGTTGTCAATTATTAATTATTGTGCTGGATTGTCGTGAAGAGAACCCTAATTTATGTAAGTTTTGTAAGACCTGTTTTAGTTGAATTTATGTCATCGCAGTCTAGAATAGATAATAAATTATTGATTAAACTGAGATGAATTCCACCCAGCATTATTATTATTTGGGTCTGCACTTTTATTAAACTGTCAGGATTTCCTCCCTGCATATTTATTTGGGTCTGCACTTTTATTTGGAGCCCAAGAGTATTCAATTTGGAAATTGCCAACAGCTGGGGTTTGATTTCCAACAGTTACTGCTCACTCACGGCCAGGATGGCAGCATTATTCTAATGGATCAGTAGTAGTGTTGTCACGGAATACTCTGACAACATTTTGAGTTCCGAAACTGAAAATTGCAAACTCCTATAACATCTAGACTGGCCTCAAGATTTCCAATTGTTGGAAATTTCAAACCTCAGACCCCACCGACCCTAAGGTCGGAAAATTTCCAACTGATGCCATTTCAATCAAATTTGTTTACCAAAGGTAGGACAATAAGCAAATGTTTAATTAAATGTTTAATTAATAATTGTTGGAAACTCAAACTACGAGAACAATCTCAACCTATGGTTTGTATAATGTTCGGTCAGAAATATCCAACTGCTGACAATTTAAATTGCCAACAGCTGGAAAGCTTGGTGCCGGTTGGAAGATTCAAATCCAAAGGGGTGCAAATGGAAACTCGCGAAGCAAGGAGTTTGTTGTCTGGTTCAAGAGGGTGCAATTACGCAGGGCGTCAGACATAGCGTAGTGACGAGACTGAACTCTGTGCAATCATCAATTCCTATTCTTACAGTACACCCCCTCAACATCTATAAGCATGATAGGGTATACAACATACAACTTAAAGTGGAACGGTGTCCACTGCCGTAGCCTAAGCTTAATTATCTTGGAAAACCATGAGCAGAGGCGTGGCTAGATGGTTTCCGCGTTGGGGAGGTGGTGTCCACCTTGGAATGTTCAACTGCACCCCCTTTGGGGTTTGATTTCCCAACAGTTACTGCTCCCTCACGGCCTGGATGGCAGCATTATTCGAAATAGATCAGTAGTATTGTTGTCACTAGCCAGGAAAGGAACGGAATACTTTGAGAAAATTTTGAGTTCCGAAACTGAAAATAGCAAACTCCCTTACATCTATACTAGATCTACACTGGCCTCAAGATTCCAAATGTTGGAAATGTCCAACCTGAGACCCCACCCACCCTAAGGTCGGAAAATTTCCAACTGATGTCATTTCAGTCAATTGTTTTACCAAAGGTAGGACAATAAGCAAAATGTTGTTCTAAAACAACAATTAATAAATGTTGGAAAACTATACGATAACAATCTCAACCTATTGTTTGTGTGACCGTGTGAAAGTTCCAATTAATGTTCTGTCAGAAATATCCAACACTGTTGACAATTTTGTGAGAGGTGAGACACCAGTGCAACACCCATGCCGCCATGTGCATTATCACACATGGACCGTGCACTATCACACATGGATCGTGAAATTTAGGTAATGAGGATGACATTTAATTCTTCCTCATATATACAGTCGGATCACTCGGATGCCATCACACGAAACTGACATAATTTAGTTTTCGTCTCTAGGAATTGAAGGGTTAAACTTCAAATTCAAACTTTAAGTTGCTTGTGGAGGAAATTAATCGACGACGCACGCTTATCGTTGAAATTCCACGTTATACGTCATGATATTCTCAACTAAAGTACTTACCGGTACTTCTTCGGGTCCCTGGCTGGTGATGGTACGTGGTTAGAAGGAACTAAATAAGTAGATTACGTCCCTTTCGTTTTTACACCCAATCTCGAATACGAGTTAAAAAAATTCTGGCACGCGATTGGCGTATAATATTTCAATAATATTTACAAATTTAAAAGATATAATACATATGGCATGTATAAATGTGGTTTTCCCTAGTCTGAAATGCGTTCGTGTCCAAACATTGACGGGAGAATAAGGCATGGTATTTGTTTTCATCAGCAGTTCAAATTTTGTGCAAAAAGTGGGGTAGTGTGGAATACGCGTGCTGTAAAATTGAAAAAGGTGTGGTCAGGATAGTACTCATGCATGGCAAAAGATGCGCGAAGGGTTGGGCTTCACGAAATTAACGATTTCGTGCAATTAATATGTAGCAAATTTAGTGGGTGGGGCCAAACATTAACACTGAGGACTATGGAAAACATTTGGTTCCTTCTAACCACGTGGTGCATTATCCAAATAATAATCCATTAAACAAATAAGCAAATTAATTTATAAATTATACATTATGTGCGCCAATGTGTTTGAAATCTTGTGTTTTTATGTGTTCAGATGTTTTCAAATAAAATCAAATATAGAATTAGAAAATAGCTAAAAATTAGCGAAAACTGAGTGAAAATTGGCGAAAATATACTTCGGTCATCCGTCGATGCTTCTGGCTGCAATATTCGCTCCGAGAGCTTTCCCAAGGCAAGTTTTTGTGATATATTCAGAGAAATATATACCGGTAATAACCAATCAGTAAAATATCCTTTAATTTGGAGTTTCTCTAAAAACGCCCAGCTGGGCAGCTCAACTGGGCTTTTATTCCATTTAAAACCGCCCAGCTGGGCAGCTCAACTGGGCTTTTATTCTATTGTTTTAAAACCGCTCAGCTGGGTTTTTATCGTGTCTCAAACTTCGTTTCGTTTCGATAAATCTGCGTTATAGAAGTTTTATCATTTTTACTTCCGGGAATTAAAAACTCATGACTTGTCACAAACGCATTTTGGTCCATCTTCACGGGGACTAGATTTTTACAAAGTGTAATAAGTAGTTGTCTTCGAGCAAGCGCGAGATCACATCTACATTTCAAATAGAAGAGTTGTTATAAGGGAGATAATTTGGCGTCACACGAATTCACAATCTCTACTGCAATCGGTAAACCTCGGTGATTTCCGTAGCAAATCCGAGAAGTTGCGATTGACATCTGCTGGGCACTGGCGTCCAACTCATTTAAGCACTGAGGACAGCATCTAGTGTTTAATAACGTATCAAGGGTCAAGCAAATTATTAAAGCACCATGCAGGGACCTTGAATCAGCGATAGAGTGATCGCATAACACAACAACAACAACAACTACTCATTTCTTGCTTCTTATTGTCTTGAAAAATGTTAAAGGTGTTCAACGAAACCGTATTGTAAAGAGTAGGCCCATATATGAGGCCCCCACCCCCATGGAATACCACTTAACATAGAGCGTGGAATACGGAATACCAGTTCATATGGGAGGCCAAATTCACATTTATTAAGAACTAGCAGGGTTACCCGGCGTTGCCCAGGTTAATGTATGGTGTGGATATTTGTTGGGAATAGAGAATGCTCTTGCTTAAAGTGTTATACGTTTTCTCATAAATTGTATATTCAAATAGCATCACAAAACATGATTATGACAACAACGGCGTCACTTTAGAAAATTCTAACCCCGACCATTATCTTTCTCGTAAAAAGCTACTCCTAGTAGACCCCTTTGGCATCATCTAGATGGTCCCCTGTGAATTTCTATAGAACACAGACAGACAGACAGACATTCGCAAATATAGATATAGAAGATTGCGCTGAAGCGCAATCCAGCTTGATTCATATAAATTGCGCTGAAGCACAATTATTGTTACAAGCTTACACCCCTGAACAGATACATATAGGTTATTCCATTAATTAACTGGGGGTTCCCATATATGGGAAAATAATTAATTGCGCTGCAATTGAATTGCACTTCAGCGCAATTGAATTGTGCTTGAGCGCAATTAATTTTCTATTAGATTTATTTATTAATTAACTGGAGAGTTTAGCCATATATATAAAATTAATTGCGCTTCAGCGCAATTAATTTTCAATTGCGCTGAAGTGCAATTGAATTGCGATGAAGCGCAATTGAATAGTACTGAAGCGCAATTGAATTGCGCCAAGCACAATTATTAATAAATGTGAATTTGGCCTCCCATAAGTTAACAGCCATATGGAATATATCTGTATGTCAAACCGTGAATTTATTGTGACAAAAATCGCATTTATATTATTATTATGATCATTTTTTGGAAGGTAGGAGTACGAATACCGGTATTTTTGGAATACCGAACACCTCCTAACAGAGGGGCCGGAATACGGTGTACCTCATAACAGGGCATGGAATACGGCGTACGAAAAGGGGGGGTGGGGGCCTCATATATAAAACGCGTGTGTAATTGAAGTAGAATTATAGGCTTTAGTCACAGTTACTGGACATAAAGTCCCAAAAATAAGGTTTTAATTGAGTTTATAAATCGGTATCCCAATATAAAGAGCTGTTTATATTGGGATACCGATATATAAACTTGATTAAAACCTTATTTTTGGGACTTTATGTCCAGTAACTGTGCTTTAGTCTAGACAAGCATGTAAATCCAGAAAATGAAGGTACATGGTTTAGAACTTGATATTTACAGAATTACTTTAAAAAAAAATGATTTCTGTTAGAAAATAATTGTATATGTTCCAAGGAAACTTGGAAATTGGGGTAATTTGACCAGGGGAGCGTTATTAGATAGGCCCTGTTTATGTGATGCCAAATTCACTTTTATTAATTATTTATGCTTAAATGCAATTATTTGTGCTCATGACAAATATTTATGCTCAAGCGTAAAAACACTGCTCTTAAAGACAAATATTTGTGTTTAAGCGCAAATATTTGTACTTAAGCGCAAATATCTGTAAATATGTACATTTCATTCCCCATCAATATAAGATCTTCCCTCAAAAATAAAATAGGCTTCTCCATGTTTCTGTGTGGTGGACTACACTGAAGCACAATTATTTGTCCTTAAGCTTAAGTATGAAATAATTGTGTTCCCATACCTGTTGACCTCAGATGTATTGAAAGGGCACTAATAATTATATATATCCAAAATGGTTGGCTGAAGGCCAGGGTCACTCTCACCAAAAAATGTGCTGACAGGTTTTGAAATCTTGTGATAAATGACGTTTAGTTTTCGTGGGTCACTGAAAACAAACTGCTGATTGGTGCCAGACCTTCAGAAACAGAGTTTGAGTGTAACTGTGTTAGTGCCGAACACAAACCCTGTGTACCCTTCAGCACATTTTTAAAACATGTGTACCATTGGGCACTTTTTTGTGAGAGTGACCTCTTCAGTAAGTTCAGTTAAATGTACCCTTGCAGCATCATATTGTGAAAGATCATGTTGACCTCAGACAACATAAAATGGCAAATATGAATAAAGAGCATTCCTTATCAGCTTAGAAGATATGCAGGAAAATTCATAGATGCATCACCTGACCAGGACTTAAAGGGGACAAATAAATTATATGATCAATAAAGAGCATTTATTATCAGCTCAGAAGATATAAGGGACAAGAGCATTGGTGGTGCATGCCACTGCATGGCACAATAAGCCTTTTAGCCATTTTGAATGGTACTACCGCAAAAGAAATGTATTTTTAACTTTAAAATGAACAACATGCTTGATTATGATCAGGTCGTCCAAACTTGAGTTATTGATTGGAAACAAAAATTGAATATTCAAAACCAGAATTATCGGTCAGAAATCAAAATGTTATGAAATCGGTCAAATACTAAGTAAAAAAGGGATGTAACTCATGCGGAAATCATTGGACAGAACCCATATTCAAACATGGCCTGTATTTTTAGCTGGGAATATACAGATACCAAATTTGGATCAGATAAAATAATCCAAACTGGAGACCCTCTAGCCTGGTAATGAAAAATGTATTTCACCTACTTGTCAATACACTAGTAAATGGTAAATTAATGATATGAAAACAGTTTCAGGATGTTCCTTCTCTTGGTTCTACAGTAATTTAGATATTATATATGTGTCTGGCTCAATTAATACTAGAGATACTTGAAAATACTCATTCTCCCTTGAAAACAATTGGTAGCAATTAAAGATGAATAATCCGAATGAATGCTCCAAAATTACTATTTGTTTGGCTTCAGGGGTAATAAATATTAAATCATCATTAGAATCGAGGAGTGATCAGATATAAAAAAATTTAAATTTGTTATTTCCTGAGATATGTAATATTTGGCGACCTGGCAATTATTCGTCAAACTGACAGTCTCGGACCAAATTGCGGATGAAGATGGATAACTGTAAAATTAAGTGGCTTTGGGTGTCAGGTATTGGACAATCCGACCAAATTTCGTGGAACAAAATATTGATAAATAGTGTATTTTTGGGAAATTTAAGAGAAAGTAATATAACTCCAGTTCACATGAACTATCATTTAATAATATGATCTATTATGGCATTAGGACATTAATATTATGACTAAATACAGTATTCTTCTTTGTGCAATTCTCTGCACTCTTCTGTTC
The DNA here is from genome assembly GCA_032622095.1 of Siphonodentalium dalli. Taxonomy (NCBI): domain Eukaryota; kingdom Metazoa; phylum Mollusca; class Scaphopoda; order Gadilida; family Siphonodentaliidae; genus Siphonodentalium; species Siphonodentalium dalli. The sequence goes on from CP136061.1 coordinate 8,947,100, forward strand.
GTCTGTTCTAGCTTCAAATCAGTTAACTGTAGGACATTTTTTGCATCTTCCACCTGAAAAAAATAGTATGTATTTATTATTATTATTATTTGCTTATTTCAGTAACAGTGATAACTGAGTAACCAGATAGTAAGGCTGAAGGGGTCACTCTCACCGAAAAAATTGCTGAAGGGCACAGAGGATTTTCAAAATGTGCTGAAGGGTACACAGGGTTTGAAACGTCATTCTAAAGGACATTCAGTTTTCGTATCTGCCATGATTTCTGTTAGAGAATAATTGTTTATGTTCCAATGAATATTAAAATGTACTGAAAACAAACTACTAATGGGCGCCAGACTTTCATGAACACAATTTAAGTAATGGTGTTCGTGCCGATCACAAACCCTGTGTACCCTGAACAGCACATTTTCAAACCACAAACCCTGTGCACCCTTCAGCACTTTTTTGGTGAGAGTGACCCCTTCATTGGTAGTAAGCACAATAGAAGAATGTTCCATTCCACTATCAGGGATTTTTTAACATGTAGTTTCATCTCTCATCCCATATTTTGTAGAAATATTAAGAGCATAAGAGGGCGGCAATTATTGTATGTCCAATAAGAGGGACTGTAGTTAATCCTAATAATTCCATAAACATAAAGAATGTTTTCATTATTACAGTCTCTTACTCAGATGGCCGATTCAACAATAATCCAAGTTATTTATGTATTTATTGCTTGGTTATCTCATCCAAGTTTGTGATATAATAGATATTATCTCGATATCTCGAGATCTCGACATATTATCTCGAGATCTTGACATAATTATCTTGAGATCTCGAGAACTGCTGGACGGATTTCGACGAAATTTGATACCTAGGGGTACTTTTGTCCGGGGAGTGTTTTGGATGGGTCAAATCGTGAACCCGACCTGACATTGACCTTCAATACAGCCACCGTACAGTCTGAATAGCTGGAAAATGTTGTAACTAACATTTTATCATCTACTAGTACTGGGGTAAATAACTTACATGTAAGCTTGCTACCGGTATGCTGTGGGGTACGCCAATAAATCACAAATCGGAAGAAAATGTATTGTAAACGTGTTATGTACATGCAGCCACCAAAAGATGAGTTGGTAAATTGTCAACAGCTACCAGTACACATCCAACTATGTAAAAATAAGGCAAACTTACCGGCAGTTCACTTATTTGATGTGCAGGATGAACTATAGTGCATTCAGTTCAGCCATCGCTCTTTTCTATCTCTGACATTACAGTGCAGAAACAGGAATCTTAAGAATGAAAATAAAAATATATGTCAACTGTTTAATAGATGAATGTATGCAAAAACTATTGTGTACATCTATTTGAGCATAATTTGGAATTAAAATGTTCAGGATATAATCACTCATATGCCCATATGATTACTTTGGCATGAGCTTTTATTGGAAATTAGCTTCAATTTCCTTTGTATATTTTTCAAAATGATTCTGATACAAAAATGATGAGCTTAGCCTTATAACTTTATGCATGTACATATTCAAGTATATGGCACACTAGTCCAACAAATTAGACTTGCGGATAATAAGAGGAATTTTAATATTTGGACGTTTACGGACCGCTTAATCCTTCTAGAAGGGTTAAGATAATCGTAAATGCCCAAATATTAAAATATATCTTAACCCGAACAGTCTAATTTGTTGGACTAATGGCACACATGTGAACATTTTTTAAATATTGAATAAAACACCCATGACATTGACACATACTACTATACTATGTTGATTCCTATATACTAGTACTTGATCTACTGTAAAAATAATTTGTTTATATAAAACCAGTTGATGAATGATGTTTTGCTCAGAGTTCCCCCTGCAATATTATTTGGGTCTGCACGTTTATTAACTTTCAATTGAATTTCCGGGGTCCCCCCCCCCGCACTATTAATCTTGGAGCCAGAGATTAAATTTGAATTATAATTTATAGTAATAACTTATACATAGATATACGTTACCACTCTAAGTTATAACACGATGATCCAATATATTACTTAAACTAAATACTTACAAAGATTGGCTAACTATGTGAGTATGTCTGACTGAGTCTTGACGTTGAAATTCAACAAACAGTAAAATATTTGAAATTAAAAATCTAAAAAAAATCTGATAAAAACTTTGAATTGCTTCCAGATAATAACTGGAATGTGTACATTTGCCGTTACTTTAAACTACGTGCTAGTACCAGCACTTAGTATCCACAATTAATTAAGAAACAAGCTGTTAATGATGATAAACATTCAAATAAACCCGGCACTCACACAGTAATCCGGAACGCAAAGGTCGTTTTGAAGACGTACACGGAACCAGCTACTTATTACACTTTGAAAATATCTAGTCCCCGTGAAGATGGGACCCCCAGCGTCACAAACATTATTTTATCATATTGTCATCACAAAAAGACACATTATGGCACCACACTCTATATATCGGTCAACATTGGACACTGAATGTTCAATTGGACATCTATCGTTAAATTTAGCTATAGAATATTTGCTCAAAGGATATTTTTATTTCACAATTTCGAGTCACATTTTCAGTTTCTCATCCGTCACAGCTCATAGCAATGCAGTTAGAGAAACGGGAACACTTCCTGGGGCACCAAAAGTTATTCTGGTTTCATTCAATGGATTCAGATGGGAATATTTAAAAAGAGCACACACTCCAAACTTTGATAACATAATTGAACGAGGCATTAATGCAAAATACGGCATAAAAAATGTTTTCTTGACTAAAACAGTTCCGAACCATTAGTCATTACACGATCGTAACTGGTTTATACGAGGAAAGCCATGGAGCCGTCGGAAATGATATGTACGACCCACACTTGAACCGTAGATTCTCAATACATAATCTTACCCAGGACACTGAATCGGAATGGTTTGACAATGGCGGTGAACCTATTTGGGTGACAAACCAAATTGCAAGCCCTGGTCGAAAAAGCGGCATCGTATCGTGGCCAGGAAGCGCTGCATCAGTCAAAGGGACATTACCTTCAAAATACCTACTGTATAATAAACTTCTCACTTTCAAAACGCGTGTCGATATCTTGATAAGCTGGTTCAAAGACAAATTTCCTATAAACCTTGGACTGTTGTACTTTGAGCAGCCTGACAAACTTGGACATCAAGCTGGTCCAGAATCAGAGAATATAACTCGACTCATATCAGAACTCGATAGCTTAGTGGGTTATTTGCTGGATGAACTCGAGGAACATAACCTGCTGGATAGCATAAATTTGTTGATAACAAGTGACCACGGTATGGCGTCGACTCCACCTGACAAGCAAATAAACTTGGACATCTACATAGATCCACACCAGTATCAAGTGACAACATCCAATCCTGTTGCAGGGATCTATCCAGCAGAAGATGAGTAAAGTATTATTGGCAGGGCCCGATTTAACTGGATTTGTATCACAATTTTTATGTTTACCCATACCATAGTATGGTAAACATAGCGTCGTTGTCCGGATTGACCACTCGTCGTTCGTCCGTCTGTCTGTAGACAGTAGACACTTTACGAGTAATGCGAAAACTCAAACATTTTTTATCCGATCGGAACCAAATTTTTTATAAGGTTTTCTAACTTTCTCAGGTTTGATCCGAGTTTTTATTACAGAGTTATGGCCCTTTTTCAACTTAGAATTCACGCATTCTGCCATAATTCAAACATTTTTTATCTGATTGGAACAAAATTTGGTACCGGGTATGTGAGTTTAACAGCCCAAAATACAGATCGAGTTCGAATATGGGTTTGATCCGATTAATTTTAAAGGAGTTATGACCCTTTTTCGAGAAAAAAAATCAAACAAAACAAATTCGATTTTTTTGTAGATTTAGCTGCTTGCTAAATTTAGCATATACAAATATTAAATTTTGTTTGAACTCTAATAACAATAGAACAAAAATTCAATAATAAAAAAAAAATTGACACTTTCATTTATTTTAGTTTTATACGTTTAATTAGGTGTGATATCCTGTTTTGAAATATGAAGATTTTATTGCAATAGTTTCATGTAATATAATGATATCAATAAATTACCATGTGATCATCCAACATCCAGAGTATATGAGAGGATATTTTATGGATGTTGTCATTCCAAGTGAAATACTAGTACCGGTATGTTATGAAATGAGTGATGACATACATGTATGATACAGAGCTCTGGTGGGTCAAGATAAACAACACTGGTGGCTGGATGTTTGTTTATTCTAACTGTCAAATTGATTAATGGCAGCATATAAAGACTGGTGTTTTTCCTATTCTTGAAATTTCATTACAGGGTGAGATACATGTAAGGGCCCCCACCTATATAAGTCTTCTAAATTCAGAGGGAATACTTGTAAGAATAAGTGAGAGATTACTTAAACTTAAAGCCCCACTTAATTTTCAAACCCCTAGATCACATATATGAAATATATGCCATATTATATAACATTTGAATGAGGAAGTTCCAAAACATTGTATTATCAACTTATCCGGTGTAATAAACTGTGAACATGTTGTTTTTGTTGAGTTACCAACGTGTTTTTGTCATCTAGTTTCTAGTAAAAAGTGTAGTATTGTCAATGGATGGGGAATAACTCTATATCTTAAAGATAGAGTTATTCCCCTTCCATTGAAAATTCATCTTTAGTTTGAATTCTGTTGCATTCTGGGAGCCAAAACAGGGGGGAATCTTTCTATGATTTCAGCTTGCCCCGGATACGCATTTTATCGGGTCGCCGAGCCTGTGCGAGACCAGCCTCGCGCATTCGCAGACCAGATCTCGGAAACGGGTGGAGCTATCGACTTGAAATTTGGTTTTTGAATAGCCCGGACAACGTCGGGCTCATCGGCTAGTGTTATATATTTAGAGGGAACTCCGTGCATGGTGTTAGAACATATCACGTCAGAAAGAATATCGCGTTTTTGCATGCCGTTTTCAAAATAGTCCATAATACTGTTCTGAGTATATACATTCAATATGCCAATTAATTTTATCTGTAAACATATTATGAAATGAGCAATTACACAGCTTATTTGTATCTATGCACATACGTATGACGCTTCTTGCATATGTTGGGATGATTTATCTGAGAAATTAAACTCGTGGATCCATAAAAATTAATTTATGTATAGAAACCCAACATATTATATCAAATATAATATTTTCATGATGTGTCATGAACTGGATTCAGTGTTCTCATGGCTCATGCATATATGTATGGCATTGTATGCAGGACTTTGGCTTGTATGAAGCAACTGTTTCGTATATATAGATTGACAATTCTTCTGAAGAAATCATATCCCGAGAGAAAACATTTTATATTCACCTCCTTGAATATCTTAAATTTACCCATTTGCATGGGTTATCATTATGATTAATTACTGATGTAACTGCAACAACAACAAGAAGAACACACATCCTTTCAGTGCTGATTATTGATACACCGATGCATGCCGAGTTTTGGCATCTAATTGAATGCACAACACAGGACGAGTAAGAATTTCCATCCAAGTGAATAACCATAAGCTAATGAATTTATGTCATATACATGGTGTTCTGTCGGTCGCGTTGATGTCAGGCGTGCAATAATATTCACAATATAACGATATGCAACACAATATAGACCAAGCTGGAATACTGGTGCATGTAAGTTGCTATCTCCATGTCTTGCAATCCGTTGATGGTTTCGACAGACGAGTAGACATCGATCGAATCCGCTTGTAGTAACATAGCTTATACACAAAATTTCCAGATCCAGAAACAGGATAACATGTAGATTTTAAGAAGTCCTGAAAGAAACGGAGAATAACGTTACCCCAATACATTTCTGTGTGAATCTTGAGAATGTCACACATTGTACAACTCTTGATAAGAACCAGACCAATCCGGGAAATTCCTATATATATATACTAGAAGGTGACCCGACTTCGTCCGGGCTTTGACCTTGAATTGACCATTTTGAATGTCAATGCCAGGTGGGGTCCAACACCAAAACCCGAAAATGGTGGAAATCGGCCCAGCGGATACCGGGAAAAACGGCCCAGCGGATACCGAGATACCCTATGCATCAAATTTCGTCCGTAAAAATCCGCCAGTTTAACCCGATTTGATTTCCACTCAAGTATATAAACGCGCCTCATATACACACGCTCATTAATTATCAAGTTTCAACGTAAAGATAAATTACCATCGGTGCCCGAGATATCGCCAAGACGTCTGAAACAGTCAAATGCATCGGCCGGTTAAGCGTTAACGTGATCTAACGTTATGACCTCTAACGACGTCATAGAAGTTACGCATTGTTTTTATCCTGATGGAAGATAGTACCACTTCTTCTTGATAATTGAGGCAGATAACTAAAACGGATACATACGCATTATATATCGTTGGAAAGAGGAAACACGAAAGATTCTCACAGTGTCATTATTATGACTGGCATTTTATTATTCGCGCTGTTTCGAATCGATTTGTAAGCACCGAACTCAAATGAAAGTCCCGTAACACAGCGTAAAAACAGATTTGACCTCGGTACATGTACATATTTTGGAAACTAAAAACTTCCTCAGAGGCTCGAAAGAGCAAATACTAGTACACCCTTTCCTTCACCCCTCAATATACCACCTCTATATATGTGCTAATACTAGTAATCATACAAGAATAGCCTGGTTGACAAATACACGAAACATTGTATGCATTGGCGTCAAGTGGTTTGGTAAATACTTTACATGGCCATTTTCCAGCTGTTTAAATTTTTCGCACATAAATGAAACGAGCCCTCTTTATTTATGACATTTCTGGAACGCTCCGTGTAAACTGTAAATAGCTGATTTTTGGTTGGGACCCAAACATCATGGTCAATGTTGTATTTGTTATGACCTCAATGCATCTTTTTGGGCGGGTTCAAATATAGTTACATGTAGCCTACACGCACTTAGCATTTTGCAAACTCCGTGTAGTGTTCGATCCCATACGCATGCAGGGCGTCAGACGAGGGGACTGAACTCTGTTTTGCAGCTCAGCATTTTCTTTAACGAAAGGGGTGGCTCATGGTGCAATTGTAAATTCCTATTTGGCAGTATATAACTCCACGGATGTCCGGCTAACTCAGTTATTTTTCACGAGATAGTTCCATGGAATTATATACATTTATCTCAAGGTTTAAATAATATCTTCATATAAAGTCTACGCCTTTCTTTCCAACTCTCAGCTTAATAGTCCTCATTTTTGGGCTGGTGCATTCTAAGTGAACAATATGTGCTGGGGCAATTCAAGTTCAATACATTACTTTATATCTCTATCTATATTTTCATCAATAAGTTCTCATCACATTCTCAACTCCGACAATACACAATCATCAATCTGCTAGATGTAGATATGTAGACTCTACAAACATAAATAAACAAGTCCTAATTTCTAGATTAAGGGAAGAGGTATACCTCCCAACATACAGACATGATACACCCTTACACAATCATACTACTAGTTATATAGAATAACCTATACACACATAAGGGATATATTAATGCTCTGTCAGAGACTTTCTACAAACTACTACTTGAAGTTTCACAAACACAAAGTATAGATGAATATGTAATAACTATAAATATGCAATTAAATGAGAATTAATTATAGTTTACCATATTATAAAGTGAACTATCCATAATTATAAAACGGACATATTCCAATTATGGAGAATCACAAGTGGATCTCTATTGACGACAATAGGAAAAATGGGTTAAAATATATATCATTGAAACGAACATAAAAGTACATTGAACATACCTAAACGATGAGTTTTGAGTCTGGATGTCTCCTTGTACCTGTAGAATAGTTTTGCAAACATTATTAAAACTTTAGCTCCATTAATTAACTGTTTATAATTGAGTTTGTTGAAAACGCAGCACCTTCTTTTCAACAATGAAAACCAACTGACATTTCGCGGTTAAACCAACCCATCCCAATAAAAGTATTCGGCTGACTTAGGTTTTAGCGCGAAACTAAATATTAAAGCAATACGATTTGTTTATGAGGGATAGTGAAGTGCAGTTAAGATTAATTACGGACTAATTAAGTGTTAAAGAGTTAGTAAGACATGCACATGCAGATATTATTAAAATCCTACATTTGATGCATTATTTACCTTTACATGTGTAACGGGAGAAGGGTGGAATGCAACACCCGAAATCTCAGGCCACCGGTTACCCATCCAAGTGCTAACCGGGCTCGACGTTGCTTAACTTCGGTGACGAGACAAGGCGTCTTAACCACTGGACCAAAGAAGCATGCTGTTGATTAATCGGCCTTCTATATTTACAACGCGACCGCTACATTCCTCCCTTCCTCGTTTTGAGGTTCACCACCAAGTGATCCTCACCCAAGTTCCTCTCACAGAGCGGTCGCACCATGACACAGACTCTGAGGACCGGACGAGCCCCCAGTGTAACGGGAGAAGGGTGGAATGCGGGAGTAGCACCGAAAGTTGGCAACACCCGAAATCTCAGGCCACCTGAGTGCTAACCGGGCTCGACGTTGCTTAACTTCGGTGACGAGACAAGGCGTCTTAACCACTGGACCAAAGAAGCATGCTCCGTTGGAGCTGTGATTAATCGGCCTTCTATATTAACAACGCGACCGCTACACATGTAAATATATCACGGCCACAAGTACACCCCCCCCCCCGACAGTTATATAGGCATGGGAGGTTATACAGCATATAACTGGAGGTGGAATTGTGTCCACTGGTGTAGCCTAGACTTAAGTAGGCCTATTCATGGAAATCCACAAGCAGGGACGTGACGGTTTACACCTTGGAAGTTACAACTGCACCCCTTCGGGGTTTAATTTCCCAAATTACTGCTCCGTCACGGTCTGGATGGTAGCATTATTCTAAATAGATCATTGGTATTCAATTGTTGCCACGGCCAGGAGTGGAACGGAATACACTGAGAACATTTTTGGATCCTAACCTGAAAATTGCAGACTCCTAACACCTAGACTGGCCTCAAGATTTCCAATTGTTGGAAATTTCCAACCTGAGACCCCCCCCCCCCCCCCAACCATAAGGTCAGAAAATGTCCAACTGATTCCATATCAATCTAATTTTACCAAAAAGTAATATGCAAATGTTCTAAAAACAATTAAAAATTCTTGCAAAATCAAACTACGAGAACAATCTCAGCCTATAAATTATAATAGTGTTGGTGTAACCGTGTGGGAGTTCCAATTAATGTTGTATCATGTATGAAATATCCAACTGTTGACAATATTGCCAAAGTTTGGCCGTGGTGGGAATGTGAGACACCCGTGCAACACCCTGCCGCCTAGGTCAAAATGACCGCTTTCGCATATTGCTGCTCCCAGCGCACCACGTTCATGACTGAACTATGCCTGCCGCCATGTCCCTAAATCCATGCATTATACCATGCATTGATCGTGAAATTTAGGTAGTAATTAAAATGCCATTACACAAAACTGACACAATTTTGTTTTCGTTTCTAAGAATTGAAGGGTTAAACTTCAAATTCAAACTTTAAGTTGCTTGTGTAGGAAATCAATCGGACGACGCACGCTTATCGTTGAAATTCCAAGTTATTCGACACGATATCTCAACTAAAGTACTTACCGGTACTTCTTCGGATCCATAGCTGTATGGCAAGCCAAACCGCTATTTAATATTAATTTTACTTAAGTAAAATAAAATTACACTTTATTTTACTTAAGTGAAATAAAATGTCATTTTATTTCACTTTAGTGAAATAACGGTCATTTTTTATGTTACTTAAGTAAAATAAATGACATCTATGGATGACCGGTAGATGGCGTTTATTTCACTTAAGTGAAATAAAGCGCCCACTATGGGAGTCATCTTGCAAACTAACAATTGCTCCCTTGGCACGTGTGCCGGGAGTGCTGTTTCATGTTCGTGAGAAAGTTATCTCCCGTTGTGTATTATGAGTGCATTTGAGCAACTCAGGCCATTCTGAACTCCTCGACATGTGACCTCTGCGGGCCAAGGGTGACGGTAACGGAATCTGACGAGGTTTGCCGGATGCAACCCAGCCTACAGTCGTAGCCGGCTAGGCATGCGCAGTAGAAGCTACAGAAAGCTGCAGCCGGCCACAGCTGGTGGTCACTAACTATTGTACCGCAACTCCGAACTTGGAATGTTGGCATTATGTTGCAATATCAATTCACCAATGGTCTCGCTCGCTGCAGCAAGTACATTTGAAGCAATTAACACTCGTACTAAGTCCATGCCTCCATAACTCTGATATTTAAAAGAGTATGTGATTATATCTCGTTCTCAGCACAATAAGCATCAAACACAAACGCATCACACATTTTAGCAGTTTTCTCTGATTATTGCGGTAATGGCAGTAGTGTGGAATGTTCTCAATTTTATTGCATGAGGTTGGTGCTAATCTCATTCTGTCATCTATATATCATGAAACACTCGCTGTCCTTATAACAAGATCACATGTGGTTTGGTGGGATTTGGCGTTGGTCTCTAAACTGATTGGGGGGAAATCATTAATAACTCTTAACACATGGTTGCACTTTATTTTACTTAAGTAAAATAAATGACATATATCGATGACCGGTAGATGGCGTTTATTTCACTTAAGTGATGTCATGACCGTTAACCGTTCACTTAAGTGAAATAAACCCAAATGTTCATTTATTTTACTTAAGTAAAAAAAAATTTTAATTAAGTTAAATAAAAACTGTGTTTTATTTCACTTAAGTAAAATTCTTTTTTACTTAAGTAAAATAAAAAAGGGCGTAACATAATGGTAATTTTATTTCACTTAAGTAAAATTAGTGTGCGTTTTAATTTTATTTAAGTAAAATAAAGTGTCATTTTATTTTACTTAAGTAAAATAAAACCATGTAGATAGCGGTTTATTTCACTTAAGTAAAATAAAATGACACTTTATTTTACTTAAGTAAAATTAATATTAAATAGCGGTTTGGCTTGCCATATAGCTGGTGATGGCGTTAGCTGGTGCATTATCCAAATAATAATCCATTAAATGAGAATGATCACCCAAAATCAAATGCAAGTTCAGTCAATAAACCAGAACGTTATTTGAACAAGAAACACGCGACCTGTTAAGAATGACGTTACAATTACGCTGCGACGTAATCGACCGATTTCTCCGCACTGTGACCAACGTTGGGCCAACATTGGTCCAACGTCGACATCTAACGCACTTGCTAACCTCACATATCGCCTTGTGTGTTACGTTTTCAACGTCGGGCCACCGTTAAACCAGCGGTAAAACACAACGTTGGCCCAACGTTGGTTGCCCAACGTCGGACCAACGTAGCCGTGCTACCTGGGTAGAATCGGGAATTAGCCCCGCCCCCGTAATCTTTTGGATTCTGAATCCGGATTCCCACAAAATAACGACTCTGGGCAGCTTCTTCTTCTTCTTCGTATCGATCCGTCCGTTTTGCGAGTAAAATCCGCTCTTAACTATGGTCTATACATATGTACAGCCTAAAATAATATCTAGATAAAACAAAGATTTGGTGGAGACGTGCAGCTTCAACATTCACAGATGTATTAATCCATAAAAGTTATTCTTTGCAGACAGCGTTCTGTATCGCCGTACTATCTTATTCTTCTTCTTTTGGATGAGATTCCCCCGTTGATTATGCGAGGCATTCCAGTATTGGATGAATGTAGAATGTATTCCTCCGAATTGAATTGAATCCGTGAATATACAGCTACTGTGTACATATTTACATGTGGCGTCAGTTAAGAGCCTTCTATACCTAGAGAATACGTAAGGGACTTTGAGCTCGGAGCGAGTTTTGCGTGGTCTATGTGAAACTTTCCCTTTGACTTTTAGAACTGCAAATCTTCTAGTATGGAGCTGATATAGGAATTCTCTGGAGTAAAGTTCTAGCTGGTCGACAGAGTGTTCCTCCCAATCGATGATGTCAGGAATATCTGGATGGCTAAGGTCAAGGATGAGTTGGGTAAAGGTTGCTGGGTTGTCTAGGAGGCCTTGATTTATACTGGGGAGAAGGTTGTTGATCTTCTGTTTGAGTCTGGATCTTTCCTTCTGGTAGGTGGGACAGGAGGCGATAACATGTTCTCGGTCTTCTGTGCCAAGGTTGCATGTCAGGCAGGTAGGACTGACAGCTGTGTGTTGGTTGAAAGCTGCTTTATTAACCTGGAGGGTATAGGTGCCACACAGGAACTTGGCCTTAACTTCGGCACGTCTTACGTCAAATATGCTAGGTATAACAGAATTGTATAGTCTATGGACAGAGTTGTAGGCAATTCCTTCAGGGTTGAGTAGCCGTAGAGAGGATTTTGCTGAGATGTCATTTCTCCATTTTCCTGTCACTTTAGCAGCGACTGCCTCGTCTAGTGTATTCCGCCATTCGGTCTTAGTTGGAGGGTGTAGAATGATTGAATAAGCACACAGAGGTCGGATGAATGATGATACAAGTCATCAATAGTTTGGATATCAGCAGTCTCTACTAGTATGCCAGGTAGTGATGAAGGGTCAGACCTTGTACTTTTATTTCATCAGTACACAGTTTGAATTCTGAAGTGAATATAATCTGATAACAGTCAGCTACTAGAGGGAGTATCCAGCTGGGGTTTTATCGTGTCTCAAACTTCGTTTCGTTTCGATAAATCAGCGTTATCTAGAAGTTGTATCATTTTTACTTCCGGGAGTTAAAAACTCATGACTTGTCACAAACGTTATTTTATCATATTGTCACACAAAAAGACACATTATGGCACCACACTCTATATATCGGTCAAAATTGGACACTGAATGTTCAATTGGACATATGTCGTTAAATTTAGCTATAGAATATTTGCTCAAAGGATATTTTTATTTCACAATTTCGAGTCACATTTTCAGTTTCTCATCCGTCACAGCTCATAGCAACGAAGTTAGAGAAACGGGAACACTTCCTGGGGCACCAAAAGTTATTCTGGTTTCATTCGATGGATTCAGATGGGACTATTTAAAAAGAGCACACACTCCAAACTTTGATAAAATCATTGAACGAGGCATTAATGCAAAGTACGGCATAAAAAATGTTTTCTTGACTAAAACATTCCCGAACCATTACACGATCGTAACTGGTTTATACGAGGAAAGCCATGGAGTTGTCGGAAATGCTATGTACGACCCACACTTGAACCGTAGCTTCTCAATATCAAATCTTACCCAGGACACTGAATCGGAATGGTTTGATAATGGCGGTGAACCTATTTGGGTGACAAACGAAATTGCAAGCCCTGGTCGAAAAAGCGGCATCGTATCATGGCCAGGAAGCGCTGCATCAGTCAAAGGGACATTACCTTCGAAATATCTTCTGTATAATCAACTTCTCCCTTTCAAAACGCGTGTCGATATCTTGATAAGCTGGTTCAAAGACAAATTTCCTATAAACCTTGGACTGTTGTACTTTGAGCAGCCTGACGTGCTTGGACATGCAGCTGGTCCAGAATCAGAGAATATAACTCGACTCATATCAGAACTCGATAGCTTAGTGGGTTATTTGCTGGATGAACTTGAAGAACATAACCTGCTGGATAGCATAAATTTGTTGATAACAAGTGACCACGGTATGGCGTCGACGCCATCTGACAAGCAAATAAACTTGGACATCTACATAGATCCACACCAGTATCAAGTGACAACATCCAATCCTGTTGCAGGGATCTTCCCAGCAGAAGGTGAATAAACTAATACTAAATCCTGTGTCACCGATAGTCGAGTGCAATGCAAGCATTAATTGGTACACGCGGTAGTATCAGATACCATTCCATGTCACGTGTGTTACATTTTGCACGAAATTTTGGTGATATTTTCAAGCAGCATTTGGTGTGCATTCAATATAATATAAAATGATTTACTGTCTAGTCGAGATAATAACCCCATCATAATTATGCTATCGGTCCTTAAGGCTGTGTAGTAAATGTATTACTGTACCATGCTTGTAAATGACTGTCACGTGTGTTACAGCGCACAAATGAGAAAAAAAGGACCTCTGTTTTCTATGCAAAAAGTCTGTGAAGTTACTTGTTTGATAAATAATTGGCGCTTTTTTCCAATAAGAAAAAAGACTCTACTTCAATGTGCAATTAGTACTTTTAATGAGAGTTGAATGTATTTCTCGCCCTGATAGCATATTCACTGTCACGTGTGTTACATCGCTCTGTCACGTGTGTTACGCGTGCGAAACCAGTATCCTATTTTCAATCAGTTCATAACCGATTGTCAATTTTATGCACAAGTTTTGTTTCAAAAGATGATTTTATGCATATTACAGCAGAACATAACAAAATTTAATATCAATTCATAAGAAGAGAGGTACAAGGGAACATGACTTTACTAGACATAAACAAAGCCCATTGTTGGTAAACAACATCATTAGATAGAAAGTATTTGTTCACAATCCATTTAACTGTTTAACAAAGCTAGCTGCAGAGAATACTTTGGTTAAGTTTTCTTAAACCACTAAAATGTGAGACCATATTACTGGTATATATATGATGTATGGTATATGACTGAAATGAAGACATGTGCCCAGCTTAAGGGGTATTAAGAGCTTCAAACTTCAAATTGAACGCTGTGGGTGCACACCCTTGTCGTGTTCCAGAATTGGCTTGATTATGAATGCACAATGACTTACAACATATGACACCAATCCCTCTATATGTTGTGAAGGTATAATATACACTGTCATACTTAATTCATTGCCACCAAAACTGTAGAGAATTGAGATGAGCGTTCGTTCTTACTGTATCAAGAAGAAACTAACAGAACACTCTTCGCTGCTACTAGTGCATGTACACTAGATGCTGTAGATGCAATGATTCTTATCACTTTAGTAAATATTCTGGAACCATATACAAGTGTAGATTTGATGTATTTGAGCATGACTGGGCCAGAAATAGTGGGTTCTGTAACTTTTGGAAGTACATGTAAAAGATTTTTTGTCAATTTGCTATTTTACCATATAAAATGATTCAACCATACACAATTAAGACCCGATGCATCAGTGTAATTTTAATCCATTTTCTAATTAATATTTATTAATTATTGTATTTTGGATTACTAAGATCTATCATTGAAAAGATGTGACAGTCCACTTATAGTCAGACCAATATAAAGGATCATATGTCAGATGTGTTTTTGGCATAGAGGAGTCTGCAGATATTGATATCAATATTATGAATTTCCTATTGATAATCTGTATGTGGAGGTGTTAACCAGACACCTGTGATGCGTTCAGTTCAGAACAGGTTATAATGCTTAGCCGCAGTCAGAAATTAATTAACATATCCAAATGAGTGTGTGAATCTAGTCTGTTTACAGATATTAGCAACATAATTAATCTAGAAACAGCTTTCAGAAGTCTTGGACCCATGTTTTCCATCACTATAAGCCATGTGTCATTTTTGTAACACACGTGACGTCACGTGTGTTACAGAAATTAAACCATGCATTTGGGCATTATGTGGTGATCAAGTTCAACAAGTTTTTCCCGAAATTGTCCGGGAACGTTTCTACCTTTGAATATGTAGTAATGTGAAACATTGTGCAGTATTTCCAGTTTTAAGTAAAAAATACTGTTAATTCTGTCACGTGTGTTACAAGCCAAATGTGAATTTCCTGACAATTTTTTTTCTTGATATGCATCATATATCCAAGTAGCAGGCATGCCTACAGAATAAGGTGGTCATTGTTTGTAAAATGACATGTGAATCAGTTTGTTAATCGTAACATTTTTTCCTAGACAGCATCAGCATTTCAATATGTATAGGATCAATTGTTTGGCTATAGTAGCCATAAGTTTGAACACTGATGTGCAAGGCACACACATGTACAATCCACATACAAATATTTTTTCCTGATAAATTGGATCAACATTATGGAGAGAAAAAAAAATTGTGACCCTGAGTCCAATTTGAATTTTTTTGTGTTGTGGACCACTTTGCGTGGAATGGCCCAGGTCTACTTAGCAATTCTCGAACTGTCTGAAAGTGTCGGCGACCTTCAATCAATTCCGACCCTTTGAAGTTTTCTCTGATCTTCCGACAAAAGCATGTGTGCAGTCACTGTGTATCAAGTCTGAATGCACACAAGGAAGTGACAACGTAAAAGTGGCGTTGTGTGGCAATGCGTGCTTTCGTAACTTAATAGTTAATACTGCACGAAGCAACATGGATTCAAATTGGAATTGCACCACGACATATTAAAACTGTTTTACAGTGGGGTTTATAAAAACTATATAAGTCGACAAAGTTTGAAGTTTGAGATCAGCTGCACAATGTTTTCACTCTTCCCGTTCTTCCTCCTGTTGTGATCTATTATGATCAATTCAGTTGAGTGACCAAACAGACATCGTAGTTGAAGCAACCCAAAACCTCTTTAACTTCTTCAATGATCTTCCCTTTTATCAAGGAAATTCATGCTCCATGCTACTCTGTAACTGGTTGTGCCTGTGGGACTAATTGACACTCAATTTGGCAGTAATTGCTATATGTTAAGTGATTGCATACTAAAACCGAAACCGAGGTTTTTTTTTACCAAAAAAACCGAAACGTAAATTCTATAACCTCCCAACACTAGTGTCCGCGATCATGATACCGACGAATAGCACGAATACTGAATAGGACTGCGAGTCTGACCTAACTGACCTTCCTTTTTGTTCTATAGTTATTACTTTCTTGTCTTTATATATAATTCATTGGATGATATACAATGTACCAATGCTGATAATGATATATTACAGATCTTTAATATATAGTTTTGTTACTCGTTTTACCAATACCCATATTGTTTAGGGTCGGCACCTTTAAGATAGGGAAGGTAGGGAGAACCCAAACTCATATTGTTTTTTATTTTGGCCCTACATACCCTGCTGGACAAAACAAGTGTCCACTTAACCGCGGTGCGGTTAGTGTTGCCACCGCGGCCGAAATGCAACTACAGTGCGGCTCCACCGGCTAACAACAGTTGGGCTGCGGTGTACATGTACTTGCCATTCGGCCATGGTGTAGTTGCCGCGGTGTACGTTCATTAAACTGAAAAAAGATGATACAAACCCGAAATCTAACCACGATGTACATGCCATTCGGCCGCGTTGTAGTTGCCTTTCGGCCATGGTGTACTTGCCGCTCGGCTGCAGTGTACTTGCTGTTCGGCCGCGGTGCTCAACTGCAGTTACAAACTCTGACACCGCGACCGAACGGCAAATACAACGCGGTGCCAATGGACACTTGTTTTGTCCAGCGGGGTACCTACGGTACCTGGATTTTTTCAGCCAACTAATCAGAAACAAACCTGTTTTTTTTCCCAACTCTAAACGAGTTGGACGCTTGCGAAATTCAAAACAGAACAGCAGCGGACAACTCAACAGTCCCGCAAAGAACATAATTCTCTCTCTCCCGGCGTTCTACACATCCGCGAGGATCATACGCCGTACACTATCCAGATCCAGATCCATACTATTGTTACTCGTTTTACAAATGCCCAAACATATGCTGATCACGGCAAATAAGCGATCCCCCTGCCACAAATTTCACTTGCTCATTCCCCAACACGAGAGCCAGCAAAAGAACAGTGAATGCGTGTTTTTGAATATCGTTAAATGCCGTGAATAAGGTCTTTATTTCAGCTACTATTTCTCACCTAGGTTTGTCCCTGGAGCATGGCATAATGTCGACATAATTAGTGTGAGAGAAGTCCGCTAGAAATTAGCGGTTAACCGGTTAAAATCCGGCTAACCCCAATGGTTAACCGGTTAGAAGAATGGGTCAACCGTTTCAGCTCTAGCAGACACTTTACGAGTATTGCGATAACTCAAACATTTTTTATCCGATCGGAACCAAATTTCTCAGCCCAAAATACAGATCGAGTTCGAATTTGGGTTTGATCCGAGTTTTTATTACAGAGTTATGGCCCTTTTTCAACTTAGAATTCACGCATTCTGCCATAATTCAAACATTTTTTATCTGATTGGAACCAAATTTGGTACCGGGTATGTGAGTTTCACAACCCAAAATACAGATCGAGTTCGAATATGGGTTTGATCCGATTAATTTTAAAGGAGTTATGACCCTTTTTCGAGAAAAAAAATCAAACAAAAAAAAATTTGATTTTTTGTAGATTTAGCTGCTTGCTAAATTTAGCATATACAAATATTAAATTTTGTTTGAACTTTATAACAATAGAAAAAAAATTCAGTGATAAAAAAAAAATTGACACTTTCATTTATTTTAGTTTTATACGATTAATTAGGTGTGATATCCTGTTTTGAAATATGAAGATTTTATTGCAATAGTTTCATGTAATATAATGATATCAATAAATTACCATGTGATCATCCAACATCCAGAGTATATGAGAGGATATTTTATGGATGTTGTCATTCCAAGTGAAATCTGTTATGAAATGAGTGATGACATACATGTATGATACAGAGCTCTGGTGGGTCAAGATAAACAACACTGGTGGCTGGATGTTTGTTTATTCTAACTGTCAAATTGATTAATGGCAGCATAAGACTGGTGTTTTTCCTATTCTTGAAATTTCATTACAGGGTGAGATACATGTAAGGGTCCCCCCCCCCACCTATATAAGTGTCTTCTAAATTCAGAGGGAATACTTGTAAGAATAAGTGAGAGATTACTTAAACTTAAAGCCCCACTTAATTTTCAAACCCCTAGATCACATATATGAAATATATGCCATATTATATAAAATTTGAATGAGGAAGTTCCAAAACATTGTATTATCAACTTATCCGGTGTAATAAACTGTGAACATGTTGTTTTTGTTGAGTTACCAACGTGTTTTTGTCATCTAGTTTCTAGTAAAAAGTGTATTATTGTCAATGGATGGGGAATAACTCTATATCTTAAAGATAGAGTTATTCCCCTTCCATTGAAAATTCATCTTTAGTTTGAATTCTGTTGCATTCTGGGAGCCAAAACAGGGGGAATCTTTCTATGATTTCAGCTGTTTTCTATTTCTCTATGGGCATCGTGATGAATTATAGTATGTTAATAATATTTTATGGCATACAGTAGATTGTTATTAAAACCGTATAACAAGTCACTATAAAAAAACTAATCAGTGACTCGAAAATTAAGTGGACCTTTAAGAATTAGAGAGGGATTACTTAAAGGGGTAATGGATGCAAAATACACTCATGTGCTCTATGAACAACACAAACAACATGGTAATTAAATGAAAATGAATTTATGACTCCAGTGAGTGTATTTTGCACTATTTCATGGCTCAAATTCATTCATTTGTTGCATATACATGTATTCTGTTGAGTATAAAAGGAGATGTCCCATAATTGGCCGGATTTAGTGTTCAATACACCTTTAAGAATTATCGAGGGATTACAGTGAGGGTTTACATGAGAAACAAATAAATGAATTATGGATGGCCTAATTATTATATTATGATTCAATATAATTTGAGACTCTTTTTATTTGTTTCAGGAAAATTTGATGAGATTATGAAAAATCTGAGTAAAATCGAACATGCTCATGTGTACAGAAGGGAAGATATACCTGCAGAATTCCATTATACACACAATGACAGAATCCCTCCACT
Source organism: Siphonodentalium dalli (assembly GCA_032622095.1). Classification (NCBI taxonomy): domain Eukaryota; kingdom Metazoa; phylum Mollusca; class Scaphopoda; order Gadilida; family Siphonodentaliidae; genus Siphonodentalium; species Siphonodentalium dalli. The sequence continues at coordinate 8,966,746 of CP136061.1, forward strand.
CATGCTCATAACAGATGAACACTATTCTCTCAGTATTAATAACTCAGCTAACGTTTGTGAGTATCTTAACCAATGAACACTATTCTCTCAGTATTAATAACTCAGCTAACAATCGTGAGTATCTCTCTTAACCCTTTCACGAACAAGTCTGAGTTTAGCATGCCTGTTATTTGCAGAATGAGGTCGGTGGGATAGCATCCTAAATTCACCCTCTGGGGATCTCATTCTGCATGGCCTCATCCGCTATGGGAGACATAAACTCAGATTTGAAGTTCCCAAATGCCAATGGTGAATATTGTGATGTACATGTACACCCATTCAGAGCTTTGATTATGCAATGTATCGTCTGCCAATGTGGGGATATATAGAAACTAAATTAAAAAAGAAATAGAATCTATGTGAAGAAGTTTCTATAGAAATTTGATAATAAAGAAACTTTCCAGAGAAGATGAGGCCTAAGCAGAATGAGGTCCCCAGAGGGTGAATTTAGCGATGCTAGCCCACTATGCAGGATAGCGTCACTAAATTCACCCTCTGGGACCTCATTCTGCAAATGACAGGCACACTAAGCTTGTTCATGACTGGAGCTTCCTGAAATATTGCAAAATCCCTGTGCCAATACATTTTTTTTACATGTACCTGGACATCCACCCCCCCCCCACCCCAAACCCTGACTCAAACAACTTTTTCTCAGAAGAAGTTAATTTCTCGCCATTTCAAGACTGCATATAGCAAAATAAGCGATAAAACCATAAGATGATTTTTTTGTCATGTTGGGGGTGGGGGGAGATATCCTGACCTGGACATTTCCCCCACCCCAAACCCTGACTCAAATAACTTGTTCTCAGAAGAAGTTAATTTCTCGCCGTTTCAAGACTGTATATAGCAAAATAAGCGATAAAACCATAAGATGATTTTTTTTGTCATGTAGGTGCTGGGTGGGGGGATAGATATCCTGACCTGGAAATCCCCCCCCCCACCCAAACCCTGACTCGAAAAACTTTTTCTCAGAAGAAGTTAATTTCTCGCTGTTTCATGACTATATAAAGCAAATTAAGCGATAAAACCATAAGATAATGTTTTTGTCATGTAGGTGCTGGTGGGGTGGGGGGAGATATCCTGACCTGGACATCTCCCCCCCCCACCCCAAACCCTGACTCAAACAACTTTTTCACGGAAGAAGTTAATTTTTCGCCGTTTCATGACTATATAAAGCAAAATAAGCGATAAAATCATAAGATGATTTTTTTGTCGGTGCTGGTTGGGGGGGGGATATATCCTGACCTAGACATCTCCCCCTCCCACCCCAAACCCTAACTCAAACAACTTTTTCTCAGAAGACCTGGACATTTGAAAAGAATTAATTAAAATAAAAACAAATTTAGTACGGTGCTCAGTATTGGCTCTTAATTATAAGTTTAAAGCAGGTAATCCAAGTTTTTAACAGAATAGTACAAGAAAGACCCACGGATTTACTACATTCGTGACTGCAGCTAAATTCAATTATTGGGTATGTACTGTGATGCCCTAAGTAAATGACCCACCAACTGGGGTTATAATCTGTTTATAACTGCGGTTAAACCGTAACCGGACCGCAGTTATGGGTAAGTAACTGCGGTGGCACCTCAGTTAACTGCGGTTTAGATAACCGTAGTTATATCACTTGACTGCTGTTACACAGCACATAAATGCGGACATTCCTGTATTTGAATTGTGATGGCGAAAAGACTAGCCATGAGTGATGGATCTGTGAGTGGATGGTACATGTATGACCATATACTTGACAAACAGTCATGGCAACTAAAACACGACACAACTACATGTTTACATAGTATACCATGTGCATGGTTGTTCCTCTGAAACAGATACCAGTTTAACCGCGGATGGTATGTTTTAAACGCACAATCAGCCAGTTGTGGAATATGGTTTAACTGCATATTATAACCACAGTTAACATTAAACGAAACGCGGTTAAACTGGGGTGTCACCGCAGTTAGATGGGCCATTTACTTATGGCAGTACAGTAGCAGAACTCAAGCAAGTTTGACACGTACATTGTACTTGTGTACCAGTAGTTTATGTATGGCCATTGATTTGCCGCATCATTATGAGGCACCGTATTCACAGTGTTACGAGGCTTGACATCATTTACATTTTAATTCTGTCTTTGATTGGTTGACTGGAACTGCTGCTTGGTAGACACGCCCTGCTGCTTGGTAGACACGCCTTTTAGATAATTCATTTCCGTCCAAAATTGGAATACCTTGAGAGTAAACAATTTGTCTCGGCATGACTGCTTGTTTGGTCATTCATCACGTGGGCCAGCCATTCACATGGGCCATTCATCACTTGAGTTTTATTCACCCCCCCCCCCAAGTCCATCATTATTGTATCAAGATAAGAATTAGGAGGTAAATGTATTCTGTTGCATTTGAATCTCCGAATATTCAACGAAACAGGGTATGAATAAATTCACCAAAAAAATATTGAAAGAAATTGTACGAAATGCACTTTTTTTTTATCAGCATTACATGCCATGAAGTGAGATATCGGTTTGTGCAGATAAAATCTCTGGGTATGTTCCATGCGTTTACCCCAAACAGTGCTCAAACAACTTTCTGTCAACAGTACTAATATAATCACCGCAAAAGGATATATCACTTCATGGCATGTAATGTCAATAAAAAGTGCAGTTTCTTTCAATTTACTGGGTGAATGCCAATCTCAGGTTGTGTATAGATAACATCCGGGCATGCATACTTGTAACCTCACTCATAATTTACAATGTACCGTGTCAATGAAATTTTCACTGACTACACTTTTTTCGAGAAAACATCACGTGACTTCTGGCAGTGGTTAGGGTTAGGGTTAGGGTTAGGGTTAGGGTTACTTCTGGCAGTGGTTGGGTTAGGGTTAGGGTTACTTCTGGCAGTGGTTGCACAAAAGTGTACACCATAAAATTTGATACTTCACAATTTCATGTATGTGATAAAGAACAATTAAAATATTTAAATAAATAGGTTCGTAGTAGATAAATCTATTTTGTTTGCTGAAAACCAATTAACCCTTTACCCAACAAACCGGCCAAAACCGGCCAAATAAAGCTTCAACAGCCTAAAATATCTTCGGTCTGTCTCAATAGAACCATACAAATATGGATATCATTGGAACCGGCTCCTTGACCACATTGTGATAGTTACAGTTAGCCCTGTGCCAATGCATTCTCTTATATATGCGAGTCGACCATAGGTCGCCTCGCATATATAAGAGAATGCATTGGCCTAAAAAAAATCTTTTTTTAACACTTTTTACCATTTTTTCTTACATTCTTTAACAATTTTATAATTTTAAATGTGTTAAGCCAATGCATTCTCTTATATATGCGAGGCGACCTATGGTCGACTCGCATATATAAGAGAATGCATTGGCACAGGGCCCTTCTGTTGGGTAAAGGGTTAAACTGTGTTTTTCGTCATCATTTCAGTGGGTAACCATGGTTACAACAACAGCCTGTCGAGCATGCATCCATTTTTCTTAGCGATGGGGCCAGCATTTAAAGAGAAAACATTTATCGACACGTTTAACAATGTGGATATATACCCCATGCTGTGTCATATCCTCGACATTCATCCCGCTCCTAACAACGGTTCACTGGATAACGTCATCTCTATACTCAGAGAGGATGAAGATGAGGAAGAACAGAGCATGTCAACCTTCTCTACATGTAAGAAATTTTACCCTGTTAGATCGGGGGGGGGGGGGTCAGAATTTTTTTTAAGGCACGTATGCTGATTTTTTCCTTTCAACCCTTGTTGGGACCCACCCACCCCCGCGTCCAAAATTGTTTACGTTTTCGGCTGTATATGAATTTCTGTGCATACTATTTGTGTCATGGATGTTAACATTGACATGTAAATAGGAACGAATCATTTTGGGGTCATTTGGCCAAAAAAACATGGCTGCCAGTGGCCATCTTGGATTTCAAAATTCAATCCATTAGCATAGGCTACAGACTATACTGTTTGTCTGATCATCATGAAATTTTTCATTTATGTTAATATTGACATTCTAAGGTGTTTTTAAGCCAAACTCATTGCAAAAACAGTGAAAGAGACTTGCAGAAAACAAAATTTGAGTTGCGGAAAGAATTGTTTGTTGGTCCCATCGACCACCCACCCACCCCGGCATACATGCCCGGAAAAAAAATCCCCCCCCCCCCTCCCGTTAGATCTACAAACTCTCAAATGCGGTCGCGTTTGCGTCTGCAGCCCTCATAATTGGCTATGGCAATCAGCAATAAGAGGGCCGCGTCTGGACACAACAGAGCATGTCAACCTTCTCTACATGTAAGTAATAAGAGGGCCGCGTCTGGACACAACAGAGCATGTCAACCTTCTCTACATGTAAGTAATAAGAGGGCCGCGTCTGGACACAACAGAGCATGTCAACCTTCTCTACATGTAAGTAATAAGAGGGCCGCGTCTGGACACAACAGAGCATGTCAACCTTCTCTACATGTAAGTAATAAGAGGGCCGCGTCTGGACACAACAGAGCATGTCAACCTTCTCTACATGTAAGTAATAAGAGGGCCGCGTCTGGACACAACAGAGCATGTCAACCTTCTCTACATGTAAGTAATTACAGAGCATGTCAACCTTCTCTACATGTAAGTAATTTTACCCCGTTAGATCTACAATCTGTCTCAACTGCGCTCGCGTTTGCGTCTGGACACCGCGATCTTGAAGATCGAGCCATTCAATAACCTAAGTTCAATTGCTTCTCTCTAATTGATTGATTGATTGAGTGGAAATATGCATGAGCATACATGTACTATACATCAGATAATTAAATTAGACTACACAATAATAGGCGATATTTATCTTTCTCTCACCTGGTGTTATCCATTTGTTTCTTGAGGGTGATAAGCAAGTCAGGCTTGACCAAAGTGTAGAAGAACAAGCCACACGTATATAATTATATATTAGTCATATACAAGTCTATCTACTATATAATTTGAGACTTCCGTATATGTGTATATATGTATATGTGTACTTCATAGAATCGAAAACGGCTGGATCGATTGAGTTCAAACTTCCCATCTAAGGGTAAAAACCCACGAACACTGTAGTTGTCGCATTTTGGAGAAGCTCTGAGCACCCTTTATCCACTCCCAAATCACCGCAAAGGCACGGCGTGGGTTAATCAAGTGATTATTTAATGACGTTTGTTTTTGACGCATCGCTATAAAGAGCGTCTGTTTACTATTCAACGTTATTAGCATCTGCAGAGAGATATACGGGAACATTGAGTGGTTTCCTATGCGGGGAGATTTATTGGATGCCATAGTACTCTTACAACATCATTGTTATAGTATGTATGACACTTAGGTCAGGGCTTAGGGGGGGTAGTTATAGGCACAATGCTTCTCAGAAATCCCAGTTACAAACCAACACTCACAATTTCGTATTTACGCAAACGTATACGGGAACAAGTGCTTTCCTATTTTTAGAACGCAACACATGATACCAAACAAAATTCCGTCGCGTTGTTGATGGCGTTCACGACGGGATTAATTGACTGTCCGCTCTTTGCGAGGATGGGGTTCACGACGGGATTAACTTTGCGGGGACTATTGACCATCTCGTAAGGGTGGACAACCTCTGTCAGGGGCTGGTCAATGGCCACGGGAAGGTTAAAAAAAAATCATACCTCTTCTGGGTCTGGGCGTGTATAGACATGAGCGTGTTGTGTTTTTCCGCCCTAGGTGAGCTCAAACTTCGTATATAAGTGTAAAAACACGGGGGGATCGCCGACGTCGCATTGTGTGAAACATTCTTATGTCTGTTTTCCTAGGAACGGGGGAATTTTTCATCGGGTCAGTCTTAACCTTCAAACGGGTACCCACAAATTATATATTGTGACCCCGACATGACCTTGACCTTGAAAATGATCAATTCAAGGTCAAATCGGTTAAAATATTGAAAAACCCAATATTAACTCATTGAAAAACACAAACAAAACATAAAACATTGTCATGTTTCTGACCGGGCTAACCTGCTAGTCTCATATATATTTTGAAGACCTCTGTCTGTCTGTCTGTCTGTATGTATGTATGTCATTAATACAAATCTACGATTCTCGACCAATCGGGACGAAACTTGGTACGTGTGTGTAGTTTGACCAGTCCGTGGACGTTGTCGTATTGGCGAGCCCGTGCGGCGCCCGCTTCGCGCATGCGCAGACGAGATCTCGGAAACTGGTGGAGCTATCGACTTTAAATTTGCTATGTGAATGTAACTTGCCCCGGATACGAATTTTATCGGGTCGCCGAGCCCGTGCGACGCCAGCTTCGCGCATGCGCAGACGAGATCTCGGAAAAGGGTGGAGTTATCGACTTGAAATTTGGTATGTGAATGTATCTTGCCCCGGATACGAATTTTATCGGGTCGCCGAGCCCGTGCGACGCCATCTTCGCGCATGTTTCACACAAATCACATTTGAAAATGAATCTGTAAAGGATAAAATACTGAGAACTGGACCAAAGTTGAAAGAGAAAGGACTAAAAATCACCTTTGCAAATGATCTATCAAAGAAGGACAGAGAAGACAGGAAGAAATTATTAGAAGAAGCAAAGAAGAAGACGGATGAATCAGATGGGGAGTGGTTCTATCAGGTTAGGGGCCCTCCATGGACTCTGAAGAAGGTAAAGAAAAAAGAAGTGAGGTAGGCCTCAAAAAGAAGAGGAAACCTGTAAATACGTTAATTGCACCAAATGCACCAAAAGCACCAAAACATTTGCACAGTGTGGAGGGACTACACATTTTATCCCTAAATGCAGATAGTCTGTCAAACAAAATGAATGAGCTCAGACACTTGGTTGAAGAAGAGAAGTATGACATAATCTGCATCACAGAGGTTAAGCCGAAGAAAAGTAAGGACATCCTACCTGCGTTATATACCTTAGACGGTTACATCATGATCCACAAGAACTTAACCAGTAACAAAGGAAGAGGAGTCATGATGTATGTGAAGGCGAATATCTCTGCAGAAGAACAAATTATAAGCGAAGAACTGAGGGAAGCTGCATGGATAACAGTTAAACTGGAAAAAAGGGACAAAATGCTGATAGGAGTTGTATATAGAAGCCCTAACACATGTACAGAAGAAAATGATGACAAAATAAACAAAACAATAAAGGAAATATGCAGGAAGGGATTATTCACACATTCTACTCATGGGAGATTTTAACCATCCATCCATTGATTGGAAAGCACAGACAGCTACAAACAAGAAAGGAGAAGATTTCATCAATACTATAACTGAAAGCTTCTTAACGCAACACATTCTAGAGCCAACAAGATGAAGGTTAGGACAGAGGGCAAATACACTAGATCTGGTACTGACAAATGAAGAAAATATGATTACCAACATAAAGATTTGCCGCCCACTGGGAAAGAGTGACCACTCCATGATTGACTTCAACTTCAAGTGCTACACACCAATAAATAATTTAAAGAAAAAAGTCTACTCGGCTGGAAACTACGCACAGATGAAGAAAGATCTTGACATGGACTGGAGTAAATTTCTAGAGGACTGCAAAGATGATATAAACAAACAGTGGAAGCGCTTCTGTCTAGTACTGGAAGACACAGTTGAAAAAAATATACCAGCGAGAACAAAGTCAACAAAATCTAAAAACAGAATGCCACTTGACATAAAAACCAGGGAGCTTGTGAAGAAGAAGCATAGAATGTGGACAAGATACATGGAATCTAGAACAGAAGAGAATTATAAAAAGTATACTCGCCTGAGAAATCAAGTAAGGACAGCAACAAGACAGAAACAGATAGTGCACGAGAAAGACATTGCCGACAAGGCGAAAACTAACCCTAAAAAATTCTGGGACTACATAGCGAGACGCTCAAAAACAAGAAATGGTGTCCCAAACTTGGAGAAGAAAGATGGAACAACAACAACAACAGATGCAGAGAAAGCGGATGTACTTGCAGAATTCTTTTCTAGCGTCTTCACAAATGAGCCACAAGGAAAGATTCCACGAATTGAAGACCTGGTAATAGAACATGAACTAGAGGATCTAGAAGAATTAGCAGAAGGAATTCAGATCAGACTATTGAAGCTAAATCAAAACAAATCTCTGGGACCAGATGGGATACATCCAAGAATATTGAAAGAATTATCGCAAGAATTAAGCAAGCCATTAGCAATAATCTATAATAACAGCCTCAGACTAGGACAGTTACCAAACGAATGGAAGGATGCAAATATATCAGCAATAGATAAGAAAGGTGGAGCCACTAAAGCTAACAACTATCGTCCAATCAGCCTTACGAGCGTAGTCTGCAAAGTACTAGAATCAGTCATAAGAGACAGGATCATGGACCATATGAGAAACAATAAAATATTCAGCAAAAATCAATTCGGATACATAAAAGGGCGCTCAACGACATTACAGTTATTAAATACACTTGAAGGATGGACAAAGTCTATAGAAAATAATCAAGCAACACATGTAATATACATGGACTTCGTGAAGGCGTTTGACTCTGTGCCACATCGTAGACTGATAGGAAAAACAGAAGCATATGGAATCAAAGGCAACATATTAGGGTGGATTAAGGATTTTCTGAGTGGAAGAAGACAAAGGGCAGTTGTAAATGGGGAGAAATCAAAATTCTACAATGTCATCAGTGGGATTCCTCAGGGAAGCGTACTTGGACCCCTTTTATTTGTCATCTATATAAATGACTTGCCAAGTTCAACAAAATCTGATGTCATGATGTACGCTGACGATACCAAAGTATTAAGAGATATAACAACACCAGACGACATGGAAACTCTACAACAAGATCTTAATGAACTACAAAAATGGTCTGATAAATGGCTTCTTCGTTTCCATCCTGAGAAATGTGTAATGATGAACATTGGAAAAGAAGGATATACTCCAAATTATACTTTGAAGGGAGTTGATGGAACAACCTACACACTGAAGCAGATCGACAGCGAGAAGGACATCGGCATCACCACAGATAAAAACTTAAATTTTGAACAACATATAAATGAAAAAGCACAGAGCGCTCAATCAGTGATGGGGATGATTAGAAGATCGTTTACACATCTAGATGAAGAAATGATGACGAAACTGTATAAAGGGTTGGTTCGACCAAGATTAGAGTATTCACAGCCAGCATGGAAACCATATTTGATCAAACACATCACCCAACTTGAGAAAGTCCAACGCAGAGCAACAAATCTAGTTCCTACTTTAAAACACTTACCATATGAAGACAGACTTGAAAAACTAAAGATTCCCACCCTGCAATATAGACGACATAGAGGAGATATGATAGAATGCTACAAAATTTTCAATACATATGACCCGGAAGTAGCAAATATACTGACACGGAACTCCGAATCCAAAACCAGAGGCCCCAACTTCAAGCTGTTTAGAAGGGGCAACCAGAGACACAAGAAAACACACTTTTAGTCAGAGAGTTGTGGAGCCCTGGAACCAATTAGCAGAAGAGGTAGTCAACGCCGACAGTTTAAACCAATTCAAAAATCGACTAGATGATTATTGGATGGAACAAGAGGTGAGACTTGATTTTAAAGCAAAATTGGGTTTGACAAGTTCACAGACGAGTCGGGCGTTAGATAGACTTAACAACATTGGGCCTGAATTTGGTGAATTCGGAGAGCCAGACACAGAAGACGTGGACATAGTGGCAGAAGCCAGCGTCCACTAACAGCATAAGGTATCATAAGGTATGCGCAGACGAGATCTCGGAAATGGGTGGAGCTATCGACTTGAAATTTGGTATGTGAATGTATCTTGCCCCGGATACGAATTTTATCGGGTCGCCGAGCCCGTGCGACGCCAGCTTCGCGCATGCGCAGACCAGATCTCGGAAATGGGTAGAGCTATCGAAATTTGGTTTTTGAATAGCCCGGATGAATAGCCCGGACAACGTCGGGCTCATCGGCTAGTACTATATATTTTAAGACTTCCGTATATATATGTGTGTGTACTTCATAGAATCGAAAAAGGCTGGTCGGATCGAGCTCAAATTTCGTATATAAGGGTAAAATCCCACGGACACCGTAGTTGTCGCGTTTTTGGAGAAGCTCTGAGCACCCTTTCTCCACTCCCAAATCACCGCGAACGGCACTGCGGTGGTTAATCAAGTGATAATTTAATGAGCGTTGTATATGACGCGTCGCTATAAAAAGAGCGTTTGTTTGCAATTCAACCCAACGCAGAGATATACGGGAACAATATTTTGAGTGCTCTCCGCATGCTCGATTGGGTTCAAACTTCCTATCTAAGGGTAAAATCCCACGGACACCGTAGTTGTCGCATTTTGGAGAAGCTCTGAGCACCCTTTCTCCACTCCCAATCATCAAAATCACCGCGAACGGCACTGTCTACATTGCGTCATTATACAGACATGAGCGTGTTGTGTGATTCTTACATACTCAGGGCTTCCTAGGAACCCGGATCGGGTCAGTTTTTCCGCCCTAGGTGATGTTCACCTTGAAACGGGTACCCACAAATTATATATATGTGTGTTGTGTGAATCTTACGTACTTAGGGCTTCCTATGAACGCGGATCGGGTCAGTTTTTCCGCCCTAGGTGATTTTCACCTCGAACGGGTACCCACAAATTATATATATATGTGTGCTACCTACGGGAAGTGTCATGAACGGGTTAAATTGTGACCCCGACCTCACCTTGACCTTGAAAATGATCAATTCAAGGTCAAATCGGGTAAAATATTAAAAAACCAAAAATTAATTAAAAAAAAAAAAAAATTTAAATTCAAAAATTAAAATTGTCATGTTTCTGACCAACCACGCCAGTGGCGGGCTAACTTGCTAGTCTATACTATATATTTTGAGACTTCCGTATATATATATATATATATATATATATGTACTTCATTATTTGTCAACTCTGGATGGGGAATATTTTTTTCGGCGTGCCTGTACCTTGAAAAACAAAAATTAATGGATCGACCAAAGCCATGGGACCAATCCCGCCAGTGGCGGGCTAATCTGCTAGTCTATCTATTATATATTTTGAAAGATCTGTGTGTGTGTGTATGTGTTTGTTTGTGTGTTTGAAATCGATGGACTCGAAAACGACTAAGCCAATTTCGATGAAATTTGGTATTTTAGGGTATTTTCGGCCGGAGACGAACATAGGCATATTTATTTGTCCGTGCGAGGTCAACTTTTCACGTGCGGAGGTCAAATCTGTTTTTACGCCGTTTTGCGCTAATATATTTCAGTTCGGTGCTCACAAATCGATACGATATAGCGCGAATAATAAATTGCCAGTCATATAATTTGCACGGTTAGAATCTGTGTGGCTTCATCTTTCCAACGATTATAATATGTATGTATCCGTTTTAGTTATCTGCCTCAATTATTAGGTACAAGTGGTGCGATCTTTTATCAGGATAAAATCAATGCGTAAATTCTATGACGTCGTCAGAGGTCATAAAGTTAGATTACGTTAACTCTCACCCTGCCGATGCATTTGACTGTGTCGCGTTAACTCATCACCGGCCGAGGTATCCGCAAATGACATTGGGCTATATATCTCGGAAACGGGTGTAGCTATCGACTTGAAATTTGGTATGTGAATGTATCTTGCCCCGGATACGAATTTTATTGGGTCGCCGAGCACGTGCGACGCCAGCTTCGCGCATGCGCAGACGAGATCTCGGAAACGGGTTGAGATATTGACTTTAAATTTGGTATGTGAATGTATCTTGCCCCGGATACGAATTTTATCGGGTCGCCGAGCACGTGCGACACCAGCTTCGCGCATGCGCAGACCAGATCTAGGAAACGGGTGGAGCAATCGACTTGAAATTTGGTTTTTTAATAGCCCGGACGAAGTCGGGTCACCTTCTAGTACTATATATTTTGAGACTTCGTATATATATATATATATGTGTACTTCATAGAATCGAAAACGGTTCGCTCGATTGAGTTCAAACTTCCCATCTAAATGTAAAAACCCACGGGAATCGTCGTCGCGGCGTTTTGGAGAAGCTCAGAGCACGCGTTCTCCACTCTCAAAATCACCGCAAAGGCACGGCGGGGGTTAATCGCGTTGATAGTTAAAGAGCGTCAGTTTTCCGAAGTGTCTATATAAAGAGCGTCGTTTTCGCTATCTACTTATCTGTATGACGGGCAATTCAATGCAATGTTATCGCGTTAGTTTTCAATGCAATACCGGATTCGACATCAAGCGTGAATGCTTTTGTGAGTCGTTTCCGGGAATCAGTGTTAAAAAAAAAGGAAAACAAAGAATGCGTTGTCTGTCGTTCCTAGGAAAGGGGGGGGATTTCATCGAGTTCTATTGACCATTTCGTAAGGGTGGACAACCTCTGTCAGGGGCTGCTCAATGGCCACGGGGAGTTAAATAACGGGGAAGTTTAGGACGGGTACCATGAATTAACTCATTGAAAAACAAAGAATGCGTTGTCTGTCGTTCCTAGGAAGGGGGGATTTTTCATAAAAAAAACAATTAAATTATAAAAAAGAATTAAATTAAATTAATAAATATAAAAAAATTCAAAAAAACATAAATTAAATTTAAAAAACATTAAATTGATATTAAAAACATAAATTAAATTTAAAAAACATTAAATTAATATTAAAATATATTTTTAAAAATATAAATAAAAACAAAATAATTAAAAAAAATGTCATGTTTCGAAACAAACGCCGCCGGTGGCGGGCTAACATGCTAGTCTATCCTATATAATTTGAGAACTCCGTGTATTCGAGAGATAGCCCTCCGGACCTCAATGATATGATATGAGTATTGATATACCCCACTAAACTTTGACAAACACCAGTAATGGTGTGTAGATCATTTACATATATCTCCTATATATTTTGATACAATCTATCTAATTTACATATCTCTCTTATATATTTATGTTTGTGTGTGTGTTGTACTTCATACAAATCTACGATTCTCGACCGATCGGGACGAAACTTGGTACGTGTATGTAGTTTGACCAGGCGGTGGTCGTTATCGTATTGGCGAGCCCGTGCGGCGCCCGCTTCGCGCATGCGCAGACGAGATTTCGGAAACGGGTGGAGCTATCGACTTGAAATTTGCTATGTGAATGTATCTTGCGCCGGGTACAAATTTTATCGGGTCGCCGAGCCCGTGCGACGCCGTGCAGCGCATGCACAGACGAGATATCGGAAACGGGTGGAGCTATCGACTTGAAATTTGCTATGTGAATGTATCTTGCCCCAGATACAAATTTTATCGGGTCGCCGAGCCCGTGCGACGCCCGTGTAGCGCATGCGCAGACGAGATCTCGGAAACGGGTGGAGCTATCGACTTGAAATTTGGTATGTGAATGTATCTTGCCCCGGATACGAATTGTATCGGGTCGCAGAGCCCGTGCGACGCCAGCTTCGCGCATGCGCAGACCAGATCTCGGAAACGGGTAGAGCTATCGTCTTGAAATTTTGTTTTTGAATAGCCCGGATGAATAGCCCGGACAACTTCATAGAATCCAAAACGCGTGTACAGATTGAGCTCAAACTTCCTATGTAAGTGTCAAATCCCACCGACACGACCGTGCTCGCGGTATAGAGAAGCTCAGAGCACCCGTTCTCCAATCTCAAATCACTGCAAAGGCACGGCGTGGGTTAATCAAGTGATTATTTAATGAGCGTTTGTTTTTGACGCATCTCTATAAAGAGCGTCTGTTTGCCATTCAACGTTATTTGCATCTGCAGAGAGATATACGGAACATACATTAAATTTAAAAAACATTTGTTTCTGACCAACCCTGCGAGCACGGATGGCGCGCTTTGTTTTTACAGTATATAGTTATATACCGAAATCATCCCAGATAATCACGAATATAGCATATACCGTTATAAAGCTACTGGAATCTGCCAATCTACGGGAAATTCCAGGGAATGCCGATTGAGCTCAAACTTGCTACCCACGGGAAGTGTCATATATATGAGTGTGTCCTTTATAGACTCGAACCGATTGAGCTCAAACTTGCTAAATAAGAAAATAGCCCCCAAGCCGTAAATATCAACAACAACGATATTACTAAATACACGTTTCGGCAATGTGAGAGTTTTCGGGGAGCCGTGATGCCAACAACAACGACCCGAAGCCCTGAATGCCAACAACAGATTCAATGCAATGTTATCTATTATGCAGAGAGATTTCACGACATTACGACGGGTACGGCAGACTCAAAATATTATGCAGACAGATTTCCCGACGGGAAGCGTTTGTTTTAAATTCAATGCAATGTTATCGTAGAGAGATTTCACGAAACAAAGAATGCGTTGTCTGTCGTTCCTAGGAAGGGGGGATTTCTACGGGTAAATTTTTCCGCCAGAAACAAAAAAATTAATTAAAACAATTTACAATTTAATTAAAACAATTTAAAATTAAAAAAAAATTAACAATAAAAAAACAATTCAGAAACAAAATATATTAAATTTAAAAAACATTAAATTCATATTCAAAAATGTCATGTTTCTGAAACAAAGCCATGGGACGAATGCCGCCAGTGGCGGGCTAACCTGCTAGTCTATACTATATATTTTGAGACTTCGTATATATGTATGTATGTACTTCATAGAATCCAAAACGCGTGTACAGATTGAGCTCAAACTTCCTATGTAAGTGTCAAATCCCACCGACACGACCGTGGTCGCAGTTTAGAAAAGCTCAGAGCACCCGTTCTCCAATCTCAAATCACCGCAAAGGCACGGCGTGGGTTAATCAAGTGATTATTTAATGAGCGTTTGTTTTTGACGCATCTCTATAAAGAGCGTCTGTTTGCCATTCAACGCTATTTGCATCTGCAGAGAGATATACGGAACATACATTAAATTTAAAAAACATTTGTTTCTGACCAACCCTGCGAGCACGGATGGCGCGCTTTGTTTTTACAGTATATCGTTATATACCGAAATCATCCCAGATAATCACGAATATAGCATCAGATTTCTCCCCAGATATACCGTTATAAAAAGCTACTGGAATCTGCCAATCTACGGGAAATTCCAGGGAATGCCGATTGAGCTCAAACTTGCTACCCACGGGAAGTGTCATATATATGAGTGTGTCCTTTATAGACTCGAACCGATTGAGCTCAAACTTGCTAAATAAGAAAATAGACCCCAAGCCGTAAATATCAACAACAACGATATTGCTACCTACGGGGAGCAACGTTATTAGCATCTGCAGAATTATGCAGAGAGAAAATGCTTTCCTATTTTTAGAACACAACACATGTTTACGTCGCGTTGGTGATTGAGGTTCACAACGGGGTTAATTGACTGTCCGCTCTTTGCGACGATGAGGTTCACGGCGGGGACTATTGACCAACACTCACAATTTCGTCTTTTGCATCAGATACCAACACCTCGACCGATCGGGACGAAACTTGGTAAGTGAGTGTAGTTTGACCAGGTGGTCGTCGCTGTCGTATTGGCGAGCCCGTGCGTCGCCCGTGCAGCGCATGCGCAGACGAGATATCGGAAACGGGTGGAGCTATCGACTTGAAATTTGGTATGTGAATGTATCTTGCGCCGGGTACAAATTTTATCGGGTCGCCGAGCCCGTGCGACGCCCGTGCATCGCATGCGCAGACGAGATCTCGGAAACGGGTGGAGCTATCGACTTGAAATTTGCTATGTGAATGTATCTTGCGCCGGGTACAAATTTTATCGGGTCGCCGAGTCCGTGCGACGCCAGCTTCGCGCATGCGCAGACCAGATATCGGAAACGGGTGGAGCTACCGGGTACAAATTTTTCTTATTGAAACGCGTGGAGCTAAAAATTAAAAAAAAATATTAAAAAAATGTCATGTTTCGGACAAGCCGCCGGTGGCGGGCTAACCTGCTAGTCTATACTATATACTTTGAGACTTCGTATATATATGTGTGTGTATATATGTGTGTACTTCATAGAATCCAAAACGCGTGTACAGATTGAGATCAAATTTCGTATGTAAGTGTAAAATCCCACCGACACCGCCGTAGATGTGTTTTCGAGAAGCTCTGAGCACCCTTTATCCACTCCCAGTCATCGAAATCAGCTCAAACGGCACGGCCGGGGTTAATAACGTCATTATATATATATATGAAGTCAGAGTCTCCAAAGTTATACCGGAACAAACACGTGTTTACGTCGTCTTGGGGGTCCACGATGGGAGTCTGACTTCAATGCAATGTTATCGCTCGAAACACGTGTTTACTTCGTGTTGAGGTTCACGATGGGAGTCTGACAATTGTTATCGCTCGAAATAGTACATTAGGACGGGAACGGCTGGACAGATTGAGCTCAAACTTCCTATCTAAAGGTAAAATACCACGTACGATGTCGTCCACGCGTTTTCCAGAAGCTCCGAGCACCCGTACTCCACTCCCAGTCATAAAAATCAGCTCAAACGGCACGGCCGGGGTTAATAACGTCATTATATATATATACTAGAAGGTGACCCGACTTCGTCCGGGCTATTCAAAAACCAAATTTCAAGTCGATTGCTCCACCCGTTTCCTAGATCTGGTCTGCGCATGCGCGAAGCTGGTGTCGCACGTGCTCGGCGACCCGATAAAATTCGTATCCTGGGCAAGATACATTCACATACCAAATTTCAAGTCGATAGCTACACCCGTTTCCGAGATATATAGTCCAATGTCATTTGCGGATACCTCGGCCGGTGATGAGTTAACGCGACATCGGCCTCTTAAGAGTTAACGCGAACACGTCACGATATGTTGATGGCGTAATATTTTTTTTTAACGCAATGATTTTCGATGAGCGAAGCATGAACTTGTGTTCTTCCCGATAATTAAGGTAGAAACTTTAAACGTACACAGGCGTGTCATACATCATTGGAAAGGTGACACGCCACAGATTCTAACCGTGCAAATTATATGACTGGCAATTTATTATTCGCGCTATATCGAATCGATTTGTGAGCACCGAACTGAAATATATTAGCACAAAACGGCGTAAAAACAGATTTGACCTCGGCACGTGAAAAGTTGACCTCGGATCTGAAAATCAATATGCCTATGTTCGTCTCCGGCCGAAAATACATCCAAATACCAAGTTTCATCGAAATTGGCTTAGTCGTTTTCGAGTCCATCGATTTCAAACACACACACACACACACAAACACATACACACACAGATCTTTCAAAATATATAATAGATACAAAGTCAACGTTATTAGCATCTGCATTGAGAGCATTTCCTAGAACGCAACACGTGTTTTACGTCGTCTTGAGGTTGACGATGGGAGTCATTTCAATGCAATGTTATCGCTCGAAACACGTGTTTACTTCGTGTTGAGGTTCACGATGGGAGTCTGACATTTCAATGCAATGTTATCGCTCGAAATATTATGCAGAAAGGCAGATCTCGGAAACGGGTGGAGCTATCGACCTGAAATTTGCTATGTGAATGTATCTTGCACCGGGTACAAATTTTATCGGGTCGCCGAGTCCATGCGACGCCCGTGCAGCGCATGCGCAGACGAGATCTCGGAAATGGGTGGAGCTATCGACTTGAAATTTGCTATGTGAATGTATCTTGCGCCGGGTACAAATTTTATCGGGTCGCCGAGTCCGTGCGACGCCAGCTTCGCGCATGCGCAGACCAGATCTCGGAAACGGGTGGAGCTACCGGGTACAAATTTTTCTTATTGAAACGCGTGGAGCTAAAAATTAAAAACAAATATTAAAAAAATGTCATGTTTCGGACAAGCCGCCGGTGGCGGGCTAACCTGCTAGTCTATACTATATATTTTGAGACTTCGTATATGTGTGTGTGTGTACTTCATAGAATCCAAAACGCGTGTAAAGATTGAGCTCAAACTTCCTATGTAAGTGTCAAATTCCACCGACACGACCGTGGTCGCGGTTTAGAGAAGCTCAGAGCACCCGTTCTCCAATCTCAAATCACCGCAAAGGCACGGCGGGGGTTAATCAAGTGATTATTTAATGAGCGTTTGTTTTTTACGCATCTCTATAAAGAGCGTCTGTTTCCCATTCAACGTTATTCGCATCTGCAGAGTTATACGGGAACGCAAACGTTATCGCTCGAAATTTATTCCCTGCGAGCACGGATGGCGCGCTTTGTTTTTACAGTATATACCTTTGGTATATACCGAAATCATCCCAGATAATCACGAATATAGCATCAGATTTCTCCCCAGATATACCGTTATAAAGCTACTGGAATCTGCCAATCTACTATTAATATGTGTGTATATATGTGGGTACTTCATAGAATCGAAAACGCGTATAGGAACGGGCATCCCCACGGCAATGTCGGCAAATATATATGAGTGTGTCCTTTATAGACTCGAACCGATTGAGCTCAAACTTGCTAAATATTTACTGGGAAATTCCAGGCAATGCCGATTGAGCTCAAACTTGCTACCTACGGGAAGTGTCATATATATGTGTGTGTCCTTTATAGACTCGAACCGATTGAGCTCAAACTTGCTAAATACGGGAAGTGTCATGGACGGGTTCATTGAAAAAAAATTAAAAAAGGCACAACAATTAACTCCTTGAAAAACCAAAAAAAATCGGGTAAAATTTAAAAACAAAAAATTCAATTAAAAAATTTAAAAAGCACAATTAACTCATTGAAAAACAAAATAATTAACTCATTGAAAAACAAAAAATTAAATTAAAATTGTCATGTTTCTGACTATTGCCGAAATTTGCTGCAAATGCAGCACAAGTGTCTCGGAACCTGTTGCAATTGCTTTTTCGAACAAAGCCATGGGACGAATGCCGCCAGTGGCGGGCTAACCTGCTAGTACTATATATTTGGAGACTTCCGTATATACATGTATATATATATGTATGTGTGTACTTCATAGAATCGAAAACGCGTGTACAGATTGAGCTCAAACTTCCTATGTAAGTGTAAAATCCCACCGACACCGCTGTGGTCGCGTTTTGGAGAAGCTCAGAGCACCCGTTCTCCAATCTCAGTCACAAAAAAAGGCACTGCGGTGGTTAATCAAGTGATAATTTAATGAGTGTTTGTTTTTGACGCATCGCTATAAAGAGCGTCTGTTTACCATTCAACGTTATTAGCATCTGCAGAGAGATATACGGGAACAATAATTTTGAGTGGTTTCCTATGCGGGGAGATTTATTGGATGCCATAGTACTCTTACAACATCATTGTTATAGTATGTATGACACTTAGGTCAGGGCTTAGGGGGGTAGTTAGTGTGGATATAGGCATAATGCTTCTCAGAAATCCCGGTTACAAACCAACACTCACAGTATTTACGCAAACGCAACGTTATCGCTCGAAATTTATTATGCAGAGAAATATACGGGAACAAGTGCTTTCCTATTTTTAGAACGCAACACATGATACCAAACAAAATTACGTCGCGTTGGTGATGGGGGTTCCCGTCATTTACGCAAACGCAACGTTATCGCTCGAAATTTATTATGCAGAGAGATATACGGGAACAAGTGCTTTCCTATTTTTAGAACGCAACACATGATACCAAACAAAATTACGTCGCGTTGGTGATAAGCATATGAAATGCATGGAAGCCATCGTAATCATGACTACAAGAGTTTGATGCTCTGAGATAATTAAAAGCAATATGGAAAATAAATTTATGTCACAATATAATTATAAAGTTGAAAAACGTTCCACATTTTCAAACAGAATAGGTGAATGTATGCATTATTTACCGCTCACGTGTAAACAAACTGGAACCAGGGATCAGCAGACTAATAATGATTAAGATAATGGAGCAATGTTCCATGGATTCCCCAGTAATATTTTTGTGTTCCCTTCTGGTTAAAGCAGGGACATATCCAGGCCGGTTTTCATACCGTTTACTGGTCCTTTAAAACATAAATCATTGGCCCCAACTTGTAAAACCACTAAGTCTGGTCGGAACCGCTGTGTAAAACCACTAAGTCTGGTCGGAACCGCTGTGTAAAACCACTAAGTCTGGTCGGAACCGCTGTGTAAAACCACTAAGTCTGGTCGGAACCGCTGTGTAAAACCACTAAGTCTGGTCGGAACCGCTGTGTAAAACCACTAAGTCTGGTCGGAACCGTTGTGTAAAACCACTAAGTCTGGTCGGAACCGCTGTGTAAAACCACTAAGTCTGGTCGGAACGGCTGCAGAGTGTTTCGCACTGTGGGACACGCCAGAGTTTATTCAGTGGCCCCAGAACGGCCCACCAATCGAACATACACCTGCCTCCTTCTCATTTTCCCTGCCGTACGCTGTCTGTGGCTATTTAGATTCAATACTCTGCCAAAATTGTGCTATTTAGGAAATTTTCTGCACCTGGTGCCCCAAATGAATGAATGGCCTAAAACGAGAAGGCGAACCATCATGTGACTGGCAGAAAAACTTATATACAATGTACTACAAGCAAAAAAAACAGACTTATTATCCGAATTCGGAGCCCACAAAAGGCTGTGACCTTGTACAGTCCATATTAAGCCCTTCCGAAATATAGGTCCTTTATCAGACTGGCCAAGGGCCTTCAATTAATGATGCAAAATAAGTTTAGTTGTAAGTACTAGTACGGCCTAAACCAAAACTGAGAAAAATGTCAAAAACCCATTACTGTTGTGTATTATTCGTGATTACGGAAATTAACATTCATATATCACTCCACATGCTTTATTTTAGCTGAAAGCGCATGCACGTGTTAACGACATAGGATCTTGCATCGGTTCTATTTTAGTTATATAAACACTGATGCATGTGTATAATTTCCAATCAATGTAGAGTGACTCTGATGGATAAATTCTATCGTATCGACTCTGTTTTATATATATTATTATATATTTTACTTTTCAGACATTGGTGTGCTCGTGTTTATTGGTCTAGTGAGTGGTGTCTTTTCTATGGCAGGCTAGATATTCAATGAGGAAAAACAGACGTTCGATTAACACACTATCAACAGCATCATTTAAGTATACTAGAACACCTAACCACCAAGCTGCCCGATTACTCGACGAATCCGATGAAGAGTTATTCCCCTGAGGATAACAATAATACATTTTATACCATTCTCATATTCAAATTTGCACCGTATTTTTCACTCAGTTTGCACATTGAGTTTTTAACAAAAATATTTCCATAGAAGTATTGTATTGGATTGAAATTCATGTTTGTAAATTTCATCACAATGTAAACATGCCTGCAAATAGAGTGTCTGTCATTTTGCAGAATGAGGTCCCCTAGTATGAACGACCTTTCGAGTTTAGTATAGCATAAAATTGAAAGCATTGAGAACACTATCTTGGGGTAGGGTTAAGTTTTACTTTATTTCTTAATTCTGGTCTGGTACATGATTATAGCATTTCATGTCTGATATTGAGGAAGAATTTATGCTCATTATGGTGCATGTTGTGCAGCTATATCCGTAAAACTGACAAAGTCATGGGAATTTTTCAGAAATTTTTCACTTAAAAATAATCAAAATTTTAGCTAATTAATTTACCCAAAAAAAATCAAAATTGAAACAAAAATAGACTCTACCATAACATAAACCTCCACATATACATGCTAATTCATGATATATGATAAGACTCTGAATTGGTTAACAAAATGGAACGAAAACGGGCTATTCTGACTTGACAGGTATTTTCAGATAGAAAATCAGTTTTAGGGGGGTGGGTTAAGTTTTTGGAAATATCTCGGCATGTTGGAAATCGTTGCTGCTGAAGTTGATATTAATAAATAAGGTATATAATGCTGAAAATTTTGATGCACCACTGAGAGCTTTATACCAAAAAATGAAAATTTTATAGGAAATCTTCTGGAAAACTTTTTTGAAAAAGCACTGCAATTTATGCATTTTTTGGCATTTTCGTGAATTTTTCACAAAAATTGTTGGATAATATAACTTTTTGCACATCATAAATGTTAAGCAACCCAGATAGAATAAGTATATGATATTCAAGTACATTTATTTTAACATTTGACTTATTTTATTGGTATTCCTGATTATACTGAAATTTGCAGGTCAAAAACACCAAAAAGGTCAAAAAAATATATTTTCCACCTGCTCCGCCCTGGATACCTCAGTGTTTTGGAACCCCCATGGGGCAAGGATAATTGGAGATGGCGTCAAAATTTCTACCCTTTCGTGTGACACTACCCTCATCTGGGGGCCGGTCTAATTATGGTTATCTAATGTATGGTCCAGGGATCAACATAGGTCGATAAATATGTTCCCACTCATCCAAATAATTTTGATAAATAAATTTTTTATTTTTCCCTAATTAATTTTTTTTACCATTGGCAAGTGGCAGTGCGACACCCCCCCCCCCAAACCCCCCCCCCCTGTCGCCACGTCTCAAGTGGCAGCGCGACATCCCCCAAACCTTCCCTGTCGCCATGTCTCAAGTGGCAGCACGAACCCTGGACACCATTCTGCAGAAGAATGAATTGTTCAAATTAACAACAAGCTACACATTTAATACAGAGTCTAAAGCATTTCACTATCATCCACATTGTTGCTGCTATAAATACATGTAGCTGCTCTATGCAATTCCTGCAGTATGAAGTTACAGTGCACAAATAGTTTTACAAGATGTTGTTTGCCATTTAATTTTTCGCAAATAACAAAACCGGGTGTTAACTCTTGAAATACTTAATTATATTATCCTTGTTAGCTATTATTGGTAAATTCTGGACTCTTCGTAGATACTTTTAGTGTTTAATTTGGTTGTCGGCTGTGTGAAATTATCAATTATCAATATGGCGCTATTTTTGGCCTGTGGCCAAGTGACCTGTGGCTGTATATGAATTCTGATCATTGCCTGATTGGCTTCATCACCTTATCATTGAATTTTTTGATTGGATGACACTGATGTAATGGTGGTAATGGAATTATCCACTACTTCCTTTGTAATCTATAATGCGTAGCTTGTTCTAGAGTTTAATTTTAATTAGAATAGAAGACTGAGATGTTGAAAACCATGGGATTTTCTATCACTCGATGGACACATGTTATATCACTTAACACTTGGTGGACAGATGTTCCATAACTTGGCATAATATATATTTTTTACATCTGTTTTAAGGATTGTTACACTATTATCATGGCTATTTAACATAATCCTAGATTTTTTCATGTATTTTGGATTCATCAGCCATTTTTGGGCTTCAGCCATATCAAAACTTCAGGTCTACTAGACTTATGCCTATTTTCAAACTGATTTTTGACCTTATTAGTTCATATAAATCAATTTTGGCATGTGCGGCATATGTCACATGTCTGCAATTTAGAAAAATGCATGTTTTCGCCTTTATTTGAGCTGATTTTCGTCAAATTTTGGCTATATTTGACCCAATATAAAAATACAGGTTTGTGTATTTCACTGGAAATTCAGGAAAAGAAGCAGCATGAAAAATACTTGAAATTAAGCCACAAAAAGTTTTGTTGTCCGTTTACTTTTCTAATAAAATCCTCAATTGCATGACACTTCTGGATTAATAGAAAAACATGGAGGTAATTTTGGCAGATTTGGACTTCGAAGCACCATAGATTGGCTGAATTGACAGAGGTCAAGTCATCAAAATAGCAGAAATTAGCATGTAAGCTTATAGGCAATTAAAGCACCGATCAAATAAGCCTATTAACTAGGTATGCTGACCAGATTGGACGCCAGTGGTTGTCTGGTCCATGACAGGGGTCCAGTACTGTCCCATCCAGCTCTCTGTCGTCCAGTATTCTTCCCTGGCCATCATTGTAAAATACCTTAAATGGAGTGAAATTGTGTTAAATCTTACTTTGGTATACGCGTGTTATAGAAAGTGTAGTTACTGCCGGGCAAGCTTGTATTAAACTCATAAGTCAGGCAAAGCAGTCCAATGACGGTGGTCCAGTCTGGTCCACGGTCCGTCCGAACTGCAGACCATACCTTTTTTTTGCAGTCTGGTCCGCATCCCTACTATCAACAGACCCTGGTATAATAAACATCATCAAATACTTATTTCTGTCAAAAATAGCATTTTACTTGTATGGCTAAGACCCATAGGCATGACTAAATAGTGTAACGACACCTTATCAGATGTTATATAAATATATAGAGAATAATCAATTGATTGAACTAACTGGTGACGTGAACTAATTAATGAGAGGCTGGGACATTGTACACGAACAAGTTTTACAAAATATTCCCTTCCTCGAATGAATTATTTCACATCACCAGTTCAATCAAGTAATTATTCTGTTTATTATATTCCACTATAAACATCTAATGTACCAGAAATCTGAAATAATACCGCCATTATACACATGATGCATAAATTTCTATAGCGCGTTTGAATACATAATGCGCTAGTTAAAGTGACATAATTCACTAGTGAAATTATCATTTCTAAGCACTCGAGAAATCAAGGTAAATCACACATACACTCCACTAATGCCCATAGAGAGCCCCACACAGATAGAAGGATTTATTACTGACTGCCGTCTGCTCGTGTCTGTGAGGGGCACCATACGGGTGATGAAATTATCATTTCTAATCATTCGAGAAATCAAGGTAAATCATACAGGAATGTAATAAAACATTTTATCATATGACTCAATCATTATTTACGTTGGAAAGTATGTCATAAATCAATTTCATATGAACTACTAGTTCATATCACCTTCCGATAATTTGATTGGTTTGTTGACAAAAAGTGTGTTCTGATTGGCTGAATGGCAGCCTGGGCCGAGCCGCATCTCTAACTAAATGCAGGTCAAATTTGTGCGCGTCAATCATCGCAATTATAATCTTGAAATATATAGTTTTGGACATTGTTATACGATAAATAGAATATGTAATTCGTATTTATCTACTAAACATAGGATATAATGTCACAAACTGAGAACACAATAGCGCACTATATCTTCGCGTGCATATTATTTCTGCTAGTTCACCAGGTGTAATTGGGCTTCCGGTGCAATGAAGTGACGTCACATTAACCTTTTGCTGCCGATGTCATATAGCTATTTAGTGATTTGTGTGCGTTTTGGACATCATAATCAATTTATAGGTGTCATATGATAAATAGAATATGTAAATCGTGTTTCTCTCATATGATATTTATGAAACTCGTCACGAATTTTCAGTTTTCTCGAGCCTCCGGCGAGAGAAAACTGAAAATTCTCAGACTCGTTTCATAAATATCATATGAGAGAAACACTCATTTCATATCCTCTATTTATTATATGCTTGCCTATAAAATAGCAGGAAATTACTGTGGTAGAGCACAGGGGTGGGTCTTAAATGAACAATGTCGCTATATCACAAAACATTTATGAAGCTCTGAGTCTAAACATCTGGCAGGGTCTATGGAAACACTAAGCCTACCTTTAAAGTCTTCTATATATTTATTCATCCTCATTTATCAAACGGAACACATCCAACAAGCATCACAACATGAAGACGACATTACAACACATATATAGGCTAGCTTGACAGCAACATCACATCAGACATCAAGATGAGAGATCCAGTTGACCAACGAAATAACCAACAGGAGTTACAGGACCCTGGTGAACAAATACATAGGTTGTAGTTGCTACCAAAATATATATCCAGAATGGATATAATAAATATGTGAAATGTGATTGTGTCAAAAACCAACTTCCCTATTGTCGATATAAACAACTATTTTGACACAATCCTAACTGTGACGAACAGTTAGAAATAAAACCAACATGCTACTATAAAAGGGTGATTATGAACGCAGTGTGCGATTTCCAACATCACTAAACTATTGGGCAAATATATATTGCAAATGTGATGTAATTCTAAACATACAAAACGAAGACAATAGTATTCAAATAAAGATATAATAATGGTTAAAAAACATATAACAGAATATCACATACCATATCGTAGGAACATAGGTCAAGATGTCATAACGTAGTATTCATCTTATACTTTATAACTTCTACATTCTTCAAGGCATTTGAAGAATTCACGCTATCACTGACGCAATAACAGGAGCGATGTTGACAGCACGCACGCTAATTATGAACTGACAAAAGGCGGCAAACAAGCTTACCTGTGATTGGCTAAGACACATTAGTGTCCGACAGTTAGATCTCAGATTGGGCGCTAACATAGACAGAGTAGACTCAGTGGACAAGGAATTGGGCCAAGTAAAGAATATGAAATAGCGAAATGCAGAACAGGAATGCAACTGGGAAGGGAAGTGTATAGAACAGAATAGCGCGGAATGGAATGAACCAAGTACGCGGAATGAAATGATAATGCAGCTATAAAATGTATATTAGTGAGTTAGGTATAATAACTTAGTTAGTATACATGTGTAGCATGTAATAAAGGCATATACTGTTTTGGTATATAAAATAGCACGGTCACATTACCGCATTGTAGATGGTTGTTTTTATCTCTTAGAACCCACAGTGAAATACGATGTCTTTATTTCACTCCAGATAGCGTTATTTCACTGCAGGGTTTGAAACCAAGCTGCCAATGTCGATCAAGTGATCATTTATTGCACACTGTCCACTAGCCAATCAAAAGGGACAAATTTACCGACGGCGTGTGATCAATCGACAATTCTATGTTTGAGTCGCAGCATGTCAAATTAAACTTAGGCTCTTTCCTGTTTGTAAACACTGACACGTGCTCTCTTTAATTAAGTACAGTTAATGATTTAATTAATTAAGACTTAACTTAGCAACTTTGAGCCTAAATAAGCCACATATAATAAAAAGAATACATATAGTATTTTGTTTGAATACATGTACCACAAACATCTCATTCATTTCTGGAAAGATATATTTAATTTTTACTCGCGGCTGTAGCCGCTCATGAAAACTTGATATTTCTTTCCAGGCACTCATGAAATATTTTGGTATTCAAACAAAACCTGTAGGTATTCTCTATATAGTGGATGTGAAAAAGAAGAAATCCTGAGGGACCTGCATATCAAGCCTTGAAATAGTGTGTCCGTCATTTGCAGAATTACGTCCCCAGAGGGTGAATTTAGTGATGCTACCCCGCATAACGGGCTAGCATCACCAAATTCACCCTCTGGGGACCTCATTCTGCTTACGCCTTAGCAGAATGAGGTTCCCAGAGGGTGAATTTGGTGATGCTAGCCCGCTATGCGGGGTAGCATCACTAGATTCACCCTCTG
Source organism: Siphonodentalium dalli (assembly GCA_032622095.1). Taxonomy (NCBI): domain Eukaryota; kingdom Metazoa; phylum Mollusca; class Scaphopoda; order Gadilida; family Siphonodentaliidae; genus Siphonodentalium; species Siphonodentalium dalli. The sequence goes on from CP136061.1 coordinate 8,993,977, forward strand.
GGGACCTCATTCTGCAAATGACAGACACACTATTTCAAGGCTTGCTGCACATTAAGCCTTTAAATTGAAAATTGCACAGAATATCTTTATAATAATCTGCATGCACTCATATTTTTTGACAATAAACCGAAAACATGTTTTTATCTCTTGGCTTTTTTATATAAACTGGAAATAGGTTTGCTTTTTTTTTCTTACGCTTACATTAAAGGCATTTGCGTTCTCTACATCATTGTTTTACTGTATATTTAAATGCTCATACTCTGTCATTCATTCATTCACATGGTCACAAACATTATTTGGTAAATATGTCCATCTTTGTACATTAAAGATGTATTCAGGATTCAGCCAATTGCTACAAAACCTGTTCATCATCTCAGTATAGGCTAGATGAGATTGGTGTGGGCAGGATATGGGGTTTATACTGAATACTAAGAATTAAGCTATTATGCTTACAATATACACTGAGATCAAAGTGTTAATTTCTACCAGATTCAAGCAAATAATTGACTGGAGCTATCTGAAATTTTGCGAGAACCCTGTGCCAATGCATTCTCTTATATATGCGAGTCTCTCATAGGGAGCCTCGCATATTTAAGAGAATATTTCACCTCTCCCAGAAATGACAGCTTCTGATTGGTCGAGAGCCATGCACTATTATTGTATATTATATCTCACATGACTTTCTCGCATTCTGATTGGCTGGCCACTGCTATACTATTTTACGATATTATAGTTGGGGAGCCCGCATATGTTCTATTTACACATTTGCGTACAAAAGGTTTGACCCCTTAAAGTTGGTACCAATAATGGAACATTCTGAAAAACCGATTTCTTAAGTTGCGCATTCCTGGGATTTAGGGGCTGCTGAACCCCAAAAAGTGCCAAAAATCACTTCTATTTACACTTCCGCGTACATCGATGAATTTTGGTTTGATGATACTCCAAAGTGTACTGATTAAGAAAACACAACTTAAGAAAGGGGTTTTCCTGGGGTTTTCAGATAAGAAAGGGGGTCGTCCCATGCTGAACCCCAAAACGTGATTTTTCACCTTTTTTTTACACTTTCGCGTACATCCATAATTTTTGGTCTCAAAAGTACTTTGATATATCTATATCTATATTTGCGAATGTCTGTCTGTCTGTCTGTCTGTCTGTCTGTCTGTCTGTCTGTGTTCTATAGAAATTTACAGGAGACCATCTAGATGATGCCAAAGGGGTCTACTAGGAGTAACGTTTTACGAGAAAGATAATGGTCGGGGTTAGAATGTTCTAAAGTGACGCCGTTGTTGTCAGGGGCAGAAAAGGGGGAGGGGCAGAAAAAAAATTGTCGCCGATTGCCACCAAACTTATATATAATCATCCCCATAATATGAGGAATCTAATGGCGTGGTTTAAATATGGCAAAAGTCGCGCCGTTCGCGTCAGGGGTGCCCGGACGGGGGGGCAGATTTGTTTTCTGTCGCCGATTGCCACGAAACTTACATATAATCATCCCCATGATATGAAGAATCCAACGGTGTGGTTTAAATATGTCAAAAGTGGCGTCGTTTGAGTCAGGGATGAACGGAAGGGGAGAGGGGCACCAAAATTGATAAAAACTAATTTTAGCGCCGATTTCCACCAAATTGATGTATATTCTTCTTCGTGATACAAGGAATCTAATTATACTATTTAACAACGCCAAATTGTTGTTTTTCGATGAGAGATTGGGAGGGGGTGGGCACTAAATTTGATAATAAGTCGCCGATTGCCACCACACTTATACAAAATCATCCCCATGGTATGAGGAGTCTAATGGTGTGGCTTTTATCTGTCAAATGTGGCCTCATTCGAGTCAGAGTTGCATTGAAAGGGACAGGGGCACCAAAATTGATGCACAATTTTATTAGCGCCAATTTCCACCAATTTGATACACGTTCTTAGCCATGATACGAGGAATCTAATCGTGATTTAAAGACGCCATATTGGTGCTGTTTGGGTGAGATATGGAGAGGGGAGGGATTGGCACCAAATTTGATAAAAAAAATTGTTTAGTCGCCGATTATCACCAAACTTATAAACAATCATCTCCATGATATCAGGAGTGTAATCGTGTGGCTTAAGGATGTCACAAGTGGGGCCATTCGAGTCAGTGGTGTATAGAGATGAGAGGGACACAACAAATTATATCTATATGTTTAGTGCCGATTTCCACCAGATTGATACATATTCTTCTCCGTGATACGAGGAATCTTATCGTGTGGTTTAGATACACCAAATTGGTGCCATATGGGTGAGAGATATGGGGACCTTAAATTTGATACGAATTTGTATACTTGCCAATTTTCACCAATTTCATATATATGCATCTCTAATCTCTAATGAGTCTTAGTGTGTGCAGCTTGAGTCCGAAATAGGGACGGGAGGGTCACCAAAACTGATACAAAATATTGTTAGTACCAATTACCATCAAATTCAGACACGTTCTTCTCAAACGATACAAGAAATAAAATCGTGCTGTCTGTCTGTCTTTTTGTCTCTCTGTGTGCGTTCTATTTATAACTTCACGCGGTACAATCGAGATGGCACCAAGGCGTTCTAAGAGGGGTAACTTTTTACAAGGAAGATAATGGTGAAGGTTAAAATTTTCTAAAATGACGCTGTTGGTGGGAGGGGAAATTTTAAAAATATGGTGAAATAGTTTTGTCGCTGATTTCCACCAAACGAATACATAATCACCTTCGCAATATGGCGTTGTTCGAGTCAGCGTTGCATCAACAATTGATTTAATAAACCAAATTTCACCAAATTCATACACGTTTTTCTCTAATGATATACCATGAATTAAATCACATTTGGTGTCGTTTGCGTCACGGATGGCGAGCGGATATGCACTATCATTGATAAGATGCTATTCGCCGATATCCACATATAAGTTATATACAGTCACCAGGCCATCTCCATATCATTTTAAGTAGTTGGGCGTTCACATTTCACAATCCCGACATATGGTGACCCACATAAGTCACTTGAACAATTATATCTTCTTAACAGTCATATTTATATGGGAATGGCAATCAAGGCATTCACACAATGATCTAGCCAAAAGATATAACTAGAAGAAGCATTAAACGTATATTTATCATTCTATTGAAGAGATACATATATTCGTGCAAACTGAGAGACCTCGAACCGTCAGAGGATTGCATATATTTAATAACAAAATTTAGATTGTTCCATTCAATAAGTACAGTTTCCACAAAAAGTTACAATTTGTCAAGAGATATGGAAGGCCTGTTCAAAAATAGTGGTCACAGTGTGCAGTCAAATATAGTTTCTTCTGATATACAAGAAAATGCAGTTAGTAGCATAAGACTTTTCAGGATCCTACCAATACTGACATCTGACAAGGGTTTTAGAACTGACTCATCGACTGACATAAACAACTCAAAATCTCGCTCTGTGCCTGACACATGTAGCTGATATATCTGCGCAGCAACATTTCGTTTAAACTAAGAATATTTAGCCAATATATAGCACCATGAACAGAGGAGCACCTGGAAATTTCTTTGAAACATCTGTATCTTCATGGAGATATGATAGCCAGGTGTCCTCGAGATCTTAGTCCAACCCACTAGATTGATTGATACATCTCAATATGTAAAACCCAATTATCATCTTTTATCGAACTAATGTGTTTATGATGTTCATGTATCATATTATAACGTCTAATGTATACGCAGTTGTAAATAAATAAATACTTCATTATTGGTGGAACGGATTAATCGCGATAAACAGAATGACAATTGACAAGGTGAGCCACTACTTATATTTCATGACTGTAATAATCATGTTTTGTGATGCTATTTGAATATACAATTTATGAGAAAACGTATAACACTTTAAGCAAGAGCATTCTCTATTCCCAACAAATATCCACAGCATACATTAACCTGGGCAACGCCGGGTAACCCTGCTAGTACTAATTATAAAAACACAACTTAAGAAGCAACTTTTCCTGGGGTTTTAAGATAAGAAGGGGGTCATCGGGTCACCCCTCAAAAAGTAAAAAATCACTTTTATTTACATGATTACATTCGTCCAACGTGTGTGTATGTGCGTACACCCCTGGAACGTTGCACTATTACAACCAATACATCCCTAAATCGATACGATCAACTTAAGAAATATATATTCATGTCGTTTTCTGATAAGAACGAGACTTGTTACCCCCCCCCCCCCCACAACACGATCCATTTTCTAGAACTATAAGTGAGCCAGTTTTATGAAAATTATAGCGGGAAAATCTTGTAAAATGTATACAAATGTATATATTTTCGTGAAGCTAAAACATAATGACACTTTTTTGGGCCAAAATTGAAACTCACCATCCAAGATGGCCACCAAAATGGCTGCCGGAAGTTGAAAATATGACATTTTTTCACAAATATCTTCTAGATCAATTCATGCTGTTTGGAACTGGTTGAGTAATACAACTTTATGTTGTGTTTTTTATATTAACTGATCATTGGAGCAATTAAATATGCAATTATTGGGGTCCTAACCCCTTCCGATCCCTCAAAAATTCGATTTTACAGAACGCAGTACAAAATTTTACAAAAAATCACAATTGGGATTCTAGTCATATTTCAACAAGAAATGAAAAGAACATTGTAATGTAAGTGAGGCATATCATTACCTATGAATATTCCAAATCTCTGGAACCATAAATCTTACCTTGGCTCAAAATGGCTGCGAAAATGGCCGCTAAAATATGGAAAATGGTAAATATTGCCCCAGGGTGTCCTGCAATCGCTTACAAGTTGTGGTTGATGTACACAATTGGCTAATCAGTTTTCTATACATTGCATACTAACATGTCTGATGCACATGGATCATTTTTACTATTGTCACCACTGACATTTACCAGAAATATTGGACATAAATATCGGCAAGAATTAACTTTTCAGGGTTCGACCATTTGTTCAAGTAAAATGTAACTATCTTTGGCTTGAAATGTGTTTATTGTTTTGGTCTATCTTAAATGTGTCACACTACGGTGTTTATAGACTAAATTGCTCAAGATGGCTTCCAAAATGGCAACCAAATTTGTAAAAAGTTAAAAGTTAACATATCCCGAACATTATTCTCTGCGTTATCCTAAAAAAAGTGGCAAATTGTGACTCACTTGGTTATTGTACGTATTAGTTACAATGTAATTAACTGACAACTACGTTCTATTATGTTTGTCCCAGTTCCGTATGGGGCATGACAAATTCATTTTAAAGTTGCAGTGTGGAATTTTGCGGAGAACCATATTATTGAAAGGACATGGGCAGAACTTTGAGACTGAACTGAAATGAACCATGATATGTGGGTATTCTGGCCCATTATGATAAAAATTTATCAACTGGATACAGGGTGGAAGCCAAGATGGTAGCCAGGGAGTTATGATCATAGATGAGCCTAATAGGTACACAGGGAATTATTGTATGGTCATGAATGATGTGTGGGTATATATGGAGTGCCCTGTTGGTAACGGTGGGACGTATATCTATATATGTTGTGGATGTGTAGTCATTGGTGGTGTATGGGGAGAGATTTATTATCATGGATGGCGTGTATGAGTATGGCAAGTATGGAACTTATGAGTGGTCGTATGTGCAGATATTGGTATATCTGGAAGGGCTCACCATTGGTGATGTGCATATGTATACCTGGATTGACTCCATGATCATGGGTATGGCGATTAGGTATGCATGCAGTGGCTGTATGGTCTATGGTGAGGTGAATATGTATACAATGAGTGACTGTATGATCGTGAATGTAGTGAATATGTATATATAGAGTGACTATATGGTCGGGTGTAGGTCTATACCTGGTGTTCATGCATGGTGACTCGTGGCTGTATCGTCATTTGTGATATGTACGGGTATAACCAAGTATGGCTGTATGATCAGGTGTACTAGTACATGTACGTGTATAAAGTGGGTGACTATGTTGTCATTTGTGTGGTGTTTATGTACATATGGAGTGACTGGGGTAATGGGTGGGTTGTACTTGTACATGTGTACCTTGGGTGGCTATCGGATTCCACAATAACTCAAGGATATGTTAATCAAACAAGAGGTCATGTCATATCATGGAAAGCGATAGCCACCCATTATCACACAGTCATTACATATATACATAAACACCACAGACATAACAATGTAGTTACCCACTGTATACATGTACACCTGACCCATGACCACGGATGACCACACAGCCACGCGTCACAATGCAGGCACACCGGGTATACTCCTAAACATGACCTATAACCATATAGTCACTCCATGTATACCCATTCATCTCAGCATTGGCCATAAGGTCATCCCCTGTAGACCTATTCTCCAAACGCATGGTGAAATGGACAATCAATATATACATCAACACCACAACAATGACCATAAAGTCATTCCGGTATACATATGCACATCACCAATGGCCATATAGCCACTCGCTTCATACACATACCCTGACCCATGTTACCTGGTATACTCATTCACCTGACCTATGGCCATATAGTCACCCCGTGTGTACCTATTCAAAACATTCATACACGATCATGGTCAATCCTTGTATTCATATTCACCCCAACAGTGGCCATGTCAATCCCTGTATCCCTAGTTGTCACACCATAGGCGAATAGCCACTCAAGATATACTAATACACCCCAGCCATGTCAGTATAGTCACTCCATGTATGCATATGCACCTCACCCATGGCCATATAGCCACTCGCTATATAAACATATCCCTCGCCCATGACAATAAAGCAACACGTGTGTGTACTGGTATAACCTACACATGACTATACCGACACGAGTCACCAAACAGGAACACGATGTACATGTATACTCATACGCCTGTCACCCCCCTGTATAGATGTTCATTACATTTATGATCATACAGTCACTACTTGTATACATACATGTACTCATCTCACCACTAACCATACAGTCACTACCTGTATACCTATTCGACACACATAGTCATATAATCACTCGATATACATATGCAGCCCACCCTAGACCATAGATTCACTCCAGGTATACATTTAACCCTCATTAATGGCCATTCAGCCCTTCCAGATATACAAAAAAACCCGCACATACGACCACTCAAACAATCCATACTTGCATATACACTGCACACATGACAATTCAGCAATTCACTGTATAATCATGCACACCATCCATGATAATACAACTAAGACCTATACACCCACCAATGATAATACATCCACGATATATATAAATATACATCCCACCCGTTACCACAAGGACACTCCCTATGTACCCACACGCTCGATAATGTCCACCCAGCTTACTCCAGGTATTCATATTCAATCATGACCGTACAGTCATTCCATGTATACCTATACACATTACCCGTAACCATAAAATCACTACCTATTTATCCACACACCCCATCCATGATCATACAGACAACTCATGTACATCCCACCCATGACCTTACAGTCACTCCATATATACATAATCAACACATAGATGACCATGTAGCTATATCCATACACCACACCAATGACCATACAGGCACACCGGATGCACCCGTACTGGATATACACAATCATACACCGTACAGTCACTCCATGCATACCGATTCACCTCACACCTGACCATGACCTCACCCTGTATACCTAGATGCATCTTACCATGGACAACCCACTTATAACCATATAGTCACTCATTGTATACCTACTCACATCAGTCATGACATACAACAACTCCCTGTATACCTACATATATTCACCTCACATATGATCACAGAGTAACTCCCTGGCTACGATATTGGCATCCACACTGTATCCTGTAGACATTTTTTGTTATCATAATGGACCAGAATAGCCAAAGATTATGGTCCATCTCAGTTCTGTCTCAAAGTTCTGCCCACTTCCTTTCAATAAATATGGCCAAAATCACAAAAGAGGTTCTCGGCAAAATTACATACTTTAAAATGGGACAACTGGGAATAGAAACTGTAGTTGTCAGTTAATTAACTAAGACGTATAATAACCAAATGACTCACAATTTGCTACCTTTTCGGATAATGCAGAGAATGTTCGGGATACATGTAAAAGATTAGCATTTTACAAATTTGGTTGCCATTTTGGAAGCCATCTTGAGCAATTTGCTCTTAAACACCGTAGTGTGACACATTTAAGATAGACCAAAAACAATAAACACATTTCAATCCAAAGATAGTTATATTTTACCCGAAAAAATGGTCCAAACCTGAAAACTGAATTTTTGCCAATATTTATGTCAAGTTTAGAGAAAAGTCCAATATTTTTGACGATGTCAGTGGTGAAAATAGTAACAATTAACCATGGTGCATCAGACATGTTAGTATTCAATGTATAGAATAATTTCCTTTTCCGGTTAAAGGGGCACTGTACCCAAGATGTTGTTGTTGGTTTCTATAATCCCCGAGTCGGAGAATAAGGTAACAACTTTTCCATTTTTTGAAAGTCTGTTGAGTACGAAGTATTGTTACGGATGGCAAATTTACCGGAATGCAAAAATACAAATTGTCGTTGTCGAGTAATTTTTGTACAGTTTTCAACCAAATGAATCAAATAAACATTATATTATATGCTTAGTAGTCCCATATACTCATTTAAGTTAGTGTATGGTCACTAGTCAATGAGTGGCTTGGGTTTTCTCCCCGTATAAGCATAATGTTTCAAACGATCGTGTGTGCAATTGTTTTATTAATCCAGTATCCCTCAATTATAATTTGATTACGTTTTGTACACGGAAATTCCAATTTTAAGAGACGCCATTTTATGGCTGGAGCCATAAAATCAATTTATATTAAATTATTAACTTTTAAATTATTAAATTTTAAGATAGCCTATTAACCTGAGCGTTTACAGAATACATCTTCGACTCAAATTACTTATATTCTATATAGTATCGATAATAGATCGTTGTTATCACCGGGAATTTATTGAAAATGGCGTACAGTACCCCTTTAAGTTAAACAAGTTAATTCTAAAATTTCGACAAAATGTCTTTGCTAATGACGTATTTATATAAATTAATGTATGAATCATTAAGAGATGCTGTTAGATGTAACTAATAACATAGTTATGCTCCCGTGCCATCGTCAAAATATTGCCGTAAATTGTAAAATCTGAGACCAATTTCCAAAATTCAAGGTAAATAAAAATGTAACAAAATCAGACTCAGAAATTGTGTGTGAGAATTGGCACAAATATTCGATCTAATCTCATATATATTTTGAAGACCTCTGTCTGTATGTTTGTCTGTCTGTCTGTCTGTCTGTCTGTCATTAATACAAATCTACGATTCTCGACCGATCGGGACGAAACTTGGTACGTGTGTGTAGTTTGACCAGGCGGTGAACGTTGTCGTATTGGCGAGCCCGTGCGGCGCCCGCTTCGCGCATGCGCAGACGAGATCTCGGAAACGGGTGGAGCTATCGACTTAAAATTTGCTATGTGAATGTATCTTGCCCCGGATACGAATTTTATCGGGTCGCCGAGCCCGTGCGACACCAGCTTCGCGCATGCGCAGACGATATCTCGGAAACGGGTGGAGCTATCGACTTGAAATTTGCTATGTGAATGTATCTTGCCCCGGATACGAATTTTATCGGGTCGCCGAGTCCGTGCGACGCCAGTTTCGCGCATGCGCAGACCAGATCTCGGAAACGGGTAGAGCTATCGACTTGAAATCGTCGGGCTGGGTAGAGCTATCGACTTGAAATTTGGTTTTTGAATAGCCCGGACAACGTCGGGCTCATCGGCTAGTCTCATATATATTTTGAAGACCTCTGTCTGTCTGTCTGTTTGTTTGTCTGTCTGTCATTAATACAAATCTACGATTCTCAACCGATCGGGACGAAACTTGGTACGTGTGTGTAGTTTGACCAGGCGGTCGTCGTTGTCGTATTGGCGAGCCCGTGCGGCGCCCGCTTCGCGCATGCGCAGACGAGATATCGGAAACGGGTGGAGCTATCGACTTGAAATTTGGTATGTGAATGTATCTTGCCCCGGATACGAATTTTATCGGGTCGCCGAGCCCGTGCGACGCCAGCTTCGCGCATGCGCAGACCAGATCTCGGAAACGGGTGGAGCTATCGACTTGAAATTTGCTATGTGAATGTATCTTGCCCCGGATACGAATTTTATCGGGTCGCCGAGCCCGTGCGACGCCAGCTTCGCGCATGCGCAGACCAGATCTCGGAAACGGTGGAGCTATCGACTTGAAATTTGGTTTTTGAATAGCCCGGACAACGTCGGGCTCATCGGCTAGTATAATATATAATGAATGTCTTGTCATTGAATATGCCAAAATAGTGGTCCTCGAGGAGGAATAGTCCACTCCTGGAGGACCACTATTTTGGCATAGTCAACTCCAAGCCATTCATTATCTATATAATAGTGTTGTGCTAAATTTAGCATACTACTTTTCAAAACTAGCATGCAAAATGCCATGAACAGGGCCAACTACATCTCGAAAACAGATATCCTTACAGTAATGCCCTAAGTAATCGACCCCTTAACCACAGCAGAATTATGGGTAACTTTTCAGGAGTCGGAAATATGGCTTGTTGCCATTCATCGGAAATCTCTCGAGGTTGATTACTTAGGGCATTAATGTATGTGTCCACCAATTTACCTTAATAAGGTATGTCCAAATTAAATTAAAACATTACTGTGAACTTGCAAAGTGGCAACATTTGGTTGAATTCACATTATAATACAGTTTCAGGTTTTCGTGCATTCAAAACAAAACCTAAATACTGCACGTTTCAGTTTATTTAACTTTATTTCACCACATTCTTGCAAACTGTTTATCGTTAAGTTAATGCAGTGTATTAGTTTTCAGTTAAACGAGTTGTACATGATTTCTGTTAATGTCTTATGAAGGGAATTTGAACATTCCAGCAGTTGGTGCATGTTTGTAGGATACGGTTATGTAGTATGTATGCTACAAGTTCGAATTGTTCTGTGAAATATAATAAATAAAGCATCTCTTTTCATTGACTTAGGCAGGTATAGTGCCCATTGGGTGAGTATAGTCGTGAATTATACCCATCCCAATGGTCACTATACCCGCGAAGTCAACTCCAAACCATGCTGTATTAAATACATTGGTCTAACAATATTTACTTTGACCTTCTATTAGCCTGTGCAATTTAAGAAGTTAATGTAGTGGGTATATATGTGTGTTATTGGGGGATGTGGTCTTTGGGGGCACAGTTAGTGAGAACCGTTACATGGTTCACACAATGTTCCCACACACACCCACTACATTCATTTCTTAAATGCCCACGTAATTTTTGATTCACATTATATACAACATAATCCATATTCTATACACCCCCCCCCCCCAAGATCACATTATATACAACATAATCCATATTCTATACAATTATAAAGAGCAATCTCCAACACATTGTATTATCAACTGATCTGGTCGAATAAACTGTGGACATGTTGTCTTATCTGGTTGAATAAACTGTGAACATGTTGTTTTTGTCAAGGTACCGAGGTGTATTCTGTGTTTAATTTTGATCAGGTCTCTACTGCCAGTTTATTATTCTCGATGGAAGGGGAATAACTCTTAACATGTATTTCTTAGTTTTGAATTATGATGCATTCTGGGTTAAATAATGGGGGAAGTCTTGGGGTGAAGCTGAGGATCTCTTATCACTTGGTGGACACTCCGAGGCCACGGCTGTTCCGTATTCCTAGTGGAATATATATATTTTTGGTTCCTCTTCCACTTTGTATTATTTATTAATATGGATTATGTTATGTATAATGTGATCTGGGCATTTCAAAATTAAGTGGGCCTTTAACTCTTTCATTGCCAATCTTGCATAAACTGCGAGTTACCCAGTTACCCAGCTGCCAATAGCGCATTTATGCGAATTCGGGGTGCATCTGGTATAAGGGATATAATTCTATTTTTTACATTATCCAAATAATAATCCATTAAATGAGAATGATCACCCAAAATCAAATGCAAGTTCAGTCAATAAACCAGAACGTTATTTGAACAAGAAACACGCGACCTGTTAAGAATGACGTTACAATTACGCTGCGACGTAATCGACCGATTTCTCCGCACTGTGACCAACGTTGGGCCAACATTGGTCCAACGTCGACATCTAACGCACTTGCTAACCTCACATATCGCCTTGTGTGTTACGTTATCAACGTCGGGCCAATGTTAAACCAGCGGTAAAACACAACGTTGGCCCAACGTCGGACCAACGTAGCCGTGCTATCTGGGTAGAATAGGGAATTAGCTCCGCCCCCGTAATCGGCTTTGGATTCTGAATCCGGATTCCCACCAAATAACGACTCTGGGCAGCTTCTTCTTCTTCTTCGTGTCGATCCGTCCGTTTAAAATCTGCTCTTAACTATGGTCTATACATATGTACAGCCTAAAATAATATCTAGATAAAACATCAGTAATGTGAGAACATTTTACACCTAATAATATTTGACATCATTATTATTAAATAATTAACTATGTTATATAATTATAGTAATTAGAGTTTATTTGTTAGTCTATTCCTGCTATTATTTTAATAAAGAGCGTTTATTTCACTGATGTGAGAAAATATAATATGAAAGCATTAACCATGTTAATAATTAGCGTTTATTTGTTAGTCTATTACTGCTATGATTTTAATAAAGAGCGTTTATTTCACTGATGTGAGAAAATATTATTTTTCCACACTGCACGAGTCATCAAGTAGGAATGACATGCCAGCGATTGAAGCAGCAGTTCAGTCCGAACGTCTTCTACTTACAACCTACAAGATTGCGCTACCAACATCTTCAACCAAACCGGCAACAACGCAACCGATTGATGCAACGACAGTTGAGATTCTTCAAAATCTACACCCGGTCGTTCTGAATGACTTTCAACCTATAGAAATAACAGGCGATGGAAGCTGTTTTTACCGTTCGCTATCCATGGCGTTATATGGAATTCAGACCTACCATCCGATGATGCACAGCAATACAAATCGGCGCCAACAGACTGCACTACGACAAAGACCATCCCAATTACAAGGACTTGATAAAAGACTCCCGAGTTATCCATGACCCGTATGCCAACATTTTCCGCGCATCCTGTCGAGAAAATAGTTGACGGAGAGTACAAGGAATTGCAACGTAGTTTATTTGGATTCGGACAGTTTACATTAACCAAGGAGTTCGCAAAATTCTATGTTCGCCCGGAAATTTGGAATTCAAAATCATCAGAAGTAAGAGACAAGCATTTTAACAGATTTTTAAGAGAGATAAAGCCAGTCCACGAAAAGATGCTGAGAACAATTTATTCTAATAAACTTTTCTTTCAGCTCACTGCTATATATATATAAATGTATATTTATAAAACTGTGCTCTATTTTTCTTTTGTTGCTATTCTACTATTCTCATGTTACTTGTTTGCATTTACCAATAAAAACATCTAAAAAAAATCCAACTCTTAATTTTATCATTCAATGATTCAGTCCCACAATTCAGTCCAATTCCCTTCAATAATCTATCAGTATTACGATCAAATTAAAGCCCTTTGATTAAAGCCCTTTGTAATCAGCACCTCCACTGATTAAACATATCGTTGTGTAAACACGCATGGCTAATCCGCCGTAATCCACCCTCGGCGAGAGGGACTTGCTGCATATATATACCAGGGACTTGTTGCGTTTACCGGGGACTTGCTGCATATCCAGGGACTTGCTGCGTATAGTAGAACCGGATACAGGTCCTCACTAGTTTGGTTATCACATCTACATCTACATCTACAGTATACCCCATACCCTCAATGAACTGAGGATTATTAGGGGGCGCATGAATAAAATATAATTACATGGGTAAAAGAATTTTTGTTTTTTGTTTTTTTGTTTGTTATTAAAATCAAGAGCATTTGGAATTTATGTACCATTATTTTGACGCTGGTGGTGGTTTTGTGGAGGAGCCCTGCTTGCTCTTACCGGGTTCATATAAGTGACTGTGGAGGGCATCCTTAAACAATGATGTGTCTTGAATATTTGCAGTATCGGTTGGGATTTTGTTCCAGAGAGAAATTGTTCGGGGATAGAAGGAAGTGCTGAGGTATTTCGGTCGATAGAAGGGGCGGATAAGTTTGTGGTATCGTGTGGGTGTTAGTGGAGCAGAGTCAGTGATGTTTACATGATTATATCTGATTTTATGGAAGAGGATAACAGAGGAGAAGTCTCTTCTACTGCTAAGAGTAGGCCATTTAAGAATGTTTAACATGTTTGTAGGGCTGCTTGGGTAGTTGTAAATATTGAAGATATATCTGACTGCTCGGTGTTGAACCATTTCAATTTTTGAAGTAAGGCCAATTTGCCATGGGTGCCATATGGGGCAGCAATATTCGAGCTGTGGTCGAACATAGGTTTTGTATGCCATCTCCTTTATTATTCTGTTGTCTGTTCTGATGTTACGTTTTAGGAACCTCAGTGTGGCATTTGCTTTGTTCACTATGTTATTAATGGGTTGCTTTTATGATTTCTTAAAAGCGGTAATGTTCTGGAAAAATGAGAACGCAATCCATCTTTCTGAAGTTCGAACATGTGCACGACTCCCGAGGCTTTGCGTATCGGGGCTTTCCATTAGTCAGTTATTTTAGTTCATCATTTCCAATCCAATCAGAATCGGCTATACGTCATAGCTCCTCTTTACAACAAAGACGTTGATTGGTCGTTTTTGTTGATAGTAGTTACGTTTGACTTCCGTCCTAATTACAGGTAATAATTCATTCGAATTTTGAGCGACAAAGCGCGCGAATCATTTCTTTAGCTCTAGAAATTTTCTCTTTGATATGGCAGCGCCATTTTGACTTTATATAATTGATCATTGAATTTATAAGTCTCCGACTTTTATTTGAATTTCATTGAAATTTCATTTCGATATTTGATATGGCTACCTATCGATCAATGAGATCAGCCAAAAAACACGACTACCGAGTGTTAGACAGTGTCGGCTTCAATCGTGAGAATTTAGAGGAAGATTCTGAATCAGACGAGGCTGCTGAAACAAAGCCGAAGCTATACACAGAAAACGAATCTGATGACACCGAAAGGGGGAACAACCTTAGTCAGCTGGAAAAGTCTATGGTCGACCTACAAAATGATTATGAGCGTCTGGTGACAGAAAGAAAAATTATAAATGCACAGCAAAGAAACGATGAGCTGAGGCAGAAGGTAGACCGTGAAAAAATGGAAATGCTGCAGCAAAGGGAAGGACTTCCCAGAAGACAGACAGGTATAGGGCCTTTACAATCGACTCACTCAGAAAGGATGTTAAATCCAAGCAAAAAGCACAAACATTGCTTAAAGAATTTGAAGTATTCGATCTCAATGAAAATGACTATTCAGACTCAGATACCGGTAGTGTCAGTGATAGAAGTATTCAGAGCTCATCACTAATCCGAAGAAAAAGAGTGTTAAAGTCTGGTTTGGCAGTTGTCAGGACTTGTACTTTTATTTCATCAGTACACAGTTTGAATTCTGAAGTGAATATAATCTGATAACAGTCAGTTACTAGAGGGAGTATCCAGCTGGGTTTTTATCGTGTCTCAAACTTCGTTTCGTTTCGATAAATCAGCGTTATCTAGAAGTTGTATCATTTTTACTTCCGGGAGTTAAAAACTCATGACTTGTCACAAACGTTATTTTATCATATTGTCATCACAAAAAGACACATTATGGCACCACACTCTATATATCGGTCAAAATTGGACACTGAATGTTCAATTGGACATATGTCGTTAAATTCAGCTATAGAATATTTGCTCAAAGGATATTTTTATTTCACAATTTCGAGTCACATTTTCAGTTTTTCATCCGTCACAGCTCACAGCAACGAAGTTAGGGAAACGGGAACACTTCCTGGGGCACCAAAAGTTATTCTGGTTTCATTCGATGGATTCAGATGGGACTATTTAAAAAGAGCACACACTCCAAACTTTGATAAAATCATTGAACGAGGCATTAATGCAAAGTACGGCATAAAAAATGTTTTCTTGACTAAAACATATCCGAACCATTACACGATCGTAACTGGTTTATACGAGGAAAGCCATGGAGTTGTCGGAAATGCTATGTACGACCCACACTTGAACCGTAGCTTCTCAATATATAATCTTACCCAGGATACTGAATCGGAATGGTTTGACAATGGCGGTGAACCTATTTGGGTGACAAACGAAATTGCAAGCCCTGGTCGAAAAAGCGGCATCGTATCATGGCCAGGAAGCGCTGCATCAGTCAAAGGGACGTTACCTTCGAAATATCTTCTGTATAATCAACTTCTCCCTTTCAAAACGCGTGTCGATATCTTGATAAGCTGGTTCAAAGACAAATTTCCTATAAACCTTGGACTGTTGTACTTTGAGCAGCCTGACGTGCTTGGACATGCAGCTGGTCCAGAATCAGAGAATATAACTCGACTCATATCAGAACTCGATAGCTTAGTGGGTTATTTGCTGGATGAACTTGAGGAACATAACCTGCTGGATAGCATAAATTTGTTGATAACAAGTGACCACGGTATGGCGTCGACTCCACCTGACAAGCAAATAAACTTGGACATCTACATAGATCCACACCAGTATCAAGTGACAACATCCAATCCTGTTGCAGGGATCTTCCCAGCAGAAGGTGAGTAAAGTATTATTGGCAGGGCCCGATTTAACTGGATTTGTATCACAATTTTTATGTTTACCCATACCATAGTATGGTAAACATAGTGTCGTTGTCCGGATTGACCACTTGTCGTTCGTCCGTCTGTCTGTCCGTAGACACTAGAGCTGAAACGGATAGACGGATAACATGTTAGCGACGTAACCGGTTAGAAAAAAATGAACCGGACGTACATGTAACCGCATCCCGTCCGTTGTCAGTTGAATGTGAACGTGAATAATCCTCAAAATATTAGGTTAAAAGATGCAAAACTAATACTAAATCCTGTGTCACCGATAGTAGAGTGCAATGCAAGCATTAATTGGTCCACGCGGTAGTATCAGATACTTAGGCCAAATAAAAAAGATAATATGTTTCCGATAACGGAGAGAAAAAATTAGGGTAGGTAGGTAGGGAAATGTTTTTTTTTAATTATTTTTTTATATTTTTTTCCAGCTGCAGAAATATTGAACTACCTTGACCGAAATGACGTAAAATGCCTACTTGTGTTGTAGGGAAAGTATTACTTGTGGAAATATACATTAACATTGAACAAGATATCAAACTTGCTGTTATTCTTAATAGTGTGTTTCAGTATTCACATACTGATTTTGGCCATAAACTCAGAGGGATGGGGCTCAAAATTTATGTCCGAAAATATTATAGAACCTATATATTTGAATTGTTCATATGGGATATTCTGCCTGATTGTTGAAGATGTCAGTTGGGCTGAAGGGGGTCACTCACCAAATAAAAGTGCTGAAGGGTATTTTACGGTACACAGGTTTTGAAAATCTGCTGAAGGGTACACAGGGTTTGTGATCAGCACTAATGCAGTTACTTTAAGTGTGTTCCCGAAAGTCTGGCAGCCACCAGCAGTTCGTCTTCAGTTAATTTTAAATTTCCTTGCAACCAATACAAAGATCCTCTAACAGAAATCATGACAAGACACGAATATACTGTTCAGCACATTTTCAAAACCTGTGTAGCATTAGTTGGTGTCAATTATAAAAGTAAGTTTATCAAAACAAAACATTTATTTTGAACAAAATAATATATTAAAGGGGTACTGTACCCTGAATCCGGTTATTTGTAGGACTATCTCCTTGTATACTCAACAGAATATATGCAACAAATGAATGAATTTGAGGCATGTATTAATGCCAAATACACTTATGTGCTCTATGAATGGTGCAAACAACATGGTAAGTATATTGAAAATGAATTTATGACTCCAGTCATATAAATTACCATGTTATTTGCATCGTTCTCATAGAACACATCAGTGTATTTGGCACTAATCCATGGCTCAAATGCATTAATTTGCTGCATATATTCTCTTGAGTATAAAAGGAGATGGTCCCATAATTGGCAGATTCAGTACCCCTTTAGATAGCACCCAGCATTTTTAAATGTGTGCAAAAGAAACATGGTGGGTGAAGCAATGAAGTGTACCAGTAAAATGTTGTTTGAATATTAAGTGTCAAACGAAATGGAAATGTACATTTCTCATGCTGTCAAGAAAATAATAAATGGGCATGCATGTTTATTTGGAACTCATGAATATGTTCCATAAGTCCCAAACAAGGCATATTAAATGGTAAAGCAGGCATGAGATCCACTCTCTTGAAATTAAAATTGCAAGATTCATGCCTATCAATCCACAACCCATCACACACCTGTGGCTTTTGAGACAACTGTCACACTTCATGTCACTTATCACAGGCTTATGTTAGAAACCATGTGTTTTGCACCTAATGATTATCAATATTTATGAGCATTGGCGGTAAAAACATTAAAAACAAATTTTTTTTTTTTTTTTTTTTTTTATAGAAAATTTTGACTTTTTCTCAAAATATCAATAAAAAGATTAGGGTCGGCGGGTTATTTTTAGGGTCGGTCGATGTACGGAAACATATTATCTTTTTTATTTGGCCTTAGTAGCAATTCTCGAACTGTCTGGAAGTTCGGCGACCTTCAATCAATTCCGATCCTTTGAAGTTTTCTCTGATCTTCCGACAAAAGCATGTGTGCAGTCACTGTGTATCAAGCAGTGTTCGCGCTGGACCGAAAAAAACTTCAGCCAAAAGTTTAGCTAAATGAAAATTTTATTAGCCAAATGAAAAAAACTTTAGCCAAATGTTTTTTGGCCAAATTAAAAAAAACTTTGGCCAAATTAAATCATCGTTTTCTGGTCGGTTCACAACGAATGACTAAAACGTTAAATCTAACAGACACAGGTAAAATACACAATAATTTAAATAATTTTGATGAACTAGAAGTATTTATATATATTTCATTTATTAAAAATTTATTAATCTTTATGTGAAAGAGTGATTTGGTGGGGGGGGGGGGGGGGGGGGGGGGGGGGGGTAACCCGGGATTGTCCTTCTTAATGTCACTATATTTTTGTTTTATATCAATATCTTTTTTTAAATCATTAAATATTTATCCTTGCGAAAATATCTAAGTGACATCTGGAAACTAATAACTTAATATTGTTACGCCATTATCAAATTACAAGCTGTCATAAAAGCATGCATATTATTTTGACTGTATCGGTATTGACGACAGATAGCCACACAATATCTGTCGTGGTTCACATTTGGCTGATTAAGCTATTGTCTTACACTTGGTGCTCATAAACCTCGACCGTCATAAATACAATGTCATCATAAACATGCATTGTGCAGGCGCGCCGTGAGTGCCCAGACAGACAATGGGCTGAATGGGGGATTAGGGGATTAAATGTAAAAAATAATAATGACCTTTTGCTGCTTCGTGCAGAGTGACGTAATCTCTCTCCAGATTAAAACAGCCTGTTATGAACAAATTGCTTATATACCGGCGTCAGTGCACTTTACAAAACATTGCTTTGTTCACAGTGTCATAATTCAACCACGGTCGGTTTAATGTCCATGCGTCTTTGAATGTCCGTCTTGTGAAAACTAAAGATGATTGCATATCACTTTGTGATCGCTTGGTTGATAGAGTTGTCGATCGGGTTTCCCTTTTTACGATATTTCATAAGTACGAAAATAATACTTTCGTCACCTAACTTCGTCTTGAATGTCGATCTATTGAGCACTTTTATTAATTAGCTTTCTGGCTCCATGCTTTCAGTCTCCATTTGGGTTCAAAAAAAGTTTAGCCCAAAGTTTAGCCAAATGAAATTTTTATTAGCCAAATTCGAAAAACATTAGCTATTGGCTAATTTGGCTACCGACAGCGCGAACACTGGTATCAAGTCTGAATGCACACAAGGAGGTGACAACGTAAAAGTGGCGTTGTGGGGCAATGCGTGCTTTCGTAACTTAATAGTTAATACTGCACGAAGCAACATGGATTCAAATTGGAATCGCACCACGACATATTAAAACTGTTTTACAGTGGGGTTTATAAAAACTATGTAAGTCGACAAAGTTTGAAGATTGAGATCAGCTGCACAATGTTTTCACTCTTCCCGTTCTTCCTCCTGTTGTGATCTATTATGATCAATTCAATTGAGTGACCAAACAGACATCGTAGTTGAAGCAACCCAAAACCTCTTTAACTTCTTCAATGATCTTCCCTTTTATCAAGGAAATTGATGCTCCATGCTACTCTGTAACTGGTTGTGCCTGTGGGAATAATTGACACTCAATTTGGCAGTAATTGCTATATGTTAAGTGATTGCATACTAAAACCGAAACCGAGGTTTTTTTTTACCAAAAAAACCGAAACGTAAATTCTATAACCTCCCAACACTAGTGTTCGCGATCATGATACCGACGAATAGCTCGAATACTGAATAGGACTGCGAGTCTGACCTAACTGACCTTCGTTTTTGTTCTATAGTTATTACTTTCTTGTCTTTATATATAATTCATTGGATGATATACAATGTACCAATGCTGATAATGATATATTACAGATCTTTAATATATAGTTTTGTTACTCGTTTTACCAATACCCATATCAAACCCGTAGCCAAGGGGGTTCGTACCCTTCGAACGAACGGCCCTTCTGCCTACGTGTGCCCGGTGGTGGTAATTGACGTTCGCCGTTCGGATGAACGTGTCATGTGCAGCAGTTGATCGCCAAACGGCAAAATTTTGCTGAGCGGGACCTCATTTCGAACAAACGACGTATGTACGTATATAGATATTGTCATATACTACATGCAGACTTAATTTGAATAGAGACTGGTGCACACAAATTCAACACATATAGACCGCCAACAAATGTCGGTATAAAGCTGCTTTCACTGACAGGCTGCTGATGCATGCGGTTATCGGATTATATAGGTACAACGTTTCAAACCATACATATATTACTGGGGTTGCGGTGGACGCAGTTAAGCGCACCGTTTTGAAATCGGATGCGTCTAACTGCATCAGCCGCAGGTATGTGAAAGCAGCTTAAGGCTCCGGAATTCGACCTGCATGTGGTTCATCAACATAATCAACTAAACGTAGGGCCTAGCATGCCAGAATCACTGGATATAAAGACCCATACATACAGCGAAAGGGTGTCGTGTAAAGCACATATCCGGGGGCAGAGGCAGGTACACGAAAATACTACATAGTGCCAATTAAGCTATGTCCATCAACCTTGGTCAAATTTTTCAACTGTTCGAAATATCATGCCCGACATAACAATAGTTGGAAATGTCACACGAAACAATAGGTTAAAATCGATTTCGTAGATCGATTTTCCAACAATCCATTGGTGGGGAACATTTTGTTTTAGACCATCATTTACATATTTTCCTACTTTTGGTCCAAATTTTTGACTGAAATGAACATCAATTGGAAATTTTGCAACCTTATAGGATCTTATAGGGGGTGTCAGGTTTAAAGTTTCTAACATTTGGAAACACTGGGGCTAATCAATAGATACTAGGTTTTTGTAATTTGTGTGTTCAGATTTTAAAACAATTCTCACACATGGCCGATCCATGGTCGGCCCAGTGTGTCCTGGTCCCTCCCATATGGTCAGTTAAAAACTTATAAATAACTTAAGAAAAACAAATCGGGGGGAGGTGATATTCCATGCAGATAGACTACTATAGATGTTAGGATTTAGAAATTTTCAGGTTCAGGTCACAAACTTGTCTGATACTGGTTCGATCCATGGTCAGGCCCAGTGGATTATGTTACTCCCCCATGCACAAGACAATTGGTTCATTTAGAATAGCTAGGCTTTATATATACCGTTCAGATCCAGGCCTGTGAGAGAAAACTTGGAAAAAAATCAAAGCTCAACTTTTATGTTTCAGGGCGGATCTAAAGTACGCCGTTTGCATCGTATTTTTCAAAAAATTTCCCCGGAGGAAAAACCCCGGACCCCCGCCCCCCCCGCTCAATGCGATAGGGGACACCCCATCTCGTCGCTTCACAGTTCGTGTCCAATGCCCTCATAATATATGTCGAACTGTCTTTGCTAGTGGCTGGCTACGGAATTGCATATTGTTTAGGGTCGGCACCTTTAAGATAGGGAAGGTAGGGAGAACCCAAACTCATATTTTTTTTTTTTTTGGCCCTACATACCTACGGTACCTGGATTTTTTCAGCCAACTAATCAGAAACAAACATGTTTTTTTTTCCCAACTCTAAACGAGTTGGACGCATGCGAAATTCAAAACAGAACAGCAGCGGACAACTCAATAGTCCCGCAAAGAACATAATTCTCTCTCTCCCGGCGTTCTACACATCCGCGAGGATCATACGCCGTACACTATCCAGATCCATACTATTGTTACTCGTTTTACAAATGCCCAAACATATGCTGATCACGGCAAATAAGCGATCCCCCCTGCCACAAATTTCACTTGCTCATTCCCCATCACGAGAGCCAGCAAAAGAACAGTGAATGCGTGTTTTTGAATATCGTTAAATGCCGTGAATAAGGTCTTTATTTCAGCTACTATTTCTCACCTAGGTTTGTCCCTGGAGCATGGCATAATGTCGACATAATTAGTGTGAGAGAAGTCCGCTAGAAATTAGCGGTTAACCGGTTAAAATCCGGCTAACCCCAATGGTTAACCGGTTAGAAGAATGGGTCAACCGTTTCAGCTCTAGTAGACACTTTACAAGTAATGCGATAACTCAAACATTTTTTATCCGATCGGAACCAAATTTTTTATAAGGGTTTCTCAGCCCAAAATCCGAGTTTTTATTACAGAGTTATGGCCCTTTTTCAACTTAGAATTCACGCATTCTGCCATAATTCAAACATTTTTTATCTGATTGGAACCAAATTTGGTACCGGGTATGTTAGTTTCACAGCCCAAAATACAGATTGAGTTCGAATATGGGTTTGATCCGATTAATTTTAAAGGAGTTATGACCCTTTTTCGAGAAAAAAAATCAAACAAATTTTTTTTCGATTTTTGTAGATTTAGCTGCTTGCTAAATTTAGCATATACAAATATTAAATTTTGTTTGAACTTTAATAACAATAGAAAAAAAATTCAATAATAAAACAAAAATTTACACTTTCATTTATTTTAGTTTTATACGATTAATTAGGTGTGATATCCTGTTTTGAAATATGAAGATTTTATTGCAATAGTTTCATGTAATATAATGATATCAATAAATTACCATGTGATTATCCAACATCCAGAGTATATGAGAGGATATTTTATGGATGTTGTCATTCCAAGTGAAATCTGTTATGAAATGAGTGATGACATACATGTATGATACAGAGCTCTGGTGGGTCAAGATAAACAACACTGGTGGCTGGATGTTTGTTTATTCTAACTGTCAAATTGATTAATGGCAGCATAAGACTGGTGTTTTTCCTATTCTTGAAATTTCATTACAGGGTGAGATACATGTAAGGCCCCCCCCCACCTATATAAGTGTCTTCTAAATTCAGAGGGAATACTTGTAAGAATAAGTGAGAGATTACTTAAAGACATATTATGTACCCCGCTGGACAAAACAAGTGTCCATTGGCACCGCGGTGTATTTGCCGTTCGGCCGCGGTGTCAGAGTTTGTAACTGCAGTTGAGCACCGCGGCCGAACGGCAAGTACACCGTGGCCCAACAGCAAGTACACTGCGGCCGAAAGGCAACCACACCGCAGCCGAACGGCATGTACACCGTGGTTAGATTTCTGGTTAGTATCATCTTTTTTCAGTTTAATGAACGTACACAGCGGCAATTACACCATGGCCGAACGGCAAGTACACCGCGGCCCAACTGTAGTTAGCCGGTGGAGCCGCGGTGTAGTTGCATTTCAGCCACGGTGGCAACGCTAACTGCACCGCGGTTAGGTGGACACTTGTTTTGTCAAGCAGGGTACTTGTTCAGGTGCGTGAAACTGATAAGTTAGTATTCAGGTGCTATGTCAACTGGTGGAATGTACCATTCTACTAACATCACCGAAAATCTGAAGCAAATCGACCGTACCTCTCCATAGAAAACATTGTCAGAACTACGCTAAATTGTAAATATTTACTACTCGAATCGGGACGCTTCTATCGGCGATAAACTAACGAAAACGATTTCGCCATCGGCAGTCACTGCATTTAATTAATATAAAGACCGACGGTGTGTGTTGTCAATTTGGATATAATATCTGTAAAAATAACTACTTTGAACAATATTATTCTCCATTTCTATTTGATCACCCCACCGGAGTGTTTCATATCACTTTAAACTTAAAGCCCCACTTAATTTTCAAACCCCTAGATCACATATATGAAATATATGCCATATTATATAACATTTGAATGAGGAAGTTCCAAAACATTGTATTAGGCCTAAAGGAAGAATAGCTGAGTTTAGGGTAACATGAGGGAAAAAAACAGGAGTTCATTTTATTTTATTTTTTTTCATTTTATTTTTCACGGGGAATAATATTTAAGTATTCGTGCCTTCTAATCGTCTGCCAGTGTCACTCGTATATAGCTTGGGCAAGTCATTGTCACACTAATCAATGCCATGGTAGCTTTAATCAGTTTAATGGTGTTGCAGAAGTTCAATGACATTTATACAGCATGATATTAAATGATATTACATGTATATATTGAATAAGTGTCTAGTGTTCACGCTGAAGCTCAGATTTTACAGGCCAAATCATACGAGTGGACATATTACTGTTCAATTTCCCACACAAGACACTTATGATATTTTGTTTATCCACCGACTCGAATACTAAGAAATTTTGCGAAATATTCAACTCAGAAGGTGAATTTAACAAGAGTTCCTCCATTGGAAATGGCACATACATGCGGCAACGCCAACGTGACGTACATAACATAATCAATATTCAAAGCGGTGGTGGCATTCACACATGTAAAACAAAGTAAGCACCAAGAACAATATACCGGTATGTGCATTGATTACACTATGACTGATGTTGCATTCGGATCATTGCGACACAGAAGATGTTGATTAATCGGGTCAGGTTTTCTGTAGAACTAATGAATATTTAATGAGAAATAGTTCTACTAGGAAAAAATTAATTTCTACCAGGCACATACCACTCCTACTGCATGGGTACACACAGACTCATGTTACGTCAGGCTTATAATTTTCAGGGTGGATGCGGTGAGAGGTGGATAAACTACCGGTATAATAATGCCAGGAATTTTTAGCTTTGGGTCGATTTCAAAAGTGTCAGAATTATTTTTAATCTGACATTTTATTACTATGTCCTTTTCTGTCAGTTCAGAATCCGTGTGGTACCGGTTCACGCACGACAACATGTCTGTGCTATAGTTGACAGGCGCCATGATGTTTCTAGTCTGATTCATATGAACGCATTTGTGAAGTTTAATGGCTAAAATGCAGGATATATCCGCACACGGAAGTGTTTCCGCCATATTCAATCACCATGTGCAATCGGCAAAATATCCGGTTACTTTCGATTTGCTAGTTAATACATATTCCGGCACAAGTATCGCGTGTTTTCTGGTTTCCGCTTTCGAGAAATCGGCGAGCATGCCGAACAATGACGAGGGAATACGAATATACTACAACAACAATGGCGGCACTTCCGTTTTTCGAGAATTGACGATATTTGCAAGGAAATGGTTTCCTTGTTTAAGCTAATTCCGTAGTCGCGAATTCCTAATTAAAAAAAAAATAAAATGAAGTCGGAGGAAATTTTTGAAAAACGATAAAATGGAATTTGGCGGCAGGTTTTGAGTAGGGGCGGGCGGGTTACCCTAAACACAGGTATTCTTCGTTTTGGCCTTATCAACTTATCCGGTGTAATAAACTGTGAACATGTTGTTTTTGTTGAGTTACCAACGTGTTTTTGTCATCTAGTTTCTAGTAAAAAGTGTATTATTGTCAATGGATGGGGAATAACTCTATATCTTAAAGATAGAGTTATTCCCCTTCCATTGAAAATTCATCTTTAGTTTGAATTCTGTTGCATTCTGGGAGCCAAAACAGGGGGAATCTTTCTATGATTTCAGCTGTTTTCTATTTCTCTATGTACATCGTGATGAATTATAGTATGTTAATAATATTTTATGGCATACAGTAGATTGTTATTAAAACCGTATAACAAGTCACTATAAAAAAACTAATCAGTGACTCGAAAATTAAGTGGACCTTTAAGAATTAGAGAGGGATTACTTAAAGGGGTAATGGATGCAAAATACACTCATGTGCTCTATGAACAACACAAACAACATGGTAATTAAATGAAAATGAATTTATTACTCCAGTGAGTGTATTTTGCACTATTTCATGGCTCAAATTCATTCATTTGTTGCATATATTCTGTTGAGTATAAAAGGAGGTGTCCCATAATTGGCCGGATTTAGTGTTCAGTACACCTTTAAGAATTATCGAGGGATTACAGTGAGGGTTTACATGAGAAACAAATAAATGAATTATGGATGGCCTAATTATTATATTATGATTCAATATAATTTGAGACTCTTTTTATTTGTTTCAGGAAAATTTGATGAGATTATGAAAAATCTGAGTAAAATCGAACATGCTCATGTGTACAGAAGGGAAGATATACCTGCAGAATTCCATTATACACACAATGACAGAATCCCTCCACTCATGCTCATAACAGATGAACACTATTCTCTCAGTATTAATAACTCAGCTAACGTTTGTGAGTATCTTAACCGATGAACACTATTCTCTCAGTATTAATAACTCAGCTAACAATCGTGAGTATAACCGATGAACACTATTCTCTCAGTATTAATAAACTCAGCTAACAATCATGAGTATAACCGATGAACACTATTCTCTCAGTATTAATAACTCAGCTAACGTTTGTGAGTATCTTAACCGATGAACACTATTCTCTCAGTATTAATAACTCAGCTAACAATCGTGAGTATCTTAACCGATGAACACTATTCTCTCAGTATTAATAACTCAGCTAACAATTGTGAGTATAACCGATGAACACTATTCTCTCAGTATTAATAACTCAGCTAACAATCGTGAGTATCTTAACCGATGAACACTATTCTCTCAGTATTAATAACTCAGCTAACAATCGTGAGTATAACCGATGAACACTATTCTCTCAGTATTAATAACTCAGCTAACAATCGTGAGTATCTTAACCGATGAACACTATTCTCTCAGTATATATTAACTCAGCTAACAATCGTGAGTATCTTAACCGATGAACACTATTCTCTCAGTATTAATAACTCAGCTAACAATCGTGAGTATCTTAACAGATGAACACTATTCTCTCAGTATTAATAACTCAGCTAACAATCGTGAGTATCTTAACCGATGAAAACTATTCTCTCAGTATTAATAACTCAGCTAACAATCGTGAGTATCTCTCTTAACCCTTTACCCAACAAAACGGCCAAAACCGGCCAAATAAAGCTTCAACAGCCTAAAATATCTTCGGTCTGTCTCAATAGAACCATACAAATATGGATATCATTGGAACCGGCTGCTTGACCACATTGTGATAGTTACAGTTAGCCCTGTGCCAATGCACACCATAGGTCGCCTCGCATATATAAGAGAATGCATTGGCCTAAAAAAAATCTTTTTTTACCATTTTTTCTTACATTCTTTAACAATTTTATAATTTTTAATGTGTTAAGCCAATGCATTCTCTTATATATGCGAGGCGACCTATGGTCGACTCGCATATATAAGAGAATGCATTGGCACAGGGCCATTCTGTTGGGTAAAGGGTTAACCCTTTCATGAGTTTAGCTGCCTGTTATTTGCAGAATGAGGTCGGTGGGATAGCATCCTAAATTCACCCTCTGGGGACCTGATTCTGCATGGCCTCATCTGCTATGGGAGACATAAACTCAGATTTGAAGTTCCCAAATGGTGAATATTGTGATGTACATGTACACCCATTCAGAGCTTTGATTATGCAATGTATCGTCTGCCAATGTGGGGATATATAGAAACTAAATTAAAAAAGAAATACATGTAGAATCTATGTGAAGAAGTTTCTATAGAAATTTGATAATAAAGAAACTTTCCAGAGAAGATGAGGCCTAAGCAGAATGAGGTCCCCAGAGGGTGAATTTAGCGATGCTAGCCCACTATGCAGGATAGCGTCACTAAATTCACCCTCTGGGACCTCATTCTGCAAATGACAGGCACACTAAGCTTGTTCATGACTGGAGCTTCCTGAAATATTGCAAAATCCCTGTGCCAATACATTTTTTTTACATGTACCTGGACATCCACACCCCCCCCCCCCCCACCCCAAACCCTGACTCAAACAACTTTTTCTCAGAAGAAGTTAATTTCTCGCCGTTTCAAGACTGCATATAGCATAATAAGCGATAAAACCATAAGATGATATTTTTGTCATGTAGGGGGTGGGGGGGGGGGGGGGGGGAAGAGATATCCTGACCTGGACATTTCCCCCACCCCAAACCCTGACTCAAATAACTTGTTCTCAGAAGAAGTTAATTTCTCGCCGTTTCAAGACTGTATATAGCAAAATAAGCGATAAAACCATAAGATGATTTTTTTGTCATGTAGGTGCTGGGTGGGGGGGGGGGGGGGAGATAGATATCCTGACCTGGAAATTCCCCCCCACCCCAAACCCTGACTCAAACAACTTTTTCTCAGAAGAAGTTAATTTCTCGCTGTTTCATGACTAAATAAAGCAAATTAAGTGATAAAACCATAAGATAATGTTTTTGTCGGTGCTGGTTGTGGGGGGGGGGGGGGGGGGAGATATCCTGACCTAGACATCTCCACCTCCCACCCCAAACCCTAACTCAAACAACTTTTTCTCAGAAGACCTGGACATTTGAAAAGAATTAATTAAAATAAAAATAAATTTAGATCTCAAATGTAATTTTTCTGGCTATTTCAGGATCAAACAATTGACTGTAATGTATAACATTATCCCTTTCCAAGTTGGGCGACAGTATCTTTGACACTTTCAATACTGGAGTTATGGCCCATGTCGATAATTATGGTTTTTGTTTATTAAATTTATGTTTCATAAAAAAGCCACTTCAATTTTCATGGGACGTTTAAATAGCACGCAGCAAAATATCAACAGTCATAAAAAATCGTAAGCAAAGGTACCTGTATGGCAATAATGACTCCGCTTTAATAAATACCACCGATTTCATTTGATGTCGATATCAGATTGGCGATTTTGATGTAAACATTTTATGCAAGGCAAAACCCCCAAAATCGTTCACACTATCTAGAGCTGGGCGGTTTTGAAATTTCAATCTCGGTACTGGTATTGGTAAATTTTCTTTGATTTATCTCGGTAACTGTACGGTACTCAGTATTGGCTCTTAATTATAAGTTTAAAGCAGGTAATCCAAGTTTTTAACAGAACAGTATAGGAAAGACCCACGGATTTACTACAATCGTGACTGCAGCTAAATTCAATTATTGGGCATGTACTGTGATGCCCTAAGTAAATGACCCACTAACTGGGGTTATAATCTGTTTATAACTGCGGTTAAACCGTAAGTGCGGTTTAGATAACCGTAGTTATATCACTTGACTGCTGTTACACAGCACATAAATGCGGACATTCCTGTATTTGAATTGTGATGGCGAAAAGACTAGCCATGAGTGATGGATCTGTCAGTGGATGGTACATGTATGACCATATACTTGACAAACAGTCATGGCAACTAAAACACGACACAACTACATGTATACATAGTATACCATGTGCATGGTTGTTCCTCTGAAACAGATACCAGTTTAACCGCGGATGGTATGTTTTAAACGCACAATCAGCCAGTTGTGGAATATGGTTTAACTGCATATTATAACTGCGGTTAACATTAAACGAAACGCGGTTAAACTGGGGTGTCACCACAGTTAGATGGGCCATTTACTTATGGCAGTACAGTAGCAGAACTCAAGCAAGTTTGACACGTACATTGTACTTGTGTACCAGTAGTTTATGTATGGCCATTGATTTGCCGCATCATTATGAGGCACCGTATTCACAGTGTTACGAGGCTTGACATCATTTACATTTTAATTCTGTCTTTGATTGGTTGACTGGAACTGCTGCTTGGTAGACACGCCCTGATCGTTCCGACTGGAATTACTTTTAGATAATTCATTTCTGTCCAAAATTGGAATACCTTGAGAGTAAACAATTTGTCTCGGCATGACTGCTTGTTTGGTCATTCATCACGTGGGCCATTCATCACTTTAGTTTTATTCTTGTGTTTTTCGTCATCATTTCAGTGGGTAACCATGGTTACAACAACAGCCTGTCGAGCATGCATCCATTTTTCTTAGCGATGGGGCCAGCATTTAAAGAGAAAACATTTATCGACACGTTTAACAATGTGGATATATACCCCATGCTGTGTCATATCCTCGACATTCATCCCGCTCCTAACAACGGTTCACTGGATAACGTCATCTCTATACTCAGAGAGGATGAAGATGAGGAAGAACAGAGCATGTCAACCTTCTCTACATGTAAGTAATTTTACCCTGTTAGATCGGGGGGGGGGGGGGGGGGGGGGTCAGAATTTTGTTTAAAGCATGTATGCTGATTTTTTCCTTTCAACCCTTGTTGGGACCCACCCACCCCCGTGTCCAAAATTGTTTACGTTTTCGGCTGTATATGAATTTCTGTGCATACTATTTGTGTCATGGATGTTAACATTGACATGTAAATAGGAACGAATCATTTTGGGGTCATTTGGCCAAAAAAACATGGCTGCCAGTGGCCATCTTGGATTTCAAAATTCAATCCATTAGCATGGGCTACAGGCTATACTGTTTGTCTGATCATCATGAAATTGTTCATTTATGTTAATATTGACATTCTAAGGTGTTTTAAGCCAAACTCATTGCAAAAACAGTGAAAGAGACTTGCAGAAAAAAAATTTGAGTTGCGGAAAGAATTGTTTGTTGGCGGAAAGAATTGTTTGTTGGTCCCATCGACCACCCCACCCACCCCGGCATACCCCGTTAGATCTTCAAACTCTCAAATGCGGTCGCGTTTGCGCCTGCAGCCCTCATAATTGGCTATGGCAATCAGTAATGCCAAAGCCATTTGCCAAAGCAAACTGGGCCATGGTAAAGGGTTGCTGTAGCAGATTGCCAAAGCCAAACAATCTTAAATAAGAGGGCCGCGTCTGGACACAACATGTCAACCTTCTCTACATGTAAGTAATTTTACCCTGTTAGATCTACAATCTGTCTTAACTGCGCTCGCGTTTGCGTCTGGACACCGCGATCTTGAAGATCGAGCCATTCAATAACCTAAGTTCAATTGCTTCTCTCTAATTGATTGATTGATTGAATGGAAATTTGCATGAGCATACACATGTACGGTATGCGGCTTATACGGACCCTGGCTCTTACGGACCCTGGCTCTTACGGACCCTGGCTTTTACGGACCACCGGCTGATACGGACCCTGGCTTATACGGACCCCGGCTCATACAGACCTCAATTAAAATATGCAATTTTCAAACTTATATTTATGAATTTAATATATAATTATGATTGTCTTTTCACACATATATCTTATTAATTGAGAATTTCAGTGATTTTTTTGGTAATTTTCAAACTTATGAATTTAACAGATTTTTTCGGTGATTTTCAAACTTATATTTCTGAATTTAATATATAATTATGATTGTCTTTTCACACATATATCTGTATTAATTGAGAATTTCGGTGATGTTCTGGCTTGAAAAAGCATTTATTGAATCGTGTTAATTAATCTTTTCACCGTTGTATAAACACGCGTGTGTGATCCCTTTGATGTCGTTGTATAAACAGACACGCGGTGATAAATGGTCAGTGAATGGTGATCAGGATGAATCCACTGAGTTTGATTTGTTACGAAAACATGTTAGTAAAAACACAACTTGTTTCAACTGATTTATTATCTGTTGAAAAAACACTCGTGTGTGATCCCTTTATATTGTTTTATAAAGAGACACGCGGTGATAAATGGTCAGTGAATGGTGATCAGGATGAATCCACTGAGTTTGATTTGTTATGAAAACATGTTAGTAAAAACACAACTGGTATATATTCAACTGATGGCAGACTGGCAGAACCATCAACAGGAGAAGCCTGGATCGACGACCAGGGCAAGATTGTATACTCAAGATACCCACTACCACTGAAATAAAGAACCCAAGAAAATGATGTCAAAAATGTGTTTTTTTTCTTCTTTTTTTTTCTTTTGCTTTCTTCATAATAAAAGCTAATATATGAGGGGTGAAGGAAAGGGCCTATTGGCCCTTTCGACCATCCCGGGGTTAGCCCCCCCCCAAATACTCCCTCCGATGACTGGCATAATTCCGCAATGTCTAACTGTGCTCCATTCGGCTTCGTCACAAGGTTATTGGCTGCATTGAACCTGAATGTTCCCGTTTGACACATCCAGTCGGGTTTGTGACACAGGTGAGTTATAAAAAAAATGTTAGGAAAACGAGTGAGACGACCGGAAAGTTGATGTCCTTGTGGATAGACTACTCGTCGATGAGGATAACTGCCAGCAAACTACTGAAAGAAGCCACCAAGCTGTTTAATTGAGGTCCGTATGAGCCAGGGTCCGTATAAGCCGAGGGTCCGTATAAGCCAGGGTCTGTATGAGCCGGAGGTTCGTATGAGCCAGGGTCTGTATGAGCCAGGGTCCGTAAGAGCCAGGGTCCGTATCAGCCGGCATTCACATGTACTATACATCAGATAATTAAATTAGACTACACAATAATAGGGTATATTTATCTTTCCCTCACCTGGTGTTATCCATTTGTTTCTTGAGGGTGATAAGCAAGTCAGGCTTGACCAAAGTGTAGAAGAACAAGCCACACATATATAATTATATATTAGTCATATACAAGTATCCTATAAAGCTACCGGTAATAAGCATATAAAATGCATGGAAGCCATCGTAATCATGACTACAAGAGTTTGATGCTCCGAGATAATTAAAAGCAATATGGAAAATAAATTTAAGTCACAATATAATTATAAAGTTGAAAAACGTTCCACATTTTCAAACAGAATAGGTGAATGTATGCATTATTTACCGCTCACATGTGAACAAACTGGAACCAGGGATCAGCATACTAATAATGATTAAGATAATGGAGCAATGTTCCATGGATTCCCCAGTAATATTTTTGTGTTCCCTTCTGGTTAAAGCAGGGACATATCCAGGCCGGTTTTCATACCGTTACTGGTTTGCACGCCCAAACTCCAGGCGCCCAAAAAAAAATTGAAAAAAAAACATAATTTAGTTTTTTTTCAATTCAGGTCCCAATTCATATCGTATCATATACAAAACATTTATATATTTCTATATATTGACATAAGACATTTAAGTTTATAAAAAGATTTAAGTTTAACAGTTGGAATCATTTCATCAGATGAAAAGTATGTTTGGCTTTATCTAGCTTTCATCTGTGAAAAGTCCAAATAGTTTGAGTTCAGGTTTGTAATCATCAGCCTTCAGTATTTCAATCAAATTCAAGTGAAATTACACAATATACAGGAACAGTGACAATTTGATCAAATCAACCAGGTTATCCGGTGGGATCTCATAACACCAAATGAATAATTAGCATAGAGATTAGTACTAATAGTAATTACCAACTTAATAGACATTGTTTCTGAACTACTAGTATATTATGTATGTGTATCTCACTTGAATATTAGAAAATAGCTTATTATATGAATTAGAGTGATAACAGTAAGTCTCATTTCAAGCAGGATAAGCATAATCCATTGAATGTAATCCATCAAATTGACCTCTCAGTAAAATTCAAAATACTGACTCAGAGAGCCCTAGATTAGCTCTCAATGCAATGGATTTTCAATAATGTTCCAGGGGGAGAACCCCCCCCCCCCCCCCCCCACCATCAGCAAGGGGACACCCCCTCCCGAACCTCCCCGCTCAGGCCTTCGGGATATGCCTTCGGCATATCATTGCCCGAATACAGGTGTCCCCAAAAAATCCCTGGATCCTTCACTGAGTTAAATTGAACACCATCACAGAGAAAATGTATCACCATCCGCTCTAGCCTAATCTGGTTCCATAAAAGACACCCAGCTCGATCCACCAAGTAGAGCATATTATTTGTGAGAACTATTCTACCATTCAGAGCCTCCAAAGTCAATCCAGGGGATTTAAATCTTGCAGATAACTCAGCTCCCTTGAATAATCGGTTCACAAAACTGCTGACACATCAAAATGCTCCTACAGCTCTGACACGTCAGACTCAACTTGTAAACCACTAAGTCTGGAAGGAACTGCTGCAGAGTGTTTACCACTAAGTCTGGAAGGAACTGCTGCAGAGTGTTTACCACTAAGTCTGGTAGGAACTGCTGCAGAGTGTTTACCACTAAGTCTGGTAGGAACTGCTGCAGAGTGTTTACCACTAAGTCTGGTCGGAACCGCTGCATAGTGTTTTGCATCGCGGGATCTGCCCGGAGTTTATTCACAGTGGCCCCAGAACGGCCCACCAATCGAACACACACCTGCCTCCTTCTCAATTTCCCTGCCGCATGCCGTCTGGCTATTTAGATTAAATTCTCTGTTACAATTGTGCCATTTAGGAAATTTCCCTCATATAGATGTGCCCCAAATGAACGATTGGTCTACTAAAACGAGAAGGCGAACCATCACGTGACTGGCAGAAAAAATTATATTCTAGAAGCAAAAAAACCCAGATTTTTATTATCCAAATTCGGAGCCCACAAAAAGGATGTGACCTTGTACCATCCATATTAAGCCGCTTCCAAAATATAGGTCCTAAATCAGACTGGCCAAGGGCCTTCAATTAATGATTGCTTTGATGCAAAATAAGTTTATGTTTGTCGTAAGTATGATCTAAACCAAAATTGAGAAGGAAGTCAAAAACCCATAACAGTATTGTATCCTCTGCGTACTTTACAGTAATGCCCTAAGTAATCGACCCCTTAACCACAGCAGAATTATGGGTAACTTTTCAGGATTTAGTCGGAAATATGGCTTGTTGCCATTCATTGGAAAGCTCTCAGTGATGAATGGCAACAAGCCATATTTCCGACTAAATCCTGAAAAGTTACCCATAATTCTGCTGTGGTTAAGGGGTCGATTACATAGGGCATTACTGTATTTTAGCTGAAAGCACATGCACGTGTTAATGACGTAGGATCTTGCATTGGTTCTATTTTATGCACATGTATAATTTCCAATCAATGGAGTGTGACTGAAAAGTAAATTCTGACCTTGTGTCGACTCTGTTTTATATATATTATTATATATTTTACTTTTCAGACATTGGTGTGCTCGTGTTTATTGGTCTAGTGAGTGGTGTCTTTTCTATCGCAGCCTGCCAGCAATACAGATATTCAATGAGGAAAAACAGACGTTCGATTAACACACTATCAACAGCATCATTTAAGTATACTAGAACACCTAACCACCAAGCTGCCAGATTACTCAACGAATCCGATGAAGAGTTATTCCCCTGAGGATAACAATATTACATTTTATACCCTTCTCATATTCAAATTTGCACCATATTTTTCACTCAGTTTTCACACATTGTGATGCACATTGAGTTTTTAACAAAAATATTTCCATAGAAGTATTGTATTGGATTGAAATTCCTGTTTGTAAATTTCATCACAATGTAAACATGCCTGCAAATAGAGTGTCTGTCATTTATCAACCTCGTCCACTAAATTCTATTTGAGCCTCCGTAAACCTCGGCTCAAATCCAATTTAGTGAACTCGGTTGATAAATTCCGTATAAAATAGTAACTCGTTTGAGATCCTCTATATATGATGCCATAATGAACATTTCGTATGTAAGAGTTATTGTGTGGGTATTGTTGGGACTGCTGTCTGCATCAACTAATGGGACCAGGCCTGCAAATAGTGTGTATGTCATTTGTGCAGAATGAGGTCCCCAGAGGGTGAATTTAGTGATGCTACTCCTCCCAGCAGGCTAGCATCACTAAATTCACCCTCCGGGGACCTCATTCTGCTTAGGCCTCATCTTCTCGATAGTATCTATAGTTTCAAATTAACATTGTTTTAGTTACTTTTTCCCTTCTATTCAGTTTCTATATCCACTAAATTGCAGAAGATAAATGTATACCTGTAATCGGTAACTAATGGGTGAACACCACCAACCTCAACTGGGGAACTTCAATCTGTTCGTAGGTCTCCCATAGCAGTTGAGGCCTAAGCAGAATTAGGTTCCCTGAGGGACAATTCAGTGATGCTAGCCTGCCATGTGGGGACCCAATAGGATAGTGTCACTAAATTCACCCTCTGGGGACCTCATTCTGCAAATGACAGGCACACTATTTGCAGGCTTGAATGTAAATATACTTCAGAAGTTCAGATATTAACCAGTGAATTAACCCTTTACCCAACAAACCGGCCAAAACCGGCCAAAAACGGCCAAATAAAGCTGCAACAGCCTAAATTATCTTGGGTCTGTCTCAATAAAACCATACAAATATGGATATCATTGGAACCGGCTCATTGACCACATTGTGATGGTTACAGTTATGCCCTGTGCCAATGCATTCTCTTATATATGCGAGTCGACCATAGGTTGCCTCGCATATAACGGTATAAGAGAATGCATTGGCCTAAAAAAAATCTTTTTTTAACACTTTTTACCATTTTTTCTTACATTCTTTAACAAATTTATAATTTTTAATGTGTTAAGCCAGTGCATTCTCTTATAT
The DNA here is from genome assembly GCA_032622095.1 of Siphonodentalium dalli. Classification (NCBI taxonomy): domain Eukaryota; kingdom Metazoa; phylum Mollusca; class Scaphopoda; order Gadilida; family Siphonodentaliidae; genus Siphonodentalium; species Siphonodentalium dalli. The sequence goes on from CP136061.1 coordinate 9,030,856, forward strand.
ATGCGAGGCGACCTATGGTCGACTTGCATATATAAGAGAATGCATTGGCACAGGACCCTTCTGTTGGGTAAAGGGTTAACTGATTTTTGGTTGATTATGTAGAGGGTATGTTATCAATGTAAAGCTGAACTGATCAAAGGGACTATTACAACTAGTGTTCAACTATCTAACGTCGACACCGATAGCTCCCACTGTCAACTCTGAATTTTGCCGTCGTCTAGTCAGAGCATTGTATATACTTCCCACAATAAGAGTTCAAAGTCTATAATGTACCGTATGGCTAGACCAAGTCTTCTCGGTCCACAACAGCTTGGGATATCGGTTGGGATGATATTGCGAAAGTTTTTTTTAAGTATTATTTTATAACTAATTTTGATCAGCGGTATTGAGATTTATCAAACTTAAGACCATATCCGAATTAGTTTCGTTTTTCAATGAGCCCCATCATGTATTATCTATAAACCATTATATAGTTTACATATGGATTCATGAAATGCATTTTATCATATAATTTATGCATTTTTAATTTTGTGCACCGGGGAATGTGTGAAATACAATACTGTGCAAATGTAAATATGAGTAAGGTTGATTTTTTTATCGTTTGTTTTTGGTTTGTCTGTCTACCTGCACTAATTAAAGGCACTTAATGATTTGAAGCCTCAACATATATACCTGGCAATGCTCACTAATATTTCATGTACATTATGGTTATCTAATGTATGGTCCAGGGATCAACATAGGTCGATAAATATGTTCCCACTCATCCAAATATTTTTGATAAATAATTCTTTTTTTTCCCTAATTAATTTTTTTTTACCATTGGCAAGTGGCAGCGCGACACCCCCTGTCACCACGTCTCAAGTGGCAGCGTGACATCCCCCAAACCTTCCCTGTCGCCACATCTCAAGTGGCAGCACGAACCCTGGACACCATTCTGCAGAAGAATGAATTGTTCAAATTAACAACAAGCTACACATTTCAGAGTCTAAAGCATTTCACTATCATTCACATTGTTGCTGCTATAAATACATTAATGCCCAAAGTAAGTGACCACTTAACCACAGCATAATTATGGGTAACTTATCAGGATTTAGTCGGAAATATGGCTTGTTGCCATTCATTGGAAAGCTCTCTTTACAAGATGTTTTTTGCCATTTAATTTTTCGCAAATAACAAAACTGGGTTTTAGCTCTTGAAATACTTAATTATATTATCCTTGCTAGATGTTGTTGGTAAATTCTGGACTTTTCATAGATACTTTTAGTGTTTAATTTGGTTGTCGGCAAATTTCTTATGTTGTAAATGCTGTGTGAAATTATCAATGTGACAGAAAATTTATGGCGCTATTTTTAGCTATGTGGCCTAGTGACCTGTGGCTGTATATGAATTCTGATCATTGCCTGATTGGCTTCATCACCTTATCATTGAATTTTTTGATTGGATGACACTGATGTAATGGTGGTAATGGAATTCTCCACTACTTCCTTTGGAATCTATAATGCGTAGCTTGTTCTAGAGTTTAATTTTAATTAGAATAGATGACTGAGATGTTGAAAACCAAGGGATTTTCTATCACTCGATGGACATAACACTTGGTGGACAGATGTTCCATAACTTGGCATAATATATATTTTTTACATCTGTTTTAAGGATTGTTACACTATTATCATGGCTATTTAACATAATCCTAGATTTTTTCATGTATTTTGGATTCATCAGCCATTTTTGGGCTTCAGCCATATCAAAACTTCAGGTCTACTAGACTTATGCCTATTTTCAAACTGATTTTTGACCTTATTAGTTCATATAAATCAATTTTGTTATGTGCGGCATATGTCACATGTCTGCAATTTAGAAAAATGCATGTTTTCGCCTTTATTTGAGCTGATTTTCGTCAAATTTTGGCTTCTGGATTAACCCTTTACCCAACAAACCGGCCAAAACCGGCCAAATAAAGCTTCAACAGCCTAAAATATCTTCGGTCTGTCTCAATAGAACCATACAAATATGGATATCATTGGAACTGGCTCCTTGACCACATTGTGATAGTTACAGTTATACCCTGTGCCAATGCATTCTCTTATATATGCGAGTCGACCATAGGTCGCCTCGCATATATAAGAGAATGCATTGGCCTAAAAAAAATCTTTTTTTAACACTTTTTACCATTTTTTCTTACAATCTTTAACAATTTTCTAATTTTTAATGTCTTAAGCCAATGCATTCTCTTATATATGCGAGGCGACCTATGGTCGACTCGCATATATAAGAGAATGCATTGGCACAGGGCCCTTCTGTTGGGTAAAGGGTTAATAGAAAAACATGGAGGTAATTTTGGTAGATTTGGACTTCGAAGCACCATAGATTGGCTGAATTGACAGAGGTCAAGTCATCAAAATAGCAGAAATTAGCATGTAAGCTTATAGGCAATTAAAGCACCGATCAAATAAGTCTATTAACTAGGTATGCTGACCAGATTGGACGCCAGTGGTTGTCTGGTCCATGACAGGGGTCCAGTTCTGTCCCATCCAGCTTTCTGTGGTCCAGTATTCTTCCCTGGCCATCATTGTAAAATACCTTAAATGGAGTGAAATGTGTTAAATCTTACTTTGGTATACGCGTTTGTGTTATAAAAAGTGTGGTTACTGCCGGGCAAGCTTTTATTAAACTCATAAGCCAGGCAAAGCAGTCCAATGACGATGGTCCAGTAATGAACGCTCTTTATTCTCGCTTGCTTTGCTGTCTGTTTCAACGGATTGCCTTATACACGGAAATTCCTATTTCATACAGCTTATTGGTGTTTTAAAACGTTTGAATGGTTTAAATGATAGTTTTTGAACATAATCTTAAAAGATATTTACATTTAACCACAAGATTTGCGTACTTTATCACATCTGCCAATATATTTCAACATGGACATAAACTTCGGAGGAAAAATGAATTTCCTTCTAATTTTTAAATATAAATAGTCAATTACCTTAAAATCAGTGTCCATATTTATTTGTATTTCTATGTATCCAATCCTGTTTCAGAACAGATGTCCGCAAATGTAATATTCCTGGACATTTGTTTTGAAGTAAGAATGAATACATATTTTCGGTTAATTTTAACAAACAAAATCGGTTTTCTTTTTACAATTAATTTAAATTAGTATTAGTGTTATTGTCAAAATACTGGCACTATTTTCTTAAATGCATACCTTGATTTGATGGGAATTCAACCTTTTATCAAAGTAAGGTATGTAATTTGAGAAAACTTAACCTTTTCCAAGTCATTTATTGGTATTTGTTTAACTTTAACCTTTTCCAAGTCATTTAATGGTAATTGTTTAACTTTTCAACATCAAAAAATGTTTTAACACGGTATGACAAAAATTATTGTTTATGCTTTTAATTTTTTAATTTTATAGCTACCATGGCATTATGCCATCTACGGGTTATGGGTTGGGCCCCTTTTTCCTTCCCTGGAGAGCTTTGGTTTCGTCGGTTTTTAGATAGGATCTGCGTTTATTAACGTGGCCGAGCTAACCTTGTACAACTTCTTGCGAGTAAAGGCCGAAAAGTTTTGTGTTCATATGCTTAATATGGCACAGGTTAGCGACTTGCAACTGAGGAAGATCCTATTGGTTGTATCTTTCTTTTGAGTTTTCAAAAACTTTACCTCTTTGGTCTTCTAAAATTTTAAAGTTTTACCTTTTTCCTTAAATTACAAATTCTTAGGTATCTTTGATTTTAATTACCCTCTTTCGATCTGTACGTTCTTAATTACTTTTCAAAATATTTCCAGCCGCTCCGTGACTTTGCTCTCCGACTCAAAATTTTATGCCAAGAACACGAGGAACACAGTGTCTGCATGTGATTGGGACCCTGACCCTAATATATCCCCTTTATTTCATATACTTTGCAGACACTCTCCTCTTGTTCTTGACATCCATTACATTTTTGCTCCGCCAATATTATGTGGGTAAAAATGACGAATATGTTTGAGGCGTTTTTCTTTCTTACTAAAACCTATGTTGACTAACAAATAGGCCATTTATGGTCTACCTGCCAGTGCTTCACTTTGACTTGTTTTCTGTCATTCTGGTGTGCTAGGTTTGGTGTTGCTTACCCTGGAACTCGTGTTACCTGGTCTGACACCCACTTACCTGATTGGTTACACATAAAAACAAATCCCAATCCGCGGTTCGTCCGGACTGCAGACCTTACCTTTTTTTTGCAGTCCGGTCCGCATCCCTACTATCAACAGACCCTGGTATAATAAACATCATCAAATACTCATTTCTGTCAAAAATATCATTTTTCGTGTATGGCTTATTACCCCTAGGCATGACTAAATAGTGTAACGACACCTTATCAGAGGTTATATATATATATAGAGAATATTCAATTGATTGAACTGGTTATGTGAAATAATTAAAGCGAGGCAGGGACATTGTACACGAACAAGTTTTACAAAATATTCCCTGCCTCGAATGAATTATTTCACATCACCAGTTCAATCAAGTGATTATTCTGTTTATTATATTCCACTATAAACATCTAATGTACCAGAAATCTGAAATAATACCGCCATTATACACATGATGCATAAATTTCTATAGCGCGTTTGAATGCATAACGCGCTAGTTAAAGTGACATAATTCACCAGTAAAATTATCATTTCTAATCACTCGAGAAATCAAGGTAAATTAAACAGGAATGTTATAAAACATTTTATTATATGCTTGCCTATAAAATAGCAGGAAATTACCACATTGTAGATCATTGTTTTTATCTCTTAGAACCCACAGTGAAATACGATGTCTTTATTTCACTCCAGATAGCATTATTTCACTGCAGGGCTTGAAACTAACACAAGCTGCCAAGGTCGATCAAGTGATCATTTTGTGCACACTGTCCACTAGCCAATCAAAAGGGACAAATTTACCGACGGCATGTGATCAATCGACAATTCTATGTTTGAGTCGCAGCATGTCAAATTAAACTTAGGCTCTTTCCTGTTTGTAAACACTGACACGTGCTCTCTTTAATTAAGTACAGTTAATGATTTAATTAATTAAGACTTAACTTAGCAACTTTGAGCCTAAATAAGCCACATATAATCAAAAGAATACCTACAGTTTTTTTGTATGAATACAGTAATGCCCTAATTAATCGACTCCTTTAACCACAGCAGAATTATGGGTAACTTTTCAGGATTTAGTCGGAAATATGGCTTGTTGCCATTCATCGGAAAGCTCTTCTCGAGAGCTTTCCGATGAATGGCAACTAACCATATTTCCGACTAAATCCTGATAAGTTACCCATAATTCTGCTGTGGTTAAAGGAGTCGATTAATTAGGCATTACTGTACCACAAACATCTCATTCGTTTCTGGAAAGAAATATTTAATTTTAATATTTAATTTTCACTCGCGGCTATCGCCCCCTCATGAAAACTTGATATTTCTTTCCAGGCACTCGTGAGATATTTCGGTATTCAAACAAAACCTGTAGGTATTCTCTATATAGTGGATGTGTAAAAGAAGAAATCCTGAGGGACCTACACATCAAGCCTTGATATAGTGTGTCCGTCATTTGCAGAATGAGGTCCCCAGAGGGTGAATTTAGTGATGCTACCCTGCATAGCGGGCTAGCATCACCAAATTCACCCTCTGGGGACCTGATTCTGCTTACACCTTGGCAGAATGAGGTTCCCAGAGGGTGAATTTGGTGATGCTAGCCCGCTATGTGGGGTAGCATCACTAAATTCACCCTCTGGGGACCTCATTCTGCAAATGACGGACACACTATTTCAAGGCTTGCAGCACATTAAGCCTTTAACTTAAGTTGGAAATTGCACAGAATATCTCTTTAATAATCTGCATGCACTCATATTTTTTGACAATAAACCGAAAACATGTTTTTATCTCTTGGCTTTTTATATAAACTGGAAATGGTTTGCTTTTTTTCTCTTAGCCTTACTTTAAAAGCATTTGTGTTCTCCACATCGTTGTTTTACTGTATATTTAACCCTTTGGCGAGTAGAACGACGTATATGTCGTCTATCGGATGAGGAGTAGAACGACATATATGTCGTTTCAGGAAGTGTTATTTTATTTAGACATAACTTCAATAAATCATATGATTTATAAATGATTTGTGTAGGACTTAATTTGATTAATATAATGTCCCGAATGTATAAGTGCAAATGATTATGATAACACATGTTAACAAAAAATGCACATAAATTAAAACGAATTATTGGACACTTTTGACCCAAACTTGTTAATAATTATTTTGCTATGAGTATGACGTTGACGTTAAATTTACTCATGACGTCATGTATATGACATTATAGATACTCTCCGAAGGATTAAATGCTCACATTCTGTCATTCATTCATATGGTCACAAACATGTTTTTATCTCTTGGCTTTTTATATAAACTGGAAATAGGTTTGCTTTTTTTCTTCTTACGCTTACATTAAAGGCATTTGCGTTCTCCACATCATTGTTTTACTGTATATTTAAATGCTCACATTCTGTCATTCATTCATATGGTCACAAACATTATTTGTTTTATGGTTTATGGCAATTATGCCAAAGGGGATGTCAGGAATGCTAACTTATTGGCAAGGTCCGCAAGCACCACACCGTTAAATTTACTCATGACGTCATGTATATGACGTTATAGATACTCTCCAAAGGGTTAAATGCTCACATTCTGTCATTCATTCACATTCATTGTTTTACTGTATATTTAAATGCTCATACTCTGTCATTCATTCATTCACATGGTCACAAACATTATTTGGTAAATATGTCCATCTTTGTACGTTAAAGATGTATTCAGCCAATTGCTACAAAACCTGTTCATCATCTCAGTATAGGCTAGATGAGGTTGGTGTGGGCAGGATATGGGGTTTATACTGAATACTAAGAATTAAGCTATTATGCTTACAATATACACTGAGATCAAAGTGTTAATTTCTACCAGATTCAAGCAAATAATTGACTGGAGCTTCCTGAAATTTTGCGAGAACCCTGTGCCAATGCATTCTCTTATATATGCGAGTCTCTCATAGGGAGCCTCGCATATTTTAGAATATTTCACCTCTCCCAGAAATGACAGCTTCTGATTGGTCGAGAGCCATGCACTATTATTGTATATTATATCTCACGTTACTTTCTCGCATTCTGATTGGCTGGCCACTGCTATACTATTTTACGATAGTACCCCAGTAGGATTCCTACATGCCTACTATTCTTTTTCTATTTATAGTAACAAACTCATTTCGAGAATCGGGCTGCCGCCTGAAGATAAGGCCAATTTTAAACTATACCTTGTGCGATATTTGTTGCAATATCGGTATAGCATTAGATTTATTGATGAATTGCAATGATCTTACAAATGTCCGATGATATCAAGCCAATGTATTTAATAGTTTGTCCGTTTAGTTGGCAAGCGGCCAGTCCTAATTTTTGCAGAGCCAGTGGACGTTATTTATAATTTCCTTTTCCGGTTAATCGAAGTTAAACAAGTTAATTCTAAAATTTCGACAAAATGTCTTTGCTAATGACGTATTTATATAAATTAATGTATGAATCATGAAGAGATGCTGTTAGATGTAACTAATAACATAGTTATGCTCCCGTGCCATCGTCAAATTATTGCCGTAAATTGTAAAATTGTAAAATCTGAGACCAATTTCCAAAATTCAAGGTAAATAAAAATGTTGAAATTGTGTGAGAATTGGCACAAATGTTCGATATAATATAATAAATAATGAATGTCTTGTCGTTGACTATGCCAAAATAGTGGTCCTCGAGGAGGAATAGTACCACTATTTTGGCATAGTCAACTCCAAGCCATTCATTATCTATATAATAGTGTTGTGCTAAATTTATCATACTACTTTTCAAAACTAGCATGCAAAATGCCATGAACAGAGCCAACTATCTCGAAAACAGATATCCTTACAGTAATGCCCTAAGTAATCGACCCCTTAACCACAGCAGAATTATGGGTAACTTTTCAGGAGTCGGATTTATGGCTTGTTGCCATTCGTCGGAAAGCTCTCGAGGTTGATTACTTAGGGCATTACTGTATGTGTCCACCAATTTACCTTAATAAGGCATGTCCAAATGAAATTAAAACATTACTGTGAACTTGCAAAGTGGCAACGTTTGGTTGAATTCACATTGTAATAGAGTTTCAGGTTTTCGTGCATTCAAAACAAAACCTAAATACTGCACGTTTCAGTTTATTTAACTTGATTTCACCACATTCTTGCAAACTGTTTATCGTTAAGTTAATACAGTGTATTAGTTTTCAGTTAAACGAGTTGTACATGATTTCTGTTAACCCTTTATCCAACAGAACGGCCCTGTGCCAATGCATTCTCTTATATATGCGAGTCGACCATAGGTCGCCTCGCATATATAAGAGAATGCATTGGCTTAACACATTAAAAATTATAAAATTGTTAAAGAATGTAAGAAAGGCCAATGCATTCTCTTATATATGCGAGGCGACCTATGGTCGACTCGCATATATAAGAGAATGCATTGGCACAGGGCATAACTGTAACCATCACAATGTGGTCAATGAGCCGGTTCCAATGATATCCATATTTGTATGGTTTTATTGAGACAGACCCGAGATAATTTAGGCTGTTGCAGCTTTATTTGGCCGTTTTTGGCCGGTTTGTTGGGTAAAGGGTTAATGTCTTATGAAGGGAATGTGAACAGTCCAGCAGTTGGTGCATGTTTGTAGGATACGGTTACGTAGTATGAATGCTACAAGTTTGAATTGTTCAGTGAAATATAATAAATAGAGCATCTCTTTTCATTGACTTAGGTAGGTATAGTACCCAGTGGGGTGAGTATAGTTCACTCCGCATCGTGTCCTGAACTACAGTAATGGCCTAAGTAATCGACACGTTAATATCTCTTTTCATTGACTTAGGCATGTATAGTGCCCAGTGGGTGAGTATTGTTCACTCCACTTTGCGTCGTGAATTATACCCATCCCAATGGTCACTATACCCGCGAAGTCAACTCCAACCCATGCTGTATTAAATACATTGGTCTAACAATATTTACTTTGACCTTCTATTAGCCTGTGCAATTTAAGAAGTTAATGTAGTGGGTATATATGTGTGTTATTGGGGGATGTGGGCGTTGGGGGCACAGTTAGTGAGAACCATTACGTAGTTCACACAATGTGTCCCACACATATCCACTACATTCATTTCTTAAATGCCCACAGAATTTTCTATTCACATTATATACAGCATAATCCATATTCTATACACCCCCCCCAGATCACATTATATACAACAGTTTGTATAATATTCTATACAATTATAAAGAGGAATCTCCAAAACATTGTACGGTTATGTAGTATGCATGCTACAATTTCGAATTGTTCGGTGAAATATAATAAATACAGCATCTCTGGTTGTTGACTACGCAGGTATAGTGCCCAGTGGGTGAGTATTGTTCACTCCGCTTCGTGTCTTGAACTATACCACCCCATTGGTCACTATACCCGCGAAGTCAACTCCAAACCATGCATTGGTCTAACAATATTTACTTTGACCTTGTATTAGCCTGTGCAATTTAAGAAATTAATGTAGTGGGTATATGTGTGTGTTATTGGGGGATGTGGGCGTTGGGGGCACAGTTAGTGAGAACCGTTACATGGTTCACACAATGTTCCCACACACACCCACTACATTCATTTCTTAAATGCCCACATAATTTTCGATTCACATTCTATACAAAATAATCCATATTCTATACACCCCCCCCCCCCCCCAGATCACATTATATACAACATAATCCATATTCTATACAATTATAAAGAGGAATCTCCAAAACATTGTATTATCAACTGATCTGGTCGAATAAACTATGGACATGTTGTCTTATCTGGTTGAATAAACTGAACATGTTGTTTTTGTCAAGGTACCGAGGTGTATTCTGTGCTTAATTTTGATCAGGTCTCTACTGCCAGTTTATTATTCTCGATGGAAGGGGAATAACTCTAACATGTATTTCTTAGTTTTGAATTATGATGCATTCTGGGTTAAATAATGGGGGTGAAGCTGAGGATCTCTTATCACTTGGTGGACACTCCTAGGCCACGGCTGTTCCGTATTCCTAGTGGAATATATATATTTTTGGTTCCTCTTCCACTTTGTATTATTTATTAATATGGATTATGTTATGTATAATGTGATCTGGGCATTTCAAAATTAAGTGGGCCTTTAACTCTTTCATTGCCAATCTTGCATAAACTGCGAGTTACCCAGTTACCCAGCTGCCAATAGCGCATTTATGCGAATTCGGGGTGCATCTGGTATAAGGGATATAATTCTATTGTTGTTTTTTTACATTACGAAGGGGGGTCAGTTATTTTCTAAATAGAGTGATGGTGTGTGCTGATAATTTAGAAAAAAGGTCAGTCAAGGTCATGCAACTCATGACTTTCTATGAGTACAGTCCAAGCCAGAATATACCGTTGACGAATTCACTTTTGGTGGGATGCGATTGATGAGTGGAAAATATATACATAAAATACTGTAAAATACATGAATTTACATCCAGAATGCTTGGCACTGGGTGTATGTCCATGTGGCATGGTGGCCAAGCCTGCAAATACCGTGTCTGTCATTTGCAGAATGAGGTCCCCAGAGGGTGAATTTAGTGACGCTACCCCGCATAGCGGGCTGGCATCACTAAATTCACACTCTGGGAACCTCATTCTGCTTAGGCCCTCAACTGATATGGTAGACCTAGGATCAGATTGAAGATCCCCAGTTGAAGTTGGTGATGTTCACCCATCGGGCACCTCGATAATGCATTTTATCTGCTGCAAATTAGGGAAACTTCCCAGAAGGGAAAACTAAAAACAATGTTAATTTGATACTGTAGATACTTCCCAGAAGATGAGGCTTAATCAGAATGAGGTCTCCAGAGGGTGAATTTGGTGATGCTAGCCCACTATGCGGGATAGCATCACTAAATTCAACCACTGGGGACCTCATTCTGCAAATGACAGACACGCTATTTGCAGGCTTGGAAATAACTCATGATTGTTTTATAGGTAACCCCACAGTGAGCCTCACATAGATGGAAGCATGCACTACAGAGTGTCGTCTGCTCCAGTCTATGTGGGGCTCACTGTGGGTTACATAAGCCTGACTCTTGAGCAGGCCTCAAAATATTGTATTGGACATTTGCAGAATGAAGTCCCTAGAGGGAACACCATCACTAAATTCACCTTCTGGGGACCTCACTAGAGGGAACACCATCACTAAATTCACCTTCTGAGGACCTCACTAGAGGGAACACCATCACTAAATTCACCTTCTGGGGACCTCACTAGAGGGAACACCATCACTAAATTCACCTTCTGAGGACCTCACTAGAGGGAACACCATCACTAAATTCACCTTCTGAGGACCTCACTAGAGGGAACACCATCACTAAATTCACCTTCTGAGGACCTCACTAGAGGGAACACCATCACTAAATTCACCTTCTGAGGACCTCACTAGAGGGAACACCATCACTAAATTCACCTTCTGGGGACCTCACTAGAGGGAACACCATCACTAAATTCACCTTCTGGGGACCTCACTAGAGGGAACACCATCACTAAATTCACCTTCTGGGGACCTCACTAGAGGGAACACCATCACTAAATTCACCTTCTGGCGACCTCACTAGAGGGAACACCATCACTAAATTCACCTTCTGGGGACCTCACTAGAGGGAACACCATCACTAAATTCACCTTCTGGGGACCTCACTAGAGGGAACACCATCACTAAATTCACCTTCTGGGGACCTCACTAGAGGGAACACCATCACTAAATTCACCTTCTGAGGACCTCACTAGAGGGAACACCATCACTAAATTCACCTTCTGGGGACCTCACTAGAGGGAACACCATCACTAAATTCACCTTCTGGGGACCTCACTAGAGGGAACACCATCACTAAATTCACCTTCTGGGGACCTCACTAGAGGGAACACCATCACTAAATTCACCTTCTGGGGACCTCACTAGAGGGAACACCATCACTAAATTCACATTCTGAGGACCTCACTAGAGGGAACACCATCACTAAATTCACCTTCTGGGGTATTCTGCTTAGACCTCATCTTCTCTGAAAAGTACCTTTATTTAGAGAGTTTCATTTTCTTTTTTTTAGTTTAGTTTCTCCATATGCCCAAGTTTACAGCCAACACAATGCATAATCGATGTGCCCAATGGATCACCATCTGGGAACTTAAATCTGTGTCTAGGTCTCCCATAGCATATGAGGCCATGCAGAATGAGGTCCACAGAGGATGAATTTAGTGATGCTAGATCTCTGCGCTGTCATTAAATTCACCTTCTGTGGACCTCATTCTGCAAATGTCCGGCCTTTCAATCCTGCTCTTGAGGTATCAGGACCCAAGCCTGCAAATAAATAGTGTGTCTGTCATTTGCAGAATGAGGTCCCCAGATGATGAATTTAGTGACGCTATCCCGCATAGCGAGCTAGCATCACTAAATTCACCCTCTGGGGACCTCATTCTGCTTAGGCCTCATCTTCTGGGAAGTACATGTATATACTATAGATTCTTCTAGGAAGTATCTATAGTATCAAATTAACATTGTTTTTAGTTCCATTTCCCTTCTAGGAAGTTTCTATATAACCTAATTTGCAGAAGATAAAATTCAAAATTGAGGGGCCCAATGGGTGAACATCACCAACTTAAGCTGGGGAACTTCAATCTGATCTGCTATAGCAGTTTAGCGCCTTAGCAGAATGAGGTCCCCAGCGGGCTAGCATCACTAAATTCACCCTCTGGGGACCTCATTCTGCAAATGACAGACACGCTATTTACAGGCTTGTCAGGACCGTAATCAATCAGATATTTTTTCACCTTATCTTTAACCAAGGAGAGGAGATGTTATTGTTTTTTATAGTATTACTCTGGGCGTATTATATAAAGTTATTATACAATGTTGTGTGCACAACCTGGACGAGTACAAGAAAAACTCATACTGTACACAACATTGTATAATGACATTTTTATTATCCATCTGTATGTTTATCCAAATTTGGGAATAAACTTTAGTGGTTATTTTTTATATTTGTCGGCACTTAATTCTCTATAAAAGCCTGTATATGATCACCAGAAAGCATGATTTGGAACAGTAAACATGGAAATGAAAAAAACTCGGAAGTGAAATGTCTGCTAAATCTACCAGTGTTGCGCGCGCATCACAATTTCACCGATTCATTTCGCAATGTTAATTCGTGACGTCACAGAGTGCTGATAAAAAAGTGATATTGAACACTTGGGAGTCCAATATGACATTCGGCAGTCAAATATGACTTTTTCCCGGATTATCACGTGGCGGCTTTTGCCCTATCGTAAATAGTGTTAGTTAAGGGATGGATAATAATATATATTATAGCATTTTTTGTTGAAAAATCATATTTTTTAAAACAATTTTTGTTTGAAATATATGTAACAGAAGGGTCTCCTGAAATTTGTTGCATTTTAATTTTGTTGGAAGTGTTGCTAGGAGTATGTTAAGTGTGTCTAGGAAGAGAGAGAGCATCTTTAATTGTGTTGCTAGGAAGTCTTTAACCCTTCCATGATGGGAGCTTTCTGAAATTTTACAAAAACCTTGTGTCAATGCATTCACTTATACATGTATATACGAATCTCCCATCGGGAGCCTCACATATATAAACCTTGTGTCAATGCATTCACTTATACATGTATATACGAATCTCCCATCGGGAGCCTCACATATATAAACCTTGTGTCAAAGCATTCACTTATACATGTATATACGAATCTCCCATCGGGAGCCTCACATATATAAACCTTGTGTCAATGCATTCACTTATACATGTATATACGAATCTCCCATCGGGAGCCTCACATATATAAACCTTGTGTCAATGCATTCACTTATACATGTATATGGGAGTCTCCCATCAGGAGCCTCACATATATAAACCTTGTGTCAATGCATTCACTTATACATGTATATGCGAGTCTCCCATCAGGAGCCTCACATATATAAGAGAATACATTGGCCAAACAATATTGACCTTGACCTTTTAAGCCATGCATTCTCTTATTCTTCCTAACGGGGAATAAGAGGATGCTGCACCAGCGCAGCTCCCATCATGAAAGTGTTAACTGTCTTGCAAGGAAGAAATAGAGTGTCTAACTATTTGGTGACTGGATAATAGAGTGTCTAACTATTTGGTGACTGGATAATAGAGTGTCTAACTATTTGGTGACTGGATAATAGAGTGTCTAACTATTTGGTGACTGGATAATAAAGTGTCTAACTATATTTGGTGACTGGATAATAGAGTGTCTAACTATTTGGTGACTGGATATTTGCTGATAGCTGCCTAATTCTTATACATTCAATTTGTTATGTAGCGATATTTTATTTATTAATAGTATTTCATTATTATGCTTGTTTATCACATATAACTTACATCATATACCGAACTGCCCAGTGTCGTGGTGACAGGGGGTGGGCTTGGTCAAAATTTTCAACATTTGGAAATTTCATGCGTGGCACAACATTATGGTTGTTCTTATTGCATGATATTCCAACCAGTAATTAGTGGCGAATTTGTTGCGTTTAAACCAACAGTAGATTAAAGGTACGGTACTCAATCCGATTAAGCACCCCTCAATTACTATTTATTTGGCTTCGGGGGTAAAAAATATTTGATTCGAATCGAGGAACCCATTCATCAAAGCTCAGTGATTAGATATCGATTTTTTAAATCTATTATTTTTCACCACCTGGAATATTTAGTGGCCCAGTAACAGTCGATGAGAAGACCAAATAGCAGATGAAGATGGATAACTCTAAAATCAAGTGGCTTTTTTGTATCATATATTTGGCTTTTTTGTGTCAGATAATTTGACAAACCGGCAAAATTTGATTGTACAAAATGTTGATAAATAACAGGTTTTGGGCAATTTTATACTGTGGACTGTGGTTAGCTTATTTTTGGGCAATTAATCGATTCTGATAACTGAAGCGGCATTTCAAAACAAAAAATTGTTGTTGGAATCTGATGATATGGGGACCATCGAATCGGATTGAGTACCTTTAAATATATTTGGTTAAATAATTATGATATCATAAAGGTAGAATATTCTTCTTTTGTTCAAAATGTTTGGTATGAAATGGCCGAAAATATGTTAGGCTTGCAATCAGTTGAAATGGCTATCAGTTTAAATGGCTATCTGTTTAAATGGCTATCAGTTTAAATGGCTATCAGTTTAAATGGCTATCAGTTGGATATTTTCTAACGTTAGGGGGTGTCACCAGAGGTACCACCAACACAATGGAGTAAATGAGGTTATAATTCTAAACGGGTCGATGCTTCTCAAATATTGTGGGGGGGGGGATAATAGTACAGGGGAGAAATGTCCTCAAAATTAAATAATAGTACAGGGGTGAAATAATGGGGTAATTTCCCAACACATTCTCTTTGTTTAGCCCTCGTAGAACCAAGAGAAAATGTGTTAGATCTTAGACATATTTTGAGAAAATCCATTTTGGAATACCAGGGCATTTTGCAAAACGAGACCCTTAAACATATTTTATTGAGATAATTATAATATCACAAAGGGATAACAGTAGCATATTCCTTATTTGGTAAAAATTTTGGTATGACAAGGTAGTTAGAATTGGGGGTGGGATGTCAGGTTTTGAAATTTCCAACAATTGGAAAACTGGAGCTACTACCCAAGCTTGCAAATACATGTAGCTTGTCTGTCATTTGCAGAATGAGGTCCCCAGAGGGTGAATTTAGTTACGCTATCCTGCATAACAGGCTAGCATCACCACTTACACCCTCTGGGACCTCATTCTACTTAGGCCGTCAACAGCTATGGGAGACCTATGATCAGATTGAAGTTCCCCAGTTGAAGTTTGTGATGTTCACCCATTAGTCACCTTGATTATGTATTTATCTTCTGAAAACTAAAAACAATGTTAATTATCTTCCCAGAAGATGAGGCTTAAGCATAAGGTGAATTTGAGCAGATGGTGAATATCCACTAAATTCATCCTCTGGGGACCTCATTCTGCACATGGTAGACATGCTATTTGCAGGTTGGAGCTATCACAACCCAATGGGGGTGCTATTGTAAATTTCAAGGTTGTACACCCACCCCCCCCCCCAAATAAACTGTAGTCACATCCCTAGAACAGCCTAGCCTACCTCCAGGGATGTCTCTGTTGACTCCATCTTGGTTTAGAATTTTCCAACTGTTGCCTCAAATTCTCCGGCTCTTGCAAATTTCAAACATGACCCATATTGTTGAAAAATTATGTTGACTAGAAATTTCACGGAAAGTTAAAAAATATTTTCATCCTATTTTTATTATGAAATTTGCAAATAATATCAAACATGATGGTTACAACTGTGGGAAATTTTGACCAAAGTGTTGGTGAAAGGGCAACCGTCACCCCCGCCCTGTCACTACGTCCCTGTGTACATTCTTGTTACGTTTCCTCTCTTGTCAGCAACCATCACGTCGGTCTCACACCCTGGTGGAGCAGAATGTAACTTGTCTTTAATACACTAACATTTTATGTTGTATTTTAATTGTTCGTGAATGGGTCACTCTCATCAAAAAAGTGCTGAAGGGTACACAGGGTTTTAAAATGTGCTGATGGGTACACAGGGTTTGTGATCGGAACTAACACAGTTACTTAAACTGTTTCTGAAAGTCTGTCGCCTATCAGCAGTTTGTTTTCAGTTCATTTTAATGTTCATTTGAACGTAAACAATTATTCTCTAACATAAATCATGGCAGATACGAAAACTAAACGTCATTTAGATTGAAATTTCAAAACCTGTGTACCCTTCAGCACATTTTCCAAACCTGTGTACCCTTCAGCACTTTGTTTGGTGAGAGTGACCCCTTCAGCGTTAGTAAGGCCAAACACAGAACAGGTGGATGGTGATTGGAATACCGAGAACAGGACAATGGTGATTCAAATACCGAGAACTCACCGTGATGTCATGTTGACTCGTTTGGATTTTCACTTCCCTAAAACTGGGATGTGAAATCCTATTCTCCATTAAAACATGTTCTCGATGCAAGTTGTCATCTTATCTGTGTTCAAATCATCACTCACATATCTCGATTTGTGGCCTACCAACTACTGTACTCAAAACACAAAAACATGGATTCAAATATTCCTACAATTATCGTCTGCTTGTGTATCAATAATTGCCTTATGATCACATTCCTATTATTTGTATCATTTTGTTCGGCTGATATTTTGACTTTATACATCAATAAATTATATAGAACATGATATCGACTGTTGTTTTATGATGCTAATCATGTGTCGTGTTGCAATGATATAACATAATCACATTTTAGCAAGGAAAAACGATCTCGAAATGGCTGGGGTTAAACAAATTAATATTGATTTCCTTATCACAACCAAAGAGGAAGTAAATACACCTTCAAGAAAATGGTTCCATTGTAAATGTGTCTTCATGTTGACAAAATTATTACACCACCTTATCACTCATGTTTATCTCACAGCCAACTCTAAATAACCCAACACAAAACGAATGTCATAATTATATTCTAACTAGCAGGGTGCCCCGACTTCGTTTCCCCTCTGCTTGGCGCGATTTGACCTTGAATTGACAATTTTGAAGGTCGGGGTCACGATTTGACACGTCCAAAACACTCCCATGACAAAAGTACCCCTATGTATCAAATTTCGTCGAAAGGCGCGATTTGACCTTGAATTTACCATTTTGAAGGTCAATGTCAGGTCGGGGTCACGACTTGACCCGTCCAAAACACTCCCCGGACAAAGGTACCCCTAGGTATCAAATTTCGTCGAAAAGCACGATTTGACCTTGAATTGACCATTTTGAAGGTCAATGTTAGGTCGGGGTCACGATATGACCCGGACAAAAGCACCCCTAGGTGTTGAAATCCGTCCGGCAGTTTTCCCGGCCATTGTTAACAAACAAACAGACCCGTAGCGATCATATTCCACCAGTACACAAGACCCGTACAGATCATATTCCACCAGTACACAAGACCCGTAGAGATCATATTCCACCAGTAAAAAAACCTTGGAACTTTTTTAAGTTTTGACGGGGAACCTTATAAAGTCAAACAAATAACACGGAATATATCTCTTAATGATTATCTGTTCCTTAATAGTGTACTTACTTAAATCGTGAATTTCGAGTTGGGATCTTCGCCTACAGTGAAGTGCATTATTAAGAAACAGATAATAACAAAGAAATATATTCCCTGTGTAATTTTTTCGATTTTATAAGGTTCCCTGTCAAAACGCCAAAAAGTTCCAAGGTTTTGTACTGGTGGAATATGATCTCTACGGGCGTTAGCCATAGTAGAGATTCATGGCATAATCTATAACATCATTTCAGAGTTTGTCTGTCTCTCTGCATGTCCGCAATAGAAATTATGGAAATTATTTCAAGCCTATTAAGGGTTTTAAATGTACTCAATCCGATCAGATGCTCCTATTTGTTTGGCTTCGGTGGGGTAGGGGGTAAACATATTTGATTCGAGTTGAGGAACCCACCCATCAAAGCTCAGAGTTAACAGATATCGATTTTTGAAGTTTGTTATTTCTCGAGATGTGCAATTATGTGTGGCCCAGAAACACTACGTCAAACGGACGATTTCGTAACAAATTGTGGATGAAGATGGATAACTCTAAAAACAAGTGATAATACAGCCATATTTCGTTGAACAAAATGTTTATAAATAACACGTTTTGGGAAATTTTATAGACAGTGGTTAGCATTATTTTGTTGCAATTAATCGATTTTGATAACCAAAGCGTATTTTGAAGAAATGTTGTTGTATCTTGGTGATATGGGGACCCTCTGATCGGATTGAGTACCTTTAATAAACGCTCTTAAAATGTCACTTCTGTTAAAAGCGCTGGTAAAAATTACTTATCTTGGTTAAAAACGCTCTTTAAAACACTTTTTTTTATATCAATATCTCCGGCGTTAGTTATTCAATGTAATCACTCCCTTCCATTTAATCAGAATATCTCCGGCGTTAGTTATTCAATGTAACCACCCCCCTTCCATTTCATCAGAATATCTCCGGCGTTATAGTTATTCAATGTAACCACCCCCTTCCATTTAATCTGAATATCTCCGGCGTTATAGTTATTCAATGTAACCACCCCCTTCCATTTCATCAGAATATCTCCGGCGTTATAGTTATTCAATGTAATCACCCCCTTCCATTTAATCAGAATATCTCCGGCGTTAGTTATACAATGTAACCACCCCCTCAATTTAATCAGAATATCTCAGGCGTTAGTTATTCAATGTAATCACCCCCTTCCATTTCATCAGAATATCTCCGGCGTTAGTTATTCAATGTAATCACCCCCTTCCATTTCATCAGAATATCTCCGGCGTTAGTTATTCAATGTAATCACCCCCTTCCATTTAATCAGAATATCTCCGGCGTTAGTTATTCAATGTAACCACCCCCTTCCATTTAATCTGAATATCTCCGGCGTTAGTTATTCAATGTAATCACCCCCTTCCATTTAATCAGAATATCTCCGGCGTTAGTTATTCAATGTAACCACCCCCTCAATTTAATCAGAATATCTCCGGCGTTAGTTATTCAATGTAATCACTCCCTTCCATTTAATCAGAATATCTCCGGCGTTAGTTATTCAATGTAATCACCCCCTTCCATTTAATCAGAATATCTCCGGCGTTAGTTATTCAATGTAATCACTCCCCTCAATTTAATCAGAATATCTCCGGCGTTAGTTATTCAATGTAATCACTCCCTTCCATTTAATCAGAATATCTCCGGCGTTAGTTATTCAATGTAACCACCCCCTCAATTTAATCAGAATATCTCCGGCGTTAGTTATTCAATGTAATCACTCCCTTCCATTTAATCAGAATATCTCCGGCGTTAGTTATTCAATGTAACCACCCCCTCAATTTAATCAGAATATCTCAGGCGTTAGTTATTCAATGTAATCACCCCCTTCCATTTAATCAGAATATCTCCGGCGTTAGTTATTCAATGTAACCACCCCCTCAATTTAATCAGAATATCTCCGGCGTTAGTTATTCAATGTAATCACTCCCTTCCATTTAATCAGAATATCTCCGGCGTTAATTATTCAATGTAATCACTCCCTTCCATTTAATCAGAATATCTCCGGCGTTAGTTATTCAATGCAATCACCCCCTTCCATTTAATCAGGCCACTCATTTTGAAATACATACAATCCTCATCACATATCACTTGTTAGTAAGATTGCATATTAATCGCTATATAATATAGTGAGCCCGATTATATATAATATAGTGAGCCCGATTATATATAATATAGTGAGCCCGATTATATATAATATAGTGAGCCCGATTATATATAATACAGTGAGCCCGATCATATCCTTGTTAGTAAGATTGAATATTAATCGCTATATAATATAATGAGCCCGATCATATCCTTGTTAGTAAGATTGAATATTAATCGCTATATAATATAGTGAGCCCGATTACATCCTTGTTAGTAAGATTGAATATTAATCGCTATATAATATAGTGAGCCCGATTATATCCTTGTTAGTAAGATTGAATATTAATCGCTATATAATATAGTGAGCCCGATTACATCCTTGTTAGTAAGATTGAATATTAATCGCTATATAATATAGTGAGCCCGATTATATCACTTGTTAGTAAGATTGAATATTAATCGCTATATAATATAGTGAGCCCGATTATATCACTTGTTAGTAAGATTGAATATTAATCGCTATATAATATAGTGAGCCCGATTATATCCTTGTTAGTAATATTGAATATTAATCGCTATATAATATAGTGAGCCCGATTATATCCTTGTTAGTAAGATTGAATATTAATCGCTATATAATACAGTGAGCCCGATTATATCACTTGTTAGTAAGATTGAATATTAATCGCTATATAATATAGTGAGCCCGGTTATATCACTTGTTAGTAAGATTGAATATTAATCGCTATATAATATAGTGAGCCCGATTATATCACTTGTTAGTAAGATTGAATATTAATCGCTATATAATATAGTGAGCCCGATTATATCACTTGTTAGTAAGATTGAATATTAATCGCTATATAATATAATGAGCCCGATTATATCCTTGGCGTATTGGCTGACCGAACACGATTCGGTATTTTGCGAGATGTAATTAGCTTTTCGCTTGTTATAAAACGGAACGTATTATGTGTTCGTTCTGTCCGTCCGCCATTTTCGTTTCTGGCGATTAGCATTAGTTCTACTGAACTTTGGAAATAAATATGGTTTGAATGGTCACTATCACATAATACAAGTTTTTAGAGGCTATAGCCGCCTATTTTCGCCAGAATTACGACCCTCTGCATGTTGAAATTTGGGCTCAATCTTCTTTTGCGGAAGATAATGTTAGTTTATGTTGATTTAAAGGAGTGATTTTTTTTTTGCAAATTTAAATCCGTTAAATACAGATCAAGTTATTTTTGGGTTCCATCCGCCCATTTTTTTTTCAGAGATATAGACTTTTTTGTTATTGAAGTTTTTTTTCTTCATCAGAAACTCGTTTTTTGTTTGGCAAGGGACGGTTGGTGGGCGGCCCCAAACGATATAACATAGCCGTTTAATGATGGATTCTGAATGTTTGGTATGTCATTTTATTGTCACGTGTCACACAGCAAATCAGGCCTGGCCTGCCCCGAATTTTCTAAACAGAGTTAAGTCACGTGTTTCTATGTATATAATGTTACGTCAGTTAGTGTGATAACTTAAAAGAACGTCAACCAAGTTTGTATATGGATCATTTACAACAATATCTCGAACGAGTTCGGTAACCAGGTTTTTCCGATTTTTTACGTGAGTTACGCCCTTAGTTTGTCTATTTTTTATAGCAATTTTATGACCGTTAGCGCGATAACTTGAACAAACTTCAACTGATTCGATTCGTATTTATTGGTTGTATGGACATTTCACAGCAATATCCCGATTTAGTTCGAAGGCCAGGTTTTTACCTGAGTTATGGTTCTTTAGTTCATCCATTTTTAGTGATTCTCGGTCCGACATATCTGTGCAAAATAAACTCAACCAGAGCCATCTTTGATGCGCAACACTTGTTTGATTTTTAGAATCGGGTTTTCTTGGTTTCCGGATGCTAAATCCAGAAAGGGTTACCACATTTGAGACTTTTTTTTAACTTATAATTTTGTTTCATTTGTTATCAGTTGATATAACTGTACCAACAGCTGTGATGGTTTATCCTTATAAAATTCATTTTTGAAACAGACCAGCATGCGTATAGTATTGCACACAATGGCGTGTCGACGGGGGGGGGGGCATATTATTCCACGCATGCGTAGTATTGCACACATGACGTGTCGACGGGGGCGTATTATTCCACGCCTGGTGGGATACGTTAGGGTTATTTATATCACACGGAGTGTTTAATTCATACTCAGGGTCACTGGGCGGTGCTTTCTTTAATATGGTTTAACTATGTTAATATGTATACCTGAAATATCGAGCACAAACAGACCGTAGACACAAATAAAACGCTTGGGTGATACAAATATACGCACCGGTGGATTCAAATAAATTGTTTCTCACGGCAGAGCATTACGTGCATGCACTAAACAGTAAGTTGTATAAGGTCGGACCAACATGGACGTCCTAAAACGGACGTGGTAACAGGGGTTTCTCGTCTCATCTCCAAACTTTCCAACAGTTCCAACATAAAGTTCATGCCTGGACAACATTAGTTTGAAATTTCACAAAAAATTAGGCTGACAATATTCTCATATATAGTAGGAGTCGGGTATATGTTATTTTTAGATGGACAGTCGCATAACAATTCTTCTATATATATCATCGAAATTTGTTATTGAAATGTCGGAAATGTTCCAACCTTATGGGGTGTCAGGGAAATGTTCCAACCTTATGGGGTGTCAGGGAAATGTTCCAACCTTATGGGGTGTCAGAGAAATGTTCCAACCTACCGGGAGTCCGTGGATGTCAGGTTGGAAACTTCCGACCGTTGTAAATGTTGAGGTACCAGATCAGGGACGTGGCTAGATGGTCCCCGCTAGGGGCGCCCACCTTGAAAATTCCAACTGACCCCCCTGTGATCAGGACCCACATGTGACATGCACATGTGATCGGAACCACTGTGACCGAGGCCCATGCACATGTGATCGGAACCATTGTGGCCGGGACCCATGCACATGTGATCGGAACCATTGTGACCGGGACCCATGCACATGTGATCGGAACCATTGTGGCCGGGACCCATGCACATGTGATCGGAACCATTTTGACCGGGACCCATGCACATGTGATCGGAACCACTGTGACCGGGACCCATGCACATGTGATCGGAACCATTGTGACCGGGACACATGCAGGGACCGATGTGAGCGGGACCGCTATATCCGGGACACGTAACGGGGACCGATGTGAACGGGACACGTAACGGGGACCGATGTGAGCGGGACACGTAACGGGGACCGATGTGAGTGGGACACGTAACGGGGACCGATGTGAGCGGGACATGTAACGGGGACCGATGTGAGTGGGACATGTAACGGGGACCGATGTGAGCGGGACACGTAACGGGGACCGATGTGAGCGGGACATGTAACGGGGACCGATGTGAGTGGGACACGCAACGGGGACCGATGTGAGTGGGACATGTAACGGGGACCGATGTGAGTGGGACATGTAACGGGGACCGATGTGAGCGGGACACGTAACGGGGACCGATGTGAGCGGGACACGTAACGGGGACCGATGTGTGTGGGACATGTAACGGGGACCGATGTGAGTGGGACACGTAACGGGGACCGATGTGAGTGGGACCGCTATATCCGGGACACGTAACGGGGACCGATGTGAGTGGGACACGTAACGGGGATCGATGTGAGTGGGACCGCTATATCCGGGACACGTAACGGGGACCGATGTGAGCGGGACACGTAACGGGGATCGATGTGAGCGGGACACGTAACGGGGACCGATGTGAGCGGGACATGTAACGGGGACCGATGTGAGCGGGACATGTAACGGGGACCGATGTGAGCGGGACACGTAACGGGGACCGATGTGAGTGGGACATGTAACGGGGACCGATGTGAGTGGGACACGTAACGAGGACCGCTATATCCGGGACACGTAACGGGGACCGATGTGAGAAGGACCGCTATATCCGGGACACGTAACGGGGACCGATGTGAGCGGGACATGTAACGGGGACCGATGTGAGCGGGACACGTAACGGGGACCGATGTGAGTGGGACACGTAACGAGGACCGCTATATCCGGGACACGTAACGGGGACCGATGTGAGCGGGACACGTAACGGGGACCGATGTGAGTGGGACCGCTATATCCGGGACACGTAACGGGGACCGATGGGAGCGGGACCGCTATATCCGGGACACGTAACGGGGATCGATGTGAGTGGGACACGTAACGGGGATCGATGTGAGCGGGACATGTAACGGGGACCGATGTGAGTGGGACATGTAACGGGGACCGATGTGAGTGGGACACGTAACGAGGACCGCTATATCCGGGACACGTAACGGGGATCGATGTGAGCGGGACACGTAACGAGGACCGCTATATCCGGGACACGTAACGGGGATCGATGTGAGCGGGACATGTAACGGGGACCGATGTGAGTGGGACACGTAACGGGGACCGATGTGAGTGGGACATGTAACGGGGATCGATGTGAGTGGGACACGTAACGGGGACCGATGTGAGCGGGACACGTAACGGGGACCGATGTGAGCGGGACATGTAACGGGGGCCGATGTGAGTGGGACACGTAACGGGGATCGATGTGAGTGGGACACGTAACGGGGACCGATGTGAGTGGGACCGCTATATCCGGGACACGTAACGGGGACCGATGTGAGTGGGACACGTAACGGGGATCGATGTGAGTGGGACCGCTATATCCGGGACACGTAACGGGGACCGATGTGAGCGGGACACGTAACGGGGATCGATGTGAGCGGGACACGTAACGGGGACCGATGTGAGCGGGACATGTAACGGGGACCGATGTGAGCGGGACATGTAACGGGGACCGATGTGAGCGGGACACGTAACGGGGACCGATGTGAGTGGGACATGTAACGGGGACCGATGTGAGTGGGACACGTAACGAGGACCGCTATATCCGGGACACGTAACGGGGACCGATGTGAGAAGGACCGCTATATCCGGGACACGTAACGGGGACCGATGTGAGCGGGACATGTAACGGGGACCGATGTGAGCGGGACACGTAACGGGGACCGATGTGAGTGGGACACGTAACGAGGACCGCTATATCCGGGACACGTAACGGGGACCGATGTGAGCGGGACACGTAACGGGGACCGATGTGAGTGGGACCGCTATATCCGGGACACGTAACGGGGACCGATGGGAGCGGGACCGCTATATCCGGGACACGTAACGGGGTTCGATGTGAGTGGGACACGTAACGGGGATCGATGTGAGCGGGACATGTAACGGGGACCGATGTGAGTGGGACATGTAACGGGGACCGATGTGAGTGGGACACGTAACGAGGACCGCTATATCCGGGACACGTAACGGGGATCGATGTGAGCGGGACACGTAACGAGGACCGCTATATCCGGGACACGTAACGGGGACCGATGTGAGCGGGACATGTAACGGGGACCGATGTGAGTGGGACACGTAACGGGGACCGATGTGAGTGGGACATGTAACGGGGATCGATGTGAGTTGGACACGTAACGGGGACCGATGTGAGCGGGACACGTAACGGGGACCGATGTGAGCGGGACATGTAACGGGGGCCGATGTGAGTGGGACACGTAACGGGGATCGATGTGAGTGGGACACGTAACGGGGACCGATGTGAGCGGGACACGTAACGGGGATCGATGTGAGCGGGACATGTAACGGGGACCGATGTGAGTGGGACACGTAACGGGGACCGATGTGAGTGGGACATGTAACGGGGATCGATGTGAGTGGGACACGTAACGGGGACCGATGTGAGCGGGACACGTAACGGGGACCGATGTGAGTGGGACACGTAACGAGGACCGCTATATCCGGGACACGTAACGTGGACCGATGTGAGAGGGACCGCTATATCCGGGACACGTAACGGGGACCGATGTGAGCGGGACCGCTATATCCGGGACACGTAACGGGGACCGATGTGAGCGGGACCGCTATATCCGGGACACGTAACGGGGACCGATGTGAGCGGGACCGCTATATCCGGGACACGTAACGGGGACCGATGTGAGCGGGACATGTAACGGGGACCGATGTGAGCGGGACACGTAACGGGGACCGATGTGAGTGGGACACGTAACGAGGACCGCTATATCCGGGACACGTAACGGGGACCGATGTGAGAGGGACCGCTATATCCGGGACACGTAACGGGGACCGATGTGAGCGGGACACGTAACGGGGACCGATGTGAGTGGGACACGTAACGAGGACCGCTATATCCGGGACACGTAACGGGGACCGATGTGAGCGGGACACGTAACGAGGACCGCTATATCCGGGACACGTAACGGGGACCGATGTGAGAGGGACCGCTATATCCGGGACACGTAACGGGGACCGATGTGAGCGGGACACGTAACGGGGACCGATGTGAGTGGGACACGTAACGAGGACCGCTATATCCGGGACACGTAACGGGGACCGATGTGAGCGGGACACGTAACGAGGACCGCTATATCCGGGACACGTAACGGGGACCGATGTGAGAGGGACCGCTATATCCGGGACACGTAACGGGGACCGATGTGAGTGGGACACGTAACGGGGATCGATGTGAGCGGGACACGTAACGGGGACCGATGTGAGCGGGACACGTAACGGGGACCGATGTGAGCGGGACACGTAACGGGGACCGATGTGAGAGGGACACGTAACGGGGACCGATGTGAGTGGGACACGTAACGGGGACCGATGTGAGCGGGACATGTAACGGGGACCGATGTGAGTGGGACATGTAACGGGGACCGATGTGAGCGGGACACGTAACGGGGACCGATGTGAGCGGGACATGTAACGGGGACCGATGTGAGCGGGACATGTAACGGGGACCGATGTGAGCGGGACATGTAACGGGGACCGATGTGAGTGGGACATGTTACGGGGACCGATGTGAGCGGGACATGTAACGGGGACCGATGTGAGCGGGACACGTAACGGGGACCGATGTGAGTGGGACATGTAACGGGGACCGTTGTGAGCGGGACATGTAACGGGGACCGATGTGAGAGGGACACGTAACGGGGACCGATGTGAGCGGGACATGTAACGGGGATCGATGTGAGCGGGACATGTAACGGGGATCGATGTGAGCGGGACATGTAACGGGGATCGATGTGAGCGGGACATGTAACGGGGATCGATGTGAGCGGGACATGTAACGGGGATCGATGTGAGCGGGACACGTAACGGGGACCGATGAGAGCGTGACCGCTCCTTCCTGTAGATAGATGATTATACTCCTCACACATAAAGATTCACAGACAGATTTAATATTAAAGATTTTATTCTACGCATTATTAACTCAACATGATCAAACTCGCAGTCGCTTTGCCTCGACGGTGAGTATCGTCTAGCTGGTCGGACAGTGGTCCCGGAAAATTAAATAGAAAACAAAGTTCCCGGGCCCCTGCTGCTGGTCGTTGTATCTACTGTGGTATATTTCTGTTGTTTCTGCATGTGGTCGGATGTGCGCATGTTTGAACCGGTTATCGTTGGACGTGTGCTAATGACTGTCTTTATTCAGTTGGGGTGTTGTCTTGCATTGAACGCCCTGAGCAAGCGACCTGTAATATAACAAAAACTATATTATAAACATTTTTTAAATGTATATGTATATATTTTCATATATATGACTCGAAATGATAACGAAACATAAGACTGTACATGTATGCAACTGACAATCAATAGATATCCTAATAGTTTTTTGAATAGAAAGGAAACACATAATTATGAACGAAGCAGAAACTATATTTCGTTGAATGAAATGAACATTATGCAACGGACAAGCTTCTCCATCTAGTATCACAATCGGAGAGCTCTCCCAGTGTCAAGAAATATAATGATTAATTTCAGTAAAATGCCGACCGTTGCCCCTCGACAAAATATAACTACATTTGACCATACTTTTATGTTAGTAGTAATGGTTTATATTCTATTATAATTTACCCCAAAAGAACAACTTCTAATAAATGTTTTATTGGGGTTTAAAACCAGGAGGTGGTGAACTCGTTTGTTTACATTATGCATGAATCGTGGATTTCTCAGATACCGGACGCTAAGAAACTATGTAATATATAACCCCGATATAACTGGTCTAAACACAAAAAGCTCCCAGGTTTTAACGGGTCACATGATATCTACGGGCGTAGCCAGAGTAAAGATTCATGGTCTTATCTACATAATGTGCTGCTTTAACCCTTTCAGTGCCAGGTCCGATTTTTGTATCAACCCATATACCCTGTGCCAATGCATTCTCTTATATATGCGAGTCGACCATAGGTCGCCTCGCATATATTAGAGAATGCATTGGCCTAACAATTTTTCATCATTTGTTATTATTTTTTACAATTTTAATAATTTTTTCTTATATTCTTTAACAGACTTATTTTGTAGGTTTAGTGCCAGGGAATCTTACGTTTTTCATGGGCATCAAAATTATTACTATGAATACTTGGTGATAGTTTTGAGTTATAACATGCCCCTAAGGTTTTAACCAGTTTGTTTTTAAATTCGCTATAGCATGCTTCAGCATACCCATGCTTCAACCCAAAAAAAATAAAATATAAAAAAATAATAATGTTTTAAAAAAAATATTTAGGGTCGATTTTACTGACCGTAAATTAGGGCCGATGAGATCGGCCCCTGGCACTGAAAGGGTTAAACACGCTCCAAATACTCACTTAGCCTTGTCGAGTCCATATCATGAAGGAGGTTGTATATTTGCAGCATCTGGTTATATCTCAGCACGGCGCTCATCGATTGCACCGATTTGGGGTCGTTACGGTCGAGTAGACGATTGAAGTCTAATGACAACACACATGGCGACAGGATGAGGAGAACGGATAGAAGAACGATGAATCTCATGGCTGCAATAACACCTGAAAATGTTAAAGTGTTAAAGTAATATGAAACACAATGAAATGGACGATGAGTCTCAATCATGTCTGCAATAACACCTGAAAATGTTAAAGTATTAAAGTAATATGAGACACAATGAAATGGACGATGAGTCTCAATCATGTCTGCAATAACACCTGAAAATGTTAAAGTATTAAAGTAATATGAGACACAATGGAATGAACGATGAGCATGGAAATGTTAAATTATTAAAGTGATATGAAACACTATATTGAAATCCATGTCAATGTTCAAGTAGGGTTCGGACGATTTTCGTTTTAAAACTATTTGCCAAAGACGCCAACATCTCAATTTTCAAGTATGCCTCGGACGAATTTCTTTATCAACTCTTCGCCTTAGACGGAAAACACTAAATTTTCAAAAAGATGGCCGCCGACGGCCATGTTTTTAAATAAAATTCGGAAAATTTAACAGCTCCCATCTAGAGACCACCCCGAAGATTTATAGTGATTTTTGGAATGAATCAAATGAAAAATGTCTGTTGCAAAATAATATATTCATGCAATGAGTAAACTTCAAGATGACTGCCGGCGGCCATGTTTCTGACCAAAAATCTATCAAATTCGATATCTCTCATCTAAAGGGTCACCCCGAAGATCCATACGAAGTTTGGGATAGATTGGATGCGAAGAATTTAGACTCATTTAGTCATGCGAAGATTTTACAAAACAAAATAACTGCTGATGGCCATATTTTTGACCGAAAATCGTTCAAATTCGATAGCTCTAATCAACTCTAGAGATTATCCTAAAAATGCCTTGTAAATGATTAACACATTCCTTCGATAAATGTGAAATGCAGTGTGTCGCTGGTGGATTCCAGTGTGAAAAAATAGCTCCTATCTAGAGAATACCCCGAAAATCCATATGCAGTTTTATGATGCTTGGATGGGGAATGTGGCATGTATGATATGCATGGCGTGTATGGTACGTATGTTATATATGGTATGACAAAGGTTGGCAATAAACGGGATATGTTCTGATATCATCTCTTTAAAATAACATATTCTGGGGAAAAACGCTCTTTAAACACGCGAATCATGTTTTTGTATTTTTGAATATCTCTGTTATTTAATTAATATTTTGTTTTTTCTTCGAGAAAACGAAAACGCTCTTTAAATAACACTTTACTTCAAATGTCGCCCGTTACTTCAACCCTAGCGCTGCAACCATGGTTTTTTTATATGGGTTTGTTCCAGTCAGAGATGGATTTTGTGAATAAATGAGTTCTACATTCCCTATTATTAATATTTTGTGGCAGCTAATAAAACAGCCTGTGATTTTGAATGAGGTACCATAATAATGATTAAGTCCAATTTTCATGGCAATTGTTAAATGTGTGAATAAAGCATGAAACTTAGCACATGTGTACATATTCACAAACTAATTGATATTAGATATGGAGCCACGCTGAAATTTCACCGTAACCTCTCTTTTAATGAGTTTTCCAAATTTAAAGAGCGTTTCGTGATTATATAATTTATTAAACGTCACAATTAATCTTACCATGAAATATGTCATTTAAAATTTAGCATATACATTAAGTATGATTCTGCGATATAAAATGCCACATTTTTAGGGTAAAATTGGAACTGCCGTCCATAATGGCCGTCAAAATGTAGCCGTAAGTGGAAAATTTGACGTTTTTTCACTATTATCTTCTAGATCAATTTCTGCTTATTGGAACCGGTTCAGATTTGTGACTTTATTTTTATATTGTTCGTATTAATTGATCATTGGATCAATGAAATGTGCCATTCATGAGGTCTTAACCCCTTCCAATCCATCAAAAATTATATTTACAGAACTCTGTATGAAATTACACCAAAAATCTCTCCGCAATTATTTCTAGTCATATTTTATCAAGAAATATACATAATTGTGGAAACAAAGTGAGGCATACCATGACTTATGAATATTTCAACTCAATGGAACCAAAATTGTCACTTGGTTTGAAAATGGCTGCCAAAATGGCGACCAAACCCTGGGAAATTGTAAATATTGGTCAGCATGCCATGTAATCGCTTACAATTTGTGGTCGATAAATAAAATTGTCTATTCTGTCTTATATACATTAAATTCTAACATGTATGATGCACATTGGTTAAGTATTACTAATGTAACCACTGACATTACCAGAATCATTGGATTTTTCCTTCACAAACTTGACATCAAAATCGGCAATAATTGACTTTACAGGTTTGGATGATTTATTCAAGTAAATGGAACTATCTTTGGTATAAAAATGTCTATTGTTTTGATCTGTCTTAAATGTGTCACACTGTGTTTTTAGACAAAATCACTCAAGATGGCTTCCAAAATGGCAAACAAATTTGGTAAAACAAAAGAATTTGTTTTTGTGCATATATCCCGAACATGATTATTCTGTTCCCAAAAGTTAGCAAATTGTAACTCACTTGGTTATTAATAATGTTACTTAATCCACTTACTACTACCTGTTCCATTCTCGTTGTCCCTGTACCTTCTGAGGAATGACATATTCATTTTAAATGATGTACTGTAGTATGGAATTTTGCCAAAAATGTCTTTTTGAACGGAAATGGGCTTAACGTCTAAACGGAACTGAGTGAAACCATATTATGTGGCTAATCTCGACCATTAGCATAGATATCAACTTAATGTATGGTGCATGTCAAAATGGTAGCCAGGGAGTGAATGCATGGTCATAGATGAGATGTACAGTTCTACAAGGGGTTATTGTATGGTCATGAATGGTGCGAAGGAGTGCCTACATGGTGATGGGGTGGTGTGTCCATGGAGATATGTATAGGTATACAAGGGGTGACTGTATTGTCATGTGTAAGGTGAATAGCTATACAAGGATTGTTTGTATCGTTATTGAAGTGGTGTATGGGTATAATGATAGTAGCTGTATGTTCAGCTATGTGTTGTTTATGTATATATAGAGTGAATGTTATTTTTTGCTGATTCTGAGAGAAAATTCCAATACTTTTGGTAATGAAATAGTAAATTAGTAACACTTATACAAAATACATCATAAATGCTAGTATTCAATGTATATATGACAGAATAGCCAATTTTATTCATCATCCACAACTTTTAAGCGATTGCATGACATGCTGGGACAATATTTACCATTTTCCATATTTTGGCCCCCATTTTGACAACCATTTTTAGCCAAAGTGACAATTTTGGTTCCATTGAGTGGAAATATTCATGAGTAGTGGTACGCCTCACTTATTTTGCACAGTTCTGCTCATTTCTTGTTGAAATATGACTAGAATCCTAATGGTCATTTTTTGTGAAATTTCAAACTGCATTCTGTAAAATCGATTATTGAGGGATCGGAAGGGGCTGGGATCCCAAGATTAGCATATTTCATTGCTTGCTCCAGTGAACAGTTAAAATGAATAATACAAAAATAAAGTCACATCTCCAAGCCAGTTCCATACAGAAGAAATTGGTCTAAAAAGTGAAAAAACGTCAAATGTTCCACTTACGATTGCCATCTTGACGGTCATCTTGAACGGGGAGTTCCAATTTCGCCCTAAAATGTGCCATTATATCTCGCAGAGACATACTTACTTGTGCGCCTAAATTTAAATCGCAGATTCCACGGTAAGATTAATTGTGACATTTAATAAATTATATAACCACTAAACGCTCTTTAAATTCGGAAAACCCATTAAAAGAGGGGTTAAAGTGAAATATCAGCGTGGCTCCATATCTAATATCAATTGGTATGTGAATATGTACATATGTACATATGTGCAAAATTTCTTGCTTTAGTCACGAAGTGAACAATTATTTTACTAATCTACTCCACTATATACCACGTATCCACAATTCCAGATGGGCCCTAATCGCTTCACATTATTTCGCGCTCCGCGTGTATAAAGTGTCGCTGTTTCTTGGTATACAGTGGGCGATGGGGTTCTATTTATAGAATGGAGATTATTGGGACACATTAGAAGTTGTAGTGCGACCCCGAGGCCGAGCCCGATAAAAGGTGTAGTTGGGAATTTCAATTTCGTTTATTGGCGTTTATATTATGTCAATAATGTTGATTTTTGGTTTGTGATAAACTATGCCAATTACAAATAACAGAAATGAAAAAGATTCTATAATTACATTCAAAGGAATATAATATATGATCTTGAGCGCGTTACCATTTCTGACTATGGTTTTCTTGTTACCCCAGCTGTTGAGTAATGCCGAGTTTTGTGTCTGTTGCAATTTTACAGACGCTTCAACTGGGGTGGCTTACACTTACCCGACAACCAATTTCTGCGAGTGACACATCCTGGCGCGAGATTTGAAACAGCGTGTGGCTCTACATAGCACATACACCGATTAATACGACCAAGCCACTGTTGTTGAGACAATAGCCCACCAGCGGTCGCGAACTCACACCGGTGCGTTAACACCATTACAAGTCCGACGCTCTGACCACTTGGCTATACCACTTCCACAATAATATACAAGTAATGCAAGGCCGGGAATGATAACATGACTCATATTTCTAGACTAAACTCTTGTATACTGTCCTTGACTTGATTTTAAGTCTATACACTTACACACTGATCCTACAAAACGTAATGTCAACCATGCAAGGGCAAGACTTTAGGTAGGTTGGGTTGTGTGTATTGCTTTGTGTATATTTAAGTCCAAATAAGAAACGACTCTGCAAGATGGAGTCCAATCATTCTCAAAATTGCTGGTGCGCATAGTCTGTCGGTATGTTAATTACAGGTACATAGTATGTCGGTATGTTAATTACAGGTACATAGTCTCCCGGTATGTTAATTGCAGGTGCACAGTCTGCCGGTATGTTAATTACAGGTGCACAGTCTGCCGGTCTGTTAATTACAGGTGCACAGTCTGCCGGTATGTTAATTACAGGTGCACAGTCTGCCGTTATGTTAATTACAGGTGCATAGTCTGCCGGTATGTTAATTACAGGTGCACGGTCTGCCGGTATGTTAATTACAGGTACACAGTCTGCCGGTATGTTAATTACAGATGCATAGTCTCCCGGTGTGTTAATTAAAGGTACATAGTCTGCCGGTATGTTAATTACAGGGTTAATTACAGGTACGTAGTCTGCCGGTATGTTAATTACAGGTACATAGTCTGCCGTTATGTTAATTACAGGTACATAGTCTGCCGGTATGTTAATTACAGGGTTAATTACAGGTACATAGTCTCCCATCACTCGCAACTCACAGGGTGGATGTCCAAAAATTGTCGGAAAAAACTGCCGTAAACGGAAAACAATTTGGACGCGGTGGTGGGTGAGTCCCAACAAGGGTTGATAGGAAAAAATCAGCATACGTGCCTGAAATTTTGTTCCGACCCCACCCCCCCCCTGAGCTCACCAGGCAAAACACGATCATAAAAGCTCATAATTCAGAAGGCTGTTTATAATTTACTTCTTTGAATAATTTGAATTATGGACGCTCTTCATAAGGGGCGACAATTGGAAAATTTACCAGACTGACCCAAAAAAATCAATACATGCTGATCAAAGTAGCCCAATGCATTGTATGTAATGACCCTATATAATGACATTGTTAACCCTTTCATGTCGGGAGCTTCCTGATGTTTTTGCGAAAAGCCTGTGCCAATGCATTCTCTTATATATGCCAGTCGACCATAGATCGCCTTGCATATATAACAGAATGCATTGACCTAACAATTTTTATATTATTTTTTAATTCAAAAATATAAGAACAAATGAAAAAAATTATAATTTTTTTCTCAAGAATGTAAGATAAAGTGATAAAAATTGATAAAGAATTTAAGAAAAAAAAGATAAAATTGTTATAAAGTGTAAGAAAAAATGATATGAATTTTTTTTTTTTAGGCCAATGCGTTTTTTTATATATGCGAATCGACCTATGGTGTGCCAAGACAACCACAGGGACATAACTTTCAACCCGGGAAGAAGATAGGAAATCTCTGTCAGAGGGGCGCTCGATTACCACACATATCAGCGTCGCTGTTGACCACATCTAGATCACAAAAGTACTGAGCACCAAATCGAATTAGCGAGCGTCCATGCAATAACATAGGGAAATGATTTGTGGAGTAAACAGAACACGGTCTTGAGGATTAGCAAGACCAGATGTATCGCCTAGAAAGCTACTGAAACCAGGAGAGTTAATAGGACCCATGGGGAGATGACGATAACTCAATTACCCTAAGTACGATGAACCGACGCGCCGTGAAAATACACATGGCCGTCATTAGCAGACACTGGGTATTTTAGGAAGAAGCAAGCGGACATGAGAAGACAGTTCTAACCAGTTTCTATCTGACCAACACAAGCGATCATCACGAACCCTCGGACGCTTAGAAGAGCAGAGTGGAGCAATGGACGGAAATACAAGGTAAACATTATGCTCTTGTATTTCTAACAACGCCCCACTGATGCGCCGACGGAGGAAGAAGAAGAGCAGACGACAGGAAGACGAACTCAACCGGAACTCAACCGAGTAGAAGACAAGCAGACACACACAACCTATGAAGACGGAAGAAGACTCTAAACCAAGCAGACGACAGGAAGAGAAACCCAGATGCCGATGATTGAACATTATTGACTTTGTTATATATAAATAATCAAACAGTTCTGATAGCCTTAAGAGTTATATGTACCCGTATTGGCACATATCTCTTAACTGGTGCCTTCGAGCCAGGATCTGAACGCTAATCACAGACACAACGTGAAACCAGAAGAGGAACAGTGTGGAAAAAAACAGTGTGGGAAAATTCGCAAAACGTGAGTCTAATTGTTTATTATCATAATGGCTACCCAACAATCAATTGGTGTTCTCGCCCCATTAACAGAGTCTATCAATTCTCAAATTGCTGCAATGGCCATGACTACGGTCACACAGGTAGTGACGTCATTTGACGGGGACCCCACGAAATACCACGGGTGGGTCAAGTCGATAGAAAAATGCGCGATCCTAACCGGCGCTAACGAAGCAAAG
Source organism: Siphonodentalium dalli (assembly GCA_032622095.1). Lineage (NCBI taxonomy): Eukaryota > Metazoa > Mollusca > Scaphopoda > Gadilida > Siphonodentaliidae > Siphonodentalium > Siphonodentalium dalli. Next base: position 9,067,143 of record CP136061.1, read on the forward strand.
AAGCCCTATATGGCATTTCAGAGCGCGACGGGCCCCGTATCAGATTTTTTACAAAGATATTTGGCCACGAATCCTAACGCCACGTGGCAAGACACAAAAACTGAATTATCTAGTCGATTTGCCGAGATAAATGACATTCAATTCGCCTTTTCGATGCTAAGAAAAATCAAGCAAAAACAAAACGAAAATTTACATGTGCTTGCCGAACGAATTTTGGAGATCGCGACGGTGGCATACCGAGAGCAAATCGGCGGGATCAACGCGGTTGAAGGCCAACTCGTAGGGTTTTATATTGACGCTTTAAGAAGCGACAGTTTGAAAATAAAGTTGATCAGGGATGCGCCGAAGACACTGAAATTGGCAGCCGACATCGCCATGCGGGAAATGGGGATCCGACGGGTATTCAACCTACGAACGGGCCGCGAAAATTACAACGAAAACGAACCGGAAGCAATGGAAATCGATAGTTTCAGAAACAAACGCGCGAGAACAACCTGCGATGTGTGCGCAAGCGATAATCACACGACCCGAGAACACAGATCACGCCCGAGACAGGTGCATGTCGATGCGGTGGTTAAACCACGAACGGTCGAATGTTGGACGTGTCAAGGTGATCATTTCGCTCGCGACTGCCCCTTTAAGACCGAAAACCGAAGGCACGTATTTTGCTGGGGTTGCAACGGTAATCACTTGGCTAGAAATTGCCCCTCTAAATCCGGAGATTCGAAGCAAAGGCAATGGAACACGCCAGTAACGCCACCTAGGGGAATCCGCCGAGATCAGCCGAACCGATCACGTGACATATCCCATGATACACCGCGACACAGCCGGAGATATCCGACATTAAACGAACCGCCACGAATGATGACCCCGCCCACATATGCAAAAAACTAAGGAATCCTCTCATTGAGGCCACAAATGGGAGGAAATATAACATAAATATTGTAGGGAACCCCAGCTCCTGTTTAGTTAGAATAGGTAAAAATAAATATCGCTCATTAGTGGATAGTGGAGCGGAGGTATCATTGATTCACAAACGCGTTTATGACGCATTACAGTTCCGACCAAAACTAACTAGGGAACACATCAACCTTAGCTCCGTGAATGGGAAGTCACTGGGCGTACTTGGTAGCGTGGAACTGACCTTCAGAATGGCGAAACTAAAATTAACCCATAAATTTTATGTGGCGAATGATATGACCCGGAATATGATCTTGGGGAGGGATTGGTTGACCTCTCGGGGGGTCCGACTATATTATGATCTGGGATGCCTCAAGGTCAGTGACGTGTACGTCCCATTGGAATCGGACGCGCACATAGCTTCCCTGCTGAGATTGACCAGCAAGGTTAGCTTAAAGCCTCAAACATCAACTTTATGTATGGGAAAATCAAAAAACTTAGCTTCTCTTCGCAAGTCGACATTAGTAGAGGTGGCCCAAATCGAGACAGGCTACCTAGCGTCAGAACCCGGTCTGGAAATCGGCAGCTCCATTTCTGGGGTGGGCAAGAGGAACAAGGTCCCGGTATTACTCGTCAATAACACGAACAAAACGTTTCGCCTACGACGGGGCAGTGTAATCGGCAAGACGGTAGTGTGTGACCCTGGAACCAGCCGCGAAATTAACTCTTTGTCACAAAGCTCCCAGTTCCCGACGACCCGTAATTACCGCGACGATGGCTACGCCCTTAGACGCGCCGGCCATAACAGGGTAGACAACTCTAGGTCAGCGCGCGCTACCGGCGAGAAAAGATTAAATTTGGCCGAAGTTTCGTGCCCAGAGCGATACCGAGAAACACTGATAAAATTGTTGAAGTCCAACTCGGACATCTTTGCCGACAAAGATACCGAGCTGACACAGACGAGCACAGTCAAAATGCATATCGACACGGGAAACCACCCTCCGATAAAACTTCGCCCGTATCGCACCCCTTTGAATAAACGACCGGTGGTTGACGTTGCCATAAATGATATGCTAGAAGCAGACATTATCAGGCCGAGTTCGAGTCCTTACTCAAGTCCGATTGTTATGGTTGATAAGCGCGATGGCACCAAACGATTTTGCGTCGACTTCAGGCAATTAAATGCCGTAACCAAACCTATGTCATACCCACTTCCGGTTATCGACGATATTTTGGCACTTCTTGGAAAATCTAAATTCTTCACCGCTATCGATCTCAAAAGCGGTTATTGGCAGTGCCAGGTCGCAGAGGATGACAAGCAAAAGACGGCATTCGCTTGCCACCGAGGTCTGTTTGAATTCAACTCCATGCCTTTTGGGCTCCGGAACGCCGGAGGGGTTTTCTCCCAGCTGATGGCCCAGGTGTTATGTGGGATGGGTGATTACGCCATTGCCTACTTAGACGACGTCCTCATCTACAGCGAGTCCCTAGAATTACACTTGGAACATATCCAGAAAGTCTTTGACAAGTTGCGCCAACATACACTGAAATTAAAATTAAAAAAGTGCCAATTCCTAAAGCAAGAAACACGGTATTTGGGTTTTATAATTGATACCGACGGCGTCCGACCTGACCCCGACAAGGTCAAGGCCATCCGGTCGCTTGTGCCCCCAACATCAGTAAAAGAAGTACGTTCCTTCATTGGCATGAGCAACTACTACCGCAGATTTGTCCCCTCATTTTCGCAAATCGCTGAACCTTTGGTACAGCTTACAAAAAAATATGCCAAATTCAAATGGGACCAAGCTTGCCAAATTTCGTTTGACAAACTAAAAGAAAATCTCACGGCAGTGCCTCTCCTGGCCTACCCAAATACGGCCACGCCCTATACATTGTATACTGATGCAAGCGACCTTTGCATCGGTGCCTGTCTGACCCAGTTGGGCTCAGATGGCGTTGAAGAACCAATTTATTATCTCTCACACAAACTTAGTGATACTCAAACCCGATGGCCAACTGTGGAGAAAGAGGCATATGCAATTCACTTCGCATTACAAAGGTTGGACCATTACCTTCATAACGCCACTTTCACGATAAAAACAGATCATAAACCATTGAAGTATCTCTTGGAATCCCCCATGCAGAACAAGAAAATTCAACAGTGGGCTTTGGGCATAACTGGATATAACTGTAACATTGAGTACATAGCTGGCCCAGATAATCACTGCGCAGACCTGCTCAGTCGAACGCCACCTAATGCTTATACGGAACAAGAGAAGGCAGAAGTAGAGGTAGATATCAACGACAATAACCTTACTGTCGCCGAGACCCAAGCGGAAATCGCCGCCTTGAATTCGTCTCGATTTAAACCCAAAGACTTCGCAAGCTGCGAGGTAACCCCAAAGGAACTGCCGAATAAAACTCAAATTGGTCAGGCTTACCAACCTACTAATCTACTGTTCAACAAGCCAGGCTTCAACATGCTTGAGGAACAAAAGAAAGACCCGGAAATTGCGTCAGTTCTGGAGGCCCTCGACAAAGGCGAGGACACCCGGAATGACAAACACTTGATGATTGACGGGGTACTCTATTACCTCTCGAGTGCTGACGCAGAACCGACCCCACGCCTTTGGGTGCCCGCACATCTTCAAACCAACATAATCCAACAATACCACGATGATAACGGCCACGTGGGAGTAGACAAAACGCATGATGCGATTAGGTCGAAATATTTTTGGCCCAGACTGTACAAGGAACTAAACTGTTACATTGGAAAGTGCGTGACCTGCCAAGTCAGGTCTCTGCAAAAACAATCCCCTAAAATGCAAATAACGGACACGCCCCCCTACCCTTTTGCCAAAATTGGGTTGGACCTATCAGGGCCCTACCCCACGTCGCTATCGGGTAACCGCTACATTATCAGCTTCATAGACTTATATAGCGGGTGGGCAGAAGCGTTTCCGGTCAAGGACAAGTCGGCCGATAACGTTGTTCATCTCTTGATCGACGAGATATTCCCGCGACATGGATGCCCTCTAGAAATAATAACTGATAACGGCAGTGAGAACATTAATTACAAGGTCAGGGACACTCTGAAGGCCTTGAACATTCACCACGTGACTACGTCTTATTATCACCCCCAGAGCAATAGCAGAGTGGAGAGATTTCACAGAACTTTTAAAGACATTGTCTCAAAGAAAGTGGCAGACCAAATAAACACGTGGGACGTCCATTTAAATCAAGCACTAGCTGCGATTCGATTTAACAAAAATGAAACTTCAAAATTCTCCCCCTTTTTCTTGTTGTACAATCGAGACGTCGTGTTCCCAATAGACAATCTCCTAAAACCCAGGCGTAAATACGCGGGAGAAGATTACCATCAGATAGCGCTGCAACAACAGCACAAATCCTTTATGATGGTACACAAACACGTGAAACAGGCGAAACGCCAACAAGCAGCGAAATTTAACAAAAAGGCCACAGACACCAAATTCGAGATTGGCGAGGCCGTCTATGTGAAGAATCATTTACGAAAAAGCAAACTTGAAAGCAAATGGAAACCCTACTTCCGCATAACCAAGCAAATAACGCCCGTTACTTTCGAGTTAAGGAATCAATTAACTGGGAAAGTCACACAATCCCATGCTGAACATATGCGCCAAGCCAACCTTGAATGGGAAATCCCCAAAACTGACAACAACAAGCGTGCTCAAACGTATGTTGTTCCCCCCGAAGACGAAGATAGCGACGTTCCTGCCCCTAACCCTGTGGGTGGGTCTTCTGGCGATGAAACAGAACCATTACCAGATGATGTAATCGCTCGATATCGGAGACAATGTTCGGACTCCGATGACGAAGATGTCCCTTTAAGCGAGCTTAAGATGCGCTTACAGCGTAGAAAGACGCGACTCGCGCGCTCAGAGCCGCTACAAAACCCTGACTCGTCCATGGACGAGAGACCAGAGCCGAGTGCCAAGGCACGACGCGCTCCAGCGCCTCGTCGACACGGGCGCAAAGTAACAAAGATGTTTACGAGTGATGACAGCTCAGAGGATGAGTTAATGGAAGTGGCCGCCATTGAACAAAACCCTCGTGAATGTAGGCCCATACCGGCCCCTCGCAAGTGTAAGCAGCTCATGAATGGAGCGAGCAGCAACTTAATAGGCAAACCGTCGTTTCAAGCCCTGCTATCAGCGATAATAATAGAGTGCTCGAAACAGTGACCTGGGGTCCATTACAGAATAAATGAGACCCCACTTTTAACTGTCTTATTGATGACTGATGAGTCTAACCTGGCTTCGTAAATGTTGAAAATAGTTAGCCCGACGCCCCAGACCGAATCGCGAATAAATAGTCATGTTCGGATCAATGACAGGTCGCGCGCCCCATGAAACCCGGCACGTGCGCATGGCGATTTAATAAATAAAGCTTTGAACTTTACAATCACGCGCCGAGAGATAACGAGCACCGCGCCGACGTGCACGCCGCCACCCTTAGGGTTACTACGTTTGAGCGCACCCCGCTCAAATAAACACGATCGAAAATATGCTCACGACTGACTTAGTGAACGAAAAAGTATTACCCCAATGAATGGTAGAGATGGCCAGGGTGGTATTTTGCCCTAGTAACGTAGTTACAGTAGTAATTTTCATTATCTTGACCCACCGATTCTGGTGGAAATTTGTTAAACATCAGTTGCCAAGGTTAGCCATTATGTATAGTAAGCAGTTAGACCAGCGACCTGAGGATATCCTGAATGCCGTGTTCAAAGAACCCATCGACGAAGCAATGGAGACGGATGCACCAAAGCCGTCTGCGCTATTCCGGGACAACACTCAGGAACGCCTACATGTATATCCAATTATAGCCGTCAGAGGCTGACCACATCTGTGGCGGATTTGGATTAGTATTAATTATGTATCGTATATTAATGTATTCCGAATTTCCTCCGTAATTATTGTTGCGCGGATATCAGAATCATTCGCATGTATATAGACATTTATGCATTTCATATATTTCAAATATTAATTGTTGCATAACGATGTCCAGGGTATTATAGTTGTATAACCATCAGAATGATTATAGCAAGCGTTGAATAGGTACTATAAATCCCGACATTCAGTCATACGTTTTGATAATTGAAATCAATCACCCCGACTTATCTGGTGTTTAAACTGTTCGTCAACAAATCCATCTATATAATTAGTTGTAAATTCCATTTTCGTATTGGGCCGATCTGACGACCCTCAAGCGATACCGATAAATTGGAAAATTAACCATTGTGTATTCTGACTGTGTCATTTGTTCTCAAACCTCACACAAATATCCGTTTGAGTATTACAGGCTGACCATGGCGGTGGAACAAGGGTCGACCAGTTGTCAGAACCTACCCCATACTCGGACATTGAGGACGAAAATACCTCGACGTCCGATGATGACGAAAATGACGACGCCATGAAATTTCAATCATAGTTTTACACCGAAAGAGTCACAGCCAGTGGGTCGGAGTTGTCTGAGAGACGCCCAGACGACCCGATCTACACGGAGACGACCGACATCGAACCAGCTATCCATCGCCGATGCCGCTGTTGCGAAACACTTCGACGAATCATCGACCTGCTGCGCAGCGACGAATTGGACTTGCGATTTCAAGATCAACTTTAAATCGAAAAAGTGAAGGAGTAATGTGCCAAGACAACCACAGGGACATAACTTTCAACCCGGGAAGAAGATAGGAAATCTCTGTCAGAGGGGCGCTCGATTACCACACATATCAGCGTCGCTGTTGACCACATCTAGATCACAAAAGTACTGAGCACCAAATCGAATTAGCGAGCGTCCATGCAATAACATAGGGAAATGATTTGTGGAGTAAACAGAACACGGTCTTGAGGATTAGCAAGACCAGATGTATCGCCTAGAAAGCTACTGAAACCAGGAGAGTTAATAGGACCCATGGGGAGATGACGATAACTCAATTACCCTAAGTACGATGAACCGACGCGCCGTGAAAATACACATGGCCGTCATTAGCAGACACTGGGTATTTTAGGAAGAAGCAAGCGGACATGAGAAGACAGTTCTAACCAGTTTCTATCTGACCAACACAAGCGATCATCACGAACCCTCGGACGCTTAGAAGAGCAGAGTGGAGCAATGGACGGAAATACAAGGTAAACATTATGCTCTTGTATTTCTAACAACGCCCCACTGATGCGCCGACGGAGGAAGAAGAAGAGCAGACGACAGGAAGACGAACTCAACCGGAACTCAACCGAGTAGAAGACAAGCAGACACACACAACCTATGAAGACGGAAGAAGACTCTAAACCAAGCAGACGACAGGAAGAGAAACCCAGATGCCGATGATTGAACATTATTGACTTTGTTATATATAAATAATCAAACAGTTCTGATAGCCTTAAGAGTTATATGTACCCGTATTGGCACAATGGTCGACTCGCAAATATAAGAGAATGAATTGGCACAGGGTCTTTAATGTTGCGCCAGCGCAGTTCCCGTCATGAAATGGTTAATGACGTTATGTAATTTATCGCTTTATCGATAACCTAAATTATTGCACACCATGCTGCGTATATTTTCCATAATTATTCACTCCTGTCTATGGATATATATAGAGAGTATTTGGGGGGGCTAACCCCGGGATTCTTGGGCCGAAAGGCCCATTCCCTAACCCCTCATATTTTAGCCTTTATTAAGAATACCAAAAAAAAAGGAAGAAGCATTTTTTTTTTCAACAAATTTCTTCTTATCTCCGTCGCTGGAATCCAGACGAGGGGAGCGATGGAGCGAATCAATGTGCTCGTATATTGGTGATCTGAATGAGAACTTATAATAACTGGTCAATCATTGCATGGCGGTCATTTCATCGTATATTGATCTGAATGAGAACTTATAATTAACTGGTCAATCATTGCATGGCGGTCATTTCATCGTATATTGGTGATCTGAATGACAACTTTAATTAACTGGTCAATCAATGCATGGCGGTCATTTCATCGTATATTGGTGATCTGAATGACAACTTATAATTAACTGGTCAATCAATGCATGGCGGTCATTTCATCGGATATTGGTGATCTGAATGAGAACTTATAATTAACTGGTCAATCATTGCATGGTGATTGATTCACACCTAACAAATGGTTTGGTGAAACAATAATAACTGCTCAATTAATCAGATCACAAATATCCGAACACATTTCTACGCTCCAAAGAACGATGTGAATACGGGGGGGGGGGCAGGGAAAAAAAACCAGGATACTAGGTCCTGGTCGGTCGGTGTGTCCTGAGCGCCGATAGCAGATTTTTCCAATGCCATGTATTGTTTTCCAAATCCACGTTTAAAGAAAAATTATGACTACCAAAATGATTTTAAATGTACAGGCTTATAAACTGTCCAATATAGACCATATAATCAAGAGAAGGGGGCTCCTAATTTCAATATTTACCCAATAATTGTTCTTTTATAACACAATATCATTGGGTGGGTCCCACTTCTTACAAGGACAAAATCGAACTTAAAAAATTAAAGATTTTCCATCTGTTATCAATTATCGCTGCGATGCCAAAATCAGCTCAATTACTTCTTCTGCTGCTTTAAATGGTGTGAAGGTTGAAAGATAAACATATTGCCTGTATTGTTGTATGATTTCATCATTCGGTAGAGGAGACGTTGGATTACTTACATGTACCTACTGATATAATGAAAAGCTGAGTATAATTGAACATAACATGCTAATTATTGCAAAACAATTTTTAAAGGTACTCAATTCGATCAGACGGTCCCCATATCATCAAGATACAACAACAACATTTCTTCAAAATACGCTTTAGTTATCAGAATCGATTTATTTCAACAAAATAATGCTAACCACTGTCAACTATGGTGTCAAATTTGCCAAAACTTGTTATTTATCAACATTTTGTACAAGAAAATATAGCCGTATTATCACTAAAGTATCACGAAATTTGACCGTATTAACACTTGATTTTAGAGTTATCCATCTTCATCCGCAATTTTGTCCGAGACCCTCCTTTTAACCACATGTTTCTGGGCCACATATTATTACATATCTCGAGAAATAACAAACTTCAAAAATCGATATCTGATCACTCTGATTTTTGATGGGTGGGTTCCTCGACTCGAATCAAATATTTTTTACCCCCGAAGCCAAAGAAATAGTAACGCTGAATCTTATTTGACTAGTTTAGTTAATGAGGGTTTTTTCTGAGATTTCTGGTGCTTTTTAATAAGCATTGATTGGCATATCATCCGGATGGTTATTTAAAACATTTCTCACCATCTGTCGGCCTTATCCTGCTGTGTTCACAGTTTTTTTTTTCAAACATTGGAGGTGGGTCCCCAATTGGCCTTGGACAAATCTTGTGTTGGAAAAGCACCAAGGTGTCTGAGATCGGAAAGGGAAAAATGTGCGTTGCGAAAACCCTGTGCCAATGCATTCTCTTATATATGCGAGTCGACCATAGGTCGCCTCGCATATATAAGAGAATGCATTGGCCTAACAAATGTTATATTACTGTTTATAATTGTTAAAAAATGTAAAAAAAAAATAATAAAAAATATAAAAAATTGTTAAAGAATCTGAAAGAATGTAAGAAAAAAATGATAAAATTGTTATAAAGTGTAAGAATTTTTTTATCACATAATTTGCCCATTAAAGCAGTTTCATAATTATCGGTAATAGACACGTTTAATATCAGCGCGTGCGATGACGTCACGGCGTTCTTCAAATAACTTGCGATCGCTGTAGTTTATGATTGTTGTTTTCGATGAATATTTCGCGTTGCTTCGGGTTTATTTGATCATGTGATAAAAGGTATCTCACACTCGTCATATGTTATACGTAATTTATCAACATCGTCCTCTAAATTCTATTTGAGCCTCGGTAAACCTCGGCTCAAATCGAATTTAGTGAACTCGGTTGATAAATTCCGTATAAAATAGAAATTGGTGGGTCCAAAAGAAATTAAAAAACCACACAAATTTCAACCTTGTATTCGATTTTCCTGCCCCTCCCCCCCCCCCCCCGCCGGTGAATATAAGAGACAAGAAAATACAAATATGCACAACCGACAGACGATTCAAGTATTCACAAAGGGTGCGTATGTCAGGGCACGGGGAACTAAAACTAAAAAGTACATTTTATTGAATTTGAGCCGGGAATGTTGAACATATCAAGCGCAAACATACTATAGAAATCAGCATGTATTCGCAATATTGGAAACAAAGTTTCAGATTAAAATTTTAAGAAATGTGAGACATTGTATTATAGAGTATCAAACGTGAACACTACACTTAATGTTGGGTCAGGCATGCCATTTCCAACCGTTAGGAGGGGGTATCGTTCCTTGGTGCTTTTCTGACCCCTGCCTTTTATATTTTGAAAACCCCATGTCGCTTTCATGACGGGAGCTACGCTAGTGAAGTATTAAAGACCATGTAGCAATGCATTCACTTATATATGTGAGTCTCCCATAGGGAGCTAACCTCGCATATATATAAGAGAATCCACTGGCTTACAAGGTCAAGGTACATATCTTTTGGCCAATGTATTCTCTTATATATGCGAGGCTCCCTATGGGAGACTCGCATATATATGAGATTGCATTGGCACATGCAGGAAACATTTCAGGAAGCTCAAGTCATGGAAGGGTTATAGAATAGCTCAATCGTGACCGTTGCCTTCACATTTTCTGGAAGAGAAAGATGAATAATTTAAAAGTCTATATGTTCCCCACGAACCAAGTAAAAGCTTACATGTTGTTAACGAGCTGAACGAAAACATATTTAAAACTTACCTGTTGCTAACGATGTCCCGAGGAAGTTCCGATTTGACCGATGGTTGTCGTCTTAGTCAGGTTTTGTTCCGAGACTGAGTCACACACCTGTCGAGGGCTATATACCAGTCCCTTAATTGGTTTATAACAATAAACACGAGGACACAATACCATCACAGTGGTGGGTGTTTGATCCAATTGGTCGAATCGATCGGGGTTATCTCAGCTCTGAATGTTCCATGTCTAATCATGCCGCGAGGTATCCGATAAAGGTAAGTCATGCCTATACTAAACGTGCTCCCTCATTAGCCGCCCTTGTTAATGGACTCTCGCTTATACCAGTACCATATGATTCAACGTGAGACAGTCTATATAGAGAATCCGAGCTGTATTTATAACAATAGGTTAATACATTTGATGATATTTATCCCTCGAACAAGCTCACATAACTAGAAGATTATTGAAATTTTGCGGAGGCCGTAATTACAAATTATTAATGTGGCGGTTGCCTTGTACTATATGGAGAGATTAGAAAAAAGGTGAAAGATGTCCGAGGTCCCGATTATTTATCAAAGGCAGAGGCTCCGATTTTTAACAGTTGTCGCCCGCTGTCGAGGGAGACATTGCGATTTGTCACCCGCTTGAGTACGGAATATCTCCCGATGAGCGCAGTTATCCGATTAATAGAGACAAATTCCTTGAGAAATATATTCCCCGCGTTAATTTTTCAACTTCATAAGGTTGCCTGTCAAAACTTAAAAAAGTTCCAAGGTTTTGTACTGGTAGAATATGATCTCTACGGGCGTTAGCCAGAGTAGAGATTCATGGCATGATCTGTGGCTATCATTCGGAATGTTTCGGACATATCCGCTTCGCTAGGAAATAACCTCTTCCATAATTGTAAACCATGTTCGCAAAATGCTACAATACATGCGTGGCTCTGCATGGTGATCAGGCAATAACATTGACTCATTGACGCATATATGCGCATGCATGGAGAATAATTTACTTAGGTCATATTTTTCAATTTTCATCGAAACATGATTTGAGAACAATGTCGCCGTACATGGCTATTGTAACATCGCCCAGTTACGGAGTCGGCTATTCTTTTGATCGAACCGAAGGCAACGCTGTCATATTGTTGTGATATACGTATGGAATGATGGATAATCTCGGAGACACGGATCCAATTCTGGGACACACAATATCACTGAATCCATTACAAGGTGTTATTAGAAGTTAACTTTGTTCACTGTAATGTACTACAGCTATACTCTAATTAATCGCCCCCTTTAACAAGGTTATACCATACCGCCATTCAATCACGTCAAGTGGTTGACATGTGGCATCCGCGGGTAAACTTACTACGGTATACTAGTAATATTTTTTAGCGACCGCTGTACTCCGCATTAATTTTTCACATGGCCACCTTACACCCAGTCCATTTTTTCGTGAGCGCCATGCACTGCGTTAACTACACACAAAACAATATTTCAATTAATTATTTGTTTACGATTTAATCAACATTCGAAGTTGGTCACTGACCGGCAATTGCATAAACAATGTAGCGTCAATCCATGCCAGAAATATACACTCTGTTTTGGTTATTTTTATGACTTTAAAAAGGTACGAAGGTCGGCCATGGTAGGATTGATCATGGTTAATGGCATCAGCGCGGTCGAGTAACGCAGTAATATCGGTGGTCAATGTCGTTAAGGGGGGGGGGGGGGTCAATTAATTAGAGCATAGCTGTATACATACATGTAGACAGAGTCAATGTCCAGATGCATCATGTTCTTATCCAAACATGTGTGGCTATCACTCTGAACGTTTCGGACATATCCGCTTTGCTAGGAAATAACCTCTTCCATAATTGGAAACCATGTTCGCAAAATGCTACAATACATGGTTCTGGTGATCAGGCAATAACATTGACTCGTTGACGCATATATGCGCATGGAGAATAATTTATTCACTATGGCTGTACCAAACTTGATCATACATTAAAATCTCTTAGTGTGAGCTGAGCCTTTGTTCATATACCGATACAGCACATAGGAAGTGTACGACAAGCAAAACACTCAATTAAACCGTGGCGATGTTTTGGGAGAGTGATTCTGGTGACCCATTCAACACCAAAGCGTTGTGGCGAGGATTAGTGAGCGATATAACGGTATTTTGCAAACAACATGGTGTCAGTTTTAGTTAACCAAAGTTCATTAGCGGGGTCTTCCCATTGTTGTGTGTTTTGCTTATCCCACATTATTTACGTACTGTACAACAGGTTCTGGAACATAATTTTGCATTGTTCGCATAATGCAGAGTACGAACTACGACAATTACATACTATTAACCCGTTACCCAACAGAACGGCCCTGTGCCAATGCATTCTCTTATATATGCGAGTCGACCATAGGTCGCCTCGCATATATAAGAGAATGCATTGGCTTAACACATATTAAAAATGATAAAATTGTCAAAGAATGTAGAAAAATATTATAAAATTTTTAGGCCAATGCATTCTCTTATATATGCGAGGCGACCTATGGTTGACTCGCATATATAAGAGAATGCATTGGCACAGGGCATAACTGTAACCATCACAATGTGGTCAATGAGCCGGTTCCAATGATTTATCCATATTTGTATGGTTCTATTGAGACAGACCGAAGATATTTTAGGCTGTTGAAGCTTTATTTGGCCGTTTTGTTGGGTAAAGGGTTAAGTGAAATTTATTATGGGTATACAGAAAGGTCTGAGTGAACAACAGATTAACTATAATACCCTGATCGGGCTGAACTACGACAATTTGAATTTGTTTGTTTGAATATTTGTATACATGTATGTTTATTTTGAATAGTCTCAGTAAATAATTATTTGGTGCCTTGCAAAAGAAATAAGAATTAATTTTGTTTAAGTATTTGTTGAATGATAACAATAGAACAGTTTAGAGTGACTCCCCTTATCCCAGATGCATGCTGGCCGTGAAATACCGATTGGTCTATTTTAGTCTATTATATATCGATAAGTGGTTCACCCAGACCCGTTTAAGATATCTGATTGATAATGTTTATATGGTTCAATCCCATTAGTGCCCACGTATAACAATATTTCTGCAATAAATCACAAATTATTGCGATTAATCGCAAAACTTTGTGATAAATCGCCAAGTAGTTGGCGATTTATCAGAAATATGTTTTAGAGTTATAGATCGAAACCAGTAAGTGGTTCACCCAGACCTGTTTAAGATGTCTGATTTATAACGTTTATATGGGTCAAGCCCATTAGTGCCAACATATAAAAATATATCTGCAATAAATCACAAACCTTTGTGATAAATCTCAAACATCTTTGGGATAAATCGCAAAAAATCACCAAGTAGTTCATTGAGAGTTATCGTAAAGATGTTTGAGATTTATTGCAAAGGTTTTGGAGTTATCGCAAAGGTGTTTTGTGATGTATCGCAAAGGTTTGCTACCCTTATCCCACATGGATGCTGGCTCTGAAAGACCAATCAGTTTATTTTAGCCCGACCGTGCTATTATAGATCGATTGGTGGTTCACACAGGCCTGTTGAAGATGTCTGATTTATGTTTATATGGTTTAAGCCCATAGGTGCCAACGCATACAAATATATATGCGATAAATCAAAAACCTTTGCACCAAATCGCGTATGTTTATCGCAAAGTAGTTTTTGCGATTCCCAAAGGTTTGTGATTTATCGCAAAGTAGTTTTGTATTTAATTTGATGATTAAACGCTGTGGCATCATTTGGAATCTAACATGCCACATTTTTAAATTGGCCATTGGACATTTTTCGTAATTTCGAGTGATTGGTACCTGGGCTGGTTCTCCACAGACACCCTAAATGAACGTTGTATACAACTCGTTGGGTGCGAATTTGTTGTGTACTTATTATCCAACAGTTTAGTACGATGTACACAACTGATTGCGTGAACTGTCTTCTGTGGTATTACTTTCATACCACATTGGATAAAACCGTCACGTGACCGGGTCATCCAATAGCAGCGCGTTTCCGGTGCGGGCGAGCATGCGAGTTTCTGGCTCCAAATATTTCAAAACAAGATGGACGACTGCGTGAAAAAAAAACGCCCGAGCGACTGGAAAATGGGACAAGACGTCGTGGATAGCTTTGTCGTATAGTATACCTTTGTTATAATTATTCTGTGTACGATACACTGATTATGTATGCTTTATGTATTGAGTGTATATTTATTTATATTTGCCAAATTTTGAAGTTTACAAATTTACACAACTTCTGACGGCACTAATTTGACTAAAGTAGTACACTCATACTCTCAACACATAAAGCCTACATAATCAGTGTATCGTACAAAGAACAATTATAACAAAGTTATGCTATACCGGCAAAGATATCCACGACGTTTTGTCCCATTTTACTTTCCAATAAACGTTGGGTAAACTTTCCAATCAACAAATGTCATCCAACTCTACCCAACACCAACAGTTCAATAAACGTAGATAGCCTAAGATAGGTGCTGTGGGCAATTAACGTTGATTGAGTGTTGTGTGAAATTTCATCCAACACGTTGTATAATTAACATACAACCGTTGGTAGTAAATATATATGCAACGTTGTGTAAAAGTGTATCCAACAAAATTGTCATGCAACTTTTCACACAACGTAGATAGGTGCTGTGGGCATACAAAGGTTGATTGACTGTTGGATAACTTCTTATCCAAATAGATTTAGGGTGTAGTACCTATATATTTGGTACACCAGAGTACCCAACCTGTCTTGATATTAGTACTCCAGAGAACCTGTCTTGATATTAGTTCTCCAGAGAACCTGTCTTTATATTAGTACTCCAGAGAACCTGTCTTGATATTAGTACTCCAGAGAACCTGTCTTGATATTAGTACTCCAGAGAACCTGTCTTGATATTAGTACTCCAGAGAACCTGTCTTGATATTAGTACTCCAGAGAACCTGTCTTGATATTAGTACTCCAGAGAACCTGTCTTGATATTAGTACTCCAGAGAACCTGTCTTGATATTAGTACTCCAGGGAACCTGTCTTGATATTAGTACTCCAGAGAACCTGTCTTGATATTAGTACTCCAGAGAACCTGTCTTGACATTAGTACTCCAGAGAACCTGTCTTGATATTTGGTACTCAAGAATACCTGGACAGGTACTCTAGAGTACCTGGATATTTGGTACCGAACTAGACGACCCAACTCATGACAACCCGACCCGATCGACCCGGGACCACCCGGTCGGGGACAAACCGACCCAGGGACTACCATACCATGCAGGGACAACCAGACCCGTGGTAACCCGACCCAGTGACAACTCGATCCGGGACAACTCGACCCGGGACAAACATACCCGGGATAACCCATTCCGGGACAATCCGACCAGGAACAATCCGACCCAGGGACAACCCGACCAAGGGACAGCCGGTCCCGGGTCAACCCGACCCGGGGCAATCCAATCAGAGACAACCCGACCCGGGACAACCCGATACGAGACAACCCGACCCAGGGACAACCCGACCCGACCGACCAGGGACAACACGACCCAGGGATTCAAAGAGCTACGTCCGTTCAAATAGAAATACAACACATTTATATGACAGACAAAAGACGGGCAAAGAAATGGCACACAAACACAACATTTATTTCACGGATCGAGGTATACATTTCTTCTTTTCCAGCCACCGCTTCGATACTCAATGCTGAACCGGGATCACAGTCTGGCCACAGATGGAGTCGCAGATGGGGTCACAGATTGTATCTCATAATTATGGTGTCACACATGGTGTCACAGATGGTGTTATTTACGAGTGCAACCCAGAGATGGCGACCTGAAACAATATGAATAATTATTAGCTCCAACTTTTGAAATTTGGTGAAATTTTTGGACAATTTGAAACTTTACAACCTACTATATACCCACCTGGTAAGAACTTCCAGCCATTACTTGATATGCGCATTGTGCATTTCTTGCAAAAAATGTTGTCGCTATATAAAGAAGACAGTTTTGCAAGGGTAACAATCTCATATCGCCTTTGTAAAATTGATACTACCGTGCAAAAAAATGTGGTTGCTATACAGAGAAGACAGGTTTTACAATGGTGATAACTAATTCGTACCGCCTCGTAAAACTGATATTACCCTGCAAAAATGTCGCTATATAGAGACGACATGTTTTACAAGGGTAATAACAATCTCGTATCCCCCTTACAAAATTGATCTTACCCTGCAAAAAATGTCGCTATATAGAGACAACAGGTTTTACAAGGGTAATAACAATCTCGTATCCCCCTCACAAAATTTATCTTACCCTGCCAAAAATGTCGCTATATAGAGACGACATATTTTACAATGGTAATAACAATCTCGTACCCCCTTGTAAAACTGCAAAACATGTCGTCGCTTTGTAAAGAAGACAATTTATACGAGGGAAGAAATAATCTCGTATCCCCCTAGTATTTAGATGCTTTTAAAGCGTCGTCTGCATTTGCAATTTCTGCAGAGTACACTACGTAAATCGATGGATTCTTGCGAAAGTACGAAATTTAAAACAATATGGAATTTGAAGCAATTAATGTAAATGAGGTATCATACGATGATCTAATGCAGCTATTTAGAGAAGTGACGATTTGCATGATGTTGTGAGCGGAATCGACCAAGTAGACAGTTCTAAAACTAGTGAAAGCAATGTTTTAGTGGAAAGTCAGTGTAATTCTCAAATGAAGCCTGCAGATGCCACAATATCAGCCAGTGCTTCTGATTATGCCAATTTATGGGTCCTCAGTTACATTATGGGGATGGAGAAGAAGCAACGATGCTAACAACAGAAATGCAAGTATTTCAACCACTGATAGTGCTACCACTAGTACTGCTGCTGTTAATGAACCATCAGTGGTGAATCTGAATATTCAGAGACCTGCATCAAATTCCAAGGCACAAACATTTGTTGATGTTCATGATTCTGAGAAAGATGACTTTGTTACTAGCATGCAAAATGATAATACAGTGAAGAAGACACAAGTTGTGATAAGGGCATTCACAAGATTTTTGGACAATTATATAGGATCATTCATTCTGTCTATACGGAAAGCTGATGGATCTGATTATGAGCCAGACTCATTGACATCATACCACCGTGGTATTGACCGATACTTGAGGGAAAATAAATATCCTTATCGAATATGCATGGACCGTGAATTTGAAGGTTCCAGGTTTGTGTTAGCAAGCAAGAGGAAGCAGTTGAAAGAAGCTGGGTAATCGCCCAAATGCAGCGGAACCTATAACGGAAAGTGAGGAAGTTCTTCTCGGAGAGATCAGTGCTGAGTGTTGACTGCCCATACGGTTTAACAAATCTGATGTGGTACAATAATGTTAAATTATTCGGCATGCGTACAGTAAAAGAGAAACATAGTTTGCGATGGGGTGACATTTCACTTGAGAAGGACGCGAATGGTGTTGAATTTCTTAAACACAACGAAAGAACGACAAAAACCCGAACAGGAGAAAGTGCCAATACTCACCACCGAGCATTCAGTCCAAAAGCATTCGCAATCCCTGGAGTTCCAGCTACAGAATGTCCAGTTGCGGCATACAAGGTATTCGAACCAAAGCGTCCATTGAACACTTTGCAGCCTGATTCACCATTTTACATTCAAGTTAATCATAATCGGAAACCAGATTCACCTTTCTGGTATAAGGCTCAACCTATGGGTGAACATGCATTGGCCAAAATAATGAAGAAGATGGCAGAGAAAGGTGAACTTCCTGGTAGAAAGACCAATAGAATAGACCAATAGAAAAACAGTGAATAGACAGTCATCTCCTGCATTGCCTCTCGCCAACAATATCACCATCCAAGGAAATTGCGCCATCAAATATTACAATTATCCTGTTAAAAGTGATAATTATGTCGAACATTCGAAACGTAAATATCGTCGACTCATCATTGAATCGGATTCCAGTCAAAGCGAAATTGAATAGTCACGTGACGTGGTTTTCTCGGAATTTGACTTCTCACGACGTCGCGTGCTGAGAATATTGTGTACGTTTTGTATTGCGCGTAATAAAATAGTTCCTGTTTTAAATTGAGTTTTATTGCATTTTTATGGGACGAATTGTAAGATAAATTGGTTATCACCACCCTGTGTGTTTCCGAGATCTGTATTCAAGTCTCGCTGCCTTCTCTGGGCTGTCTATCGACTCGTCCTGCGGACTCGTCGATAGACTGCCCATAGAAGGCAGCTCGACTTGAATACGGATATCGGAAACACACATGATGGTGATAACCTATATGTATTCACGGCCTCCCATTGCATTCTATTCATTTTGGAAGTTGCACATTATTTTTCGCCTTTGGCATTTTTATTTCTGGTAAAGCCCCGCATTCTAATCACACAATCAGGGCGTTCAGGCGTGCATGCGACGATAATTGTGTTATCAACTGATACGCATGCACCAAGCGAAGGAACCAAAATTACCAAATGAAATTTCGTTTGCTTATTTCGCTTTCATCGCTTGTTTCGCCATGCAATATATAGTGGTTTACAAGCGCATCCAAACATGATTCTATATGGGTGGCATAAACATGATTCCATAGCCTATAAACCCGCGACCTGAGGATATACCGATACAATGTTTAGACATTACAAAAGTATACGAACGAGACTAGTGTTTCTTGTACATACATGTATCCCCTGTGTTTATGTATAGTACACACGCTTCGTACACCTAGCCGATTATATTCGTCAGGACTGGTGTGTCTTCCAGAAGGTGTCATTGTACAGACAATCAGACATTTGTATTTATTGTTGAGTGAACACGAGTTAACCCTTTACCCAACAAACCGGCCAAAACCGGCCAAATAAAGCTTCAACAGCCTAAAATATCTTCGGTCTGTCTCAATAGAACCATACAAATATGGATATCATTGGAACCGGCTCCTTGACCACATTGTGATAGTTACAGTTATACCCTGTGCCAATGCATTCTCTTATATATGCGAGTCGACCATAGGTCGCCTCGCATATATAAGAGAATGCATTGGCCTAAAAAAATCTTTTTTTAACACTTTTTACCATTTTTTCTTACATTCTTTAACAATTTTATAATTTTTAATGTGTTAAGCCAATGCATTCTCTTATATATGCGAGGCGACCTATGGTCGACTCGCATATATAAGAGAATGAATTGGCACAGGGCCCTTCTGTTGGGTAAAGGGTTAATGTTATACTAATAATTACGTTTATAGGATATTATTGCCATTATTGTGCAATCCGAATTAGTTGTATTCAGGCATTTATGTACTTATGAATTGTGAACGTGCTTTCACATTTTTTAACACTTGGTACATTAAACAGGATTGGTGATTATGAGGTTCATTAAACAGGCTTGGTGATTATGATGTTCATTAAACATGATTGTCGATTATAAGGTGCATTAAACATATTTTAATTACTCACCTTTCTAGTCTGTATATGTATTATCAGGCGTCCTACCGGGCTCTGGAATGGATACAATCAAAACAATACCTTTAGATTGCGATAATAGAAGGAGACTTAATTTGAAGACGCTTGCAAGACTAAAGTAATATTCAGCTGACAAATTAAACAATCAGATATCGCTTTTTTCACATTCCGACAATCACCATAGCTTGATATATGTAAAGCTCGCAGTTAATGTATAAATATGTCACAGAAATACACAACGAGTTCATATAAATTAACGCATTGACACTAAAAATAAAAAATAAAGAGCGTTCCGTGCTAATATTTGTCCCTAATAAACATCGCACGCATCACTATGTGCTGACAGTGGGACATCTGATAAATTTATAATAGTGTATTCGATACAGTGGGACATCTGATAAATTTATAATAGTGTATTCGATACAGTGGGACATCTGATAAATTTATAATAGTGTATTCGATACAGTGGGACATCTGATAAATTTATAATAGTGTATTCGATACAGTGGGACATCTGATAAATTTATAATAGTGTATTCGATACAGTGGGACATCTGATAAATTTATAATAGTGTATTCGATACAGTGGGACATCTGATAAATTTATAATAGTGTATTCGATACAGTGGGACATCTGATAAATTTATAATAGTGTATTCGATACAGTGGGACATCTGATAAATTTATAATAGTGTATTCGATACAGTGGGACATCTGATAAATTTATAATAGTGTATTCGATACAGTGGGACATCTGATATATTTATAATAGTGTATTCGATACAGTGGGACATCTGATATATTTATAATAGTGTATTCGATACAGTGGGACATCTGATAAATTTATAATAGTGTATTCGATACAGTGGGACATCTGATATATTTATAATAGTGTATTCGATACAGTGGGACATCTGATATATTTATAATAGTGTATTCGATACAGTGGGACATCTGATATATTTATAATAGTGTATTCGATACAGTGGGACATCTGATATATTTATAATAGTGTATTCGATACAGTGGGACATCTGATAAATTTATAATAGTGTATTCGATACAGTGGGACATCTGATATATTTATAATAGTGTATTCGATACAGTGGGACATCTGATATATTTATAATAGTGTATTCGATACAGTGGGACATCTGATATATTTATAATAGTGTATTCGATACAGTGGGACATCTGATATATTTATAATAGTGTATTCGATACAGTGGGACATCTGATAAATTTATAATAGTGTATTCGATACAGTGGGACATCTGATAAATTTATAATAGTGTATTCGATACAGTGGGACATCTGATAAATTTATAATAGTGTATTCGATACAGTGGGACATCTGATATATTTATAATAGTGTATTCGATACAGTGGGACATCTGATATATTTATAATAGTGTATTCGATACAGTGGGACATCTGATAAATTTATAATAGTGTATTCGATACAGTGGGACATCTGATAAATTTATAATAGTGTATTCGATACAGTGGGACATCTGATAAATTTATAATAGTGTATTCGATACAGTGGGACATCTGATATATTTATAATAGTGTATTCGATACAGTGGGACATCTGATAAATTTATAATAGTGTATTCGATACAGTGGGACATCTGATAAATTTATAATAGTGTATTCGATACAGTGGGACATCTGATAAATTTATAATAGTGTATTCGATACAGTGGGACATCTGATAAATTTATAATAGTGTATTCGATACAGTGGGACATCTGATAAATTTATAATAGTGTATTCGATACAGTGGGACATCTGATAAATTTATAATAGTGTATTCGATACAGTGGGACATCTGATAAATTTATAATAGTGTATTCGATACAGTGGGACATCTGATAAATTTATAATAGTGTATTCGATACAGTGGGACATCTGATAAATTTATAATAGTGTATTCGATACAGTGGGACATCTGATAAATTTATAATAGTGTATTCGATACAGTGGGACATCTGATAAATTTATAATAGTGTATTCGATACAGTGGGACATCTGATAAATTTATAATAGTGTATTCGATACAGTGGGACATCTGATAAATTTATAATAGTGTATTCGATACAGTGGGACATCTGATAAATTTATAATAGTGTATTCGATACAGTGGGACATCTGATAAATTTATAATAGTGTATTCGATACAGTGGGACATCTGATAAATTTATAATAGTGTATTCGATACAGTGGGACATCTGATAAATTTATAATAGTGTATTCGATACAGTGGGACATCTGATAAATTTATAATAGTGTATTCGATACAGTGGGACATCTGATAAATTTATAATAGTGTATTCGATACAGTGGGACATCTGATAAATTTATAATAGTGTATTCGATACAGTGGGACATCTGATAAATTTATAATAGTGTATTCGATACAGTGGGACATCTGATAAATTTATAATAGTGTATTCGATACAGTGGGACATCTGATAAATTTATAATAGTGTATTCGATACAGTGGGACATCTGATAAATTTATAATAGTGTATTCGATACAGTGGGACATCTGATAAATTTATAATAGTGTATTCGATACAGTGGGACATCTGATAAATTTATAATAGTGTATTCGATACAGTGGGACATCTGATAAATTTATAATAGTGTATTCGATACAGTGGGACATCTGATAAATTTATAATAGTGTATTCGATACAGTGGGACATCTGATAAATTTATAATAGTGTATTCGATACAGTGGGACATCTGATAAATTTATAATAGTGTATTCGATACAGTGGGACATCTGATAAATTTATAATAGTGTATTCGATACAGTGGGACATCTGATAAATTTATAATAGTGTATTCGATACAGTGGGACATCTGATAAATTTATAATAGTGTATTCGATACAGTGGGACATCTGATAAATTTATAATAGTGTATTCGATACAGTGGGACATCTGATAAATTTATAATAGTGTATTCGATACAGTGGGACATCTGATAAATTTATAATAGTGTATTCGATACAGTGGGACATCTGATAAATTTATAATAGTGTACTCGATACAGTGGGACATCTGATCAATTTATAATAGTGTATTCGATACAGTGGGACAACTGATAAATTTATAATAGTGTATTCGATAATACAGTGGGACATCTGATAAATTTATAATAGTGTATTCGATACAGTGGGACATCTGATAAATTTATAATAGTGTATTCGATACAGTGGGACATCTGATAAATTTATAATAGTGTATTCGATACAGTGGGACATCTGATAAATTTATAATAGTGTATTCGATACAGTGGGACATCTGATAAATTTATAATAGTGTATTCGATACAGTGGGACATCTGATAAATTTATAATAGTGTATTCGATACAGTGGGACATCTGATAAATTTATAATAGTGTATTCGATACAGTGGGACATCTGATAAATTTATAATAGTGTATTCGATACAGTGGGACATCTGATAAATTTATAATAGTGTATTCGATACAGTGGGACAACTGATAAATTTATAATAGTGTATTCGATAATACAGTGGGACATCTGATAAATTTATAATAGTGTATTCGATACAGTGGGACATCTGATAAATTTATAATAGTGTATTCGATACAGTGGGACATCTGATAAATTTATAATAGTGTATTCGATAAAATGTCTTATTAATTCATGCGTTTACCGACCTAGCTTAGTCGCTGATGTGTAACACAAAAGAGACATTAGCATGACAGTGAAATTATGAATCTTTTTAAAGGTACTCAATCCGATCAGACGCTCCTAAATTGCTATTTCTTTGGCTTCGGGACTAAACAATATTTGATTCGAGTCGAGGAACCCACCCATAAAAGCTCAGAGTGATCAGATATCGATTTTTGAAGTTTGATATTTCTCGATATGTGTAATAATATGCGGCCCAGAAACACGTGGTCAAACGGAGGGTCTCGGACAAACAAAATGGCGGATGAAGATGGACAACTCTAAAAACAAGTGGTAATATTGTCAAATTTCGTGATACTTTACTGATAATACGATTTTGTTGAACAAAATGTTGATAAATAACAAGTTTTTGGAAATTTTATACCATAGTTCACAGTGGTTAGCATTATTTTGTTGCAATAAATCGATTCTGATAACTAAAGCGTATTTTGACGAAATGTTGTTGTTGCATCTTGAAGATATGGCGACCGTCTGATCGGATTGAGTACCTTTAAATGTACCTATATTTTCATCAGAAAACTGTATAAAAATGAAGGATAATTAATAATCATGATAATTGATTTGTCCACCCATACCTACCTGACATATGGCCCTTCGAGTTTTGTAAATTTTGCTATAGAGTGGGGACGAGTTGTAGATTGTATTTATTACATATTTCGCATTATAACGAACTTACCGCTTCTCTGATCAAAACCTCCTAATTCCTGATGTATGGCGACGATAAAAAGGAGAACGACATGGTTATCGCAGATTTCATATACACTCTTATGACTAATGTGTAGGCTTTCTACACACAATGTGTAGCCCTGCTACACAAAACTTATTCATTTTTGATCTTAAACATAATTGTGTAATATATGTGTAGTTTTATGTATGTACACAAATTGTGTAACAATTTTTACACAATAAATGGGTCAATTTCTACACATTCATACACACTGGTGTGCATAAAATCAACACATATCCCTTACACATTTTGTGTAGATTCTTACACATATAGATCGTAGACAAGAATGTAAGTTCAGTATTCCGAACTGTGGGTATATAGTATTGAAGACATATGGAGATTTATATGTTAAAACTTTCACGGCGTACAATGGTGCGTAATATTTTGCTCTGTCATGTGTGAGTTTTCGTTTTAAACGAACAAACCAGGGTCGTGGCGTTTTTGCATAATATTAGTATTAACGTATTACAACAATCATATAAACAAGTGTAAGAGGAGTATTCCCCATGAAAGTTTTAACAAATAAATCCTCATATATCATTAATACTATACCCACAAGTCAGAATTATGAACTTACATTCCTTGTCTACGATCGCTGTAGATTGTATTCCAAAAATATATATTCAAACAATATGACCGTCATGTAGCAGACTATGAAACTGAAGTCAGCGCAATGTGCTTGCTCTCCTTCTTACACAAGTGTGTGTAACAAAATATACACATTATGTGTATAACGGCACTTGGTCAATGTATTTGTATGTAAAACTCACATTGATATGTATATTAACCGGGTTTACACATTTGATGTGTAATACTTTCTACACATTAGTTATAAGAGTGTACCCTCACCATATTTATAAACACTAGACACAGGCTTCATTACTTCACCGCAGTCTTGCATGATAGGGCCCTGCATAGCGATGGAAACAATGTAATTTACTTAAATCAGAAAACTGCGCTGGAGTCCATAATGGAAATAAATGGTTATCATGGGTAACATTCAGTCACATGACAGTGAACCAAACTGATGTTCTATATTGTACGCTCTTACTTTTACACATCACAGATGGGGAGATTATATAGGAATAGAGAAAAAAGTAATCAGACGTTCCTAAATTCTAAAGACATGAAAGCTCGTACAATAACAATATAACCCATAGAGAGCCCCACATATACTGGAGCAGACGGCACTATGTAGTCCATGCTCCCATCTGTATGAGGCTCCCTGTGGGTTTATGTACAATAACAATATAACCCATATAGAGCCCCGAATAGACTGGAGCAGACGACACTATGTAGTTCATGCTCCCATCTGTATGAGGCTCTCTGTGGGTTATGTACAATAACAATATAACACATAGAGAGCCCCACATAGACTGGAGCAGACGGCACTATGTAGTCCATGCTCCCATCTGTGTGAGGCTCCCTGTGGGTTATGTACAATAACAATATTCATGGCAAACAGATTCAATCTGAGTAGCATGTCATCCAGTCTCTTATCGGATGTACGTCTCTAGATTTATGGATTACAATTATTTTCTGTATTGATGGGATCATGTGACCCCTCCATTTCATTTGGGAGTGGCGCAGAGAACGCTCGATTTCATTTGTTAATGACGTAACAGATCACTTCACATATCAGAGCTCAATAACATGTTGACAATTTTCAAACATAACTAATGTTGTAAAACTGAATACAGCGGCTATATCCACAATTCATTACTCACCGAAATATAGGAGACACCATTGCTATATCCACAATTCATTATACTCACCGCAATATAGGAGACACCATCTTACTCACCGAAATATAGGAGACATCATCTTACTCACCGAAATATAGGAGACATCATCTTACTCACCGAAATATAGGAGACATCATCTTACTCACCGAAATATAGGAGACATCATCTTACTCACCGAAATATAGGAGACATCATCTTACTCACCGCAATATAGGAGACACCATCTTACTCACCGAAATATAGGAGATATCATCTTACTCACCGAAATATAGGAGACATCATATTAATCACCGAAATATAGGAGACATCATCTAACTCACCGAAATATAGGAGACATCATCTTACCGCTATATCCACAATTCATCTTACTCACCGAAATATAGGAGACATCATCCTACTCACCGAAATATAGGAGACATCATGTTACTCACCGACATATATGAGACATCATCTTACCGCTATATCCACAATTCATTATACTCACCGAAATATAGGAGACACCATCTTACTCACCGAAATATAGGAGACATCATCTTACTCACCGAAATATAGGAGACATCATCTTACTCGCCGAAATATAGGAGACATCATTATACTCACCGACATATAGGAGACACCATCTTACTCACCGAAATATAGGAGACACCATCTTACTCACCGACATATAGGAGACACCATCTTACTCACCGAAATATAGGAGACATCATCTTACTACTCACCGAAATATAGGAGACATCATCTTACTCACCGACATATAGGAGACATCATCTTACTCACCGACATATAGGAGACATCATCTTACTCACCGAACTATAGGAGACATCATCTTACTACTCACCGAAATATAGGAGACATCATCTTACTCACCGACATATAGGAGACATCATCTTACTCACCGACATATAGGAGACACCATCTTACTCACCGAAATATAGGAGACATCATCTTACTCATCGAAATATAGGAGACACCATCCTACTCACCGAAATATAGGAGATATCATCTTACCGCTACATCCACAATTCATTATACTCACCGAAATATATGAGACATCATTATACTCACCGAAATATAGGAGACATCATCTTACTCACCGAACTATAGGAGACATCATCTTACTCACCGAAATATATGAGACATCATCTTACTCACCGAAATATAGGAGACATCATCTTACTCACCGAAATATAGGAGACATCATCTTACTCACCGAAATATAGGAGACATCATCTTACTCACCGAAATATAGGAGACACCATCTTACTCACCGAAATATAGGAGACATCATCTTACTCACCGAAATATATGAGACATCATCGTACTCATCGAAATATAGGAGACATCATCTTACTCACCGAAATATAGGAGACATCATCTTACTCACCGAAATATAGGAGACATCATCTTAGCGCAATATCCACAATTCATCTTACTCACCGAAATATAGGAGACATCATCTTACCGCTATATCCACAATTCATCTTACTCACCGAAATATAGGAGACATCATCTTACTCACCGAAATATATGAGATATCATCTTACTCACCGAAATATAGGAGACACCATCTTACTCACCGAAATATAGGAGACATCATCTTACTCATCGAAATATAGGAGACATCATCTTACTCACCGAAATATAGGAGACACCATCCTCCTCACCGAAATATAGGAGATATCATCTTACCGCTACATCCACAATTCATTATACTCACCGAAATATATGAGACATCATTATACTCACCGAAATATAGGAGACATCATCTTACTCACCGAAATATATGAGACATCATCTTACTCACCGAAATATAGGAGACACCATCTTACCGCTATATCCACAATTCAGTATACTCACCGAAATATAGGAGACATCATCTTACTCACCGAAATATAGGAGACATCATTGCTATATCCACAATTCATTATACTCACCGAAATATAGGAGACATCATCTTACTCACCGAAATAGATGTTATAACAGTCAGCAGGTTTTACGAAATCGTTTAAGAAAACTCAAATTTTCACCCAATAGAAGAAACACAAAACTATGATTGCAGAAGAAGAAGAATATATCGATGTTTGAACACAATATGGAACGGTATATTGAACTTTTTTTCAATGATTTAGTTGGAAATTTGAAGATATTATGTTGATGAATTTCTGCTGACGTAGCCGCCCTGTGGCAGCCATTTTGAAAGTTGATCGGGCCAAATATAAACAAACAGTTTTTCGGCATCAAACCCTCCATTAGTTCAATGAGGAAGCGCAAGAATCAGAAAAAGCACAATAAGGGAGATTCGGATGACCAAAGAAATTCCACTTTAGAAAGTGAGGACAGTATAAATCCGTCACCCAAAAAACAGCTCACGATGGAAAATTTCATGTCAAAACCAGGCCAAGAACCACCCTCGCCTATTCTTGGAAACATCCCCGAGCAATTAACAGAACTCATAAAACGTGTAGATAGTCTGACAGAAGCATCTCAGAAAAATCATGATAAATATTCGACAGAACAGAAGACACATCTTTCTGAATTCGGTAAGATGATAAGTCAATTCAAAACTGAAATTGTGAAATCCTTTAATGATAAATTACAAGTACTAGAGAATCGAATAACAATTCTTGAAACTGAAAAATTTAAAATGATAAAAGAAACAAAAGAAAAACAAGAGAAATGGAACGAAGAACACGAACTCCTAAAACAATCATTAAATGACATTGAACAACAAGGACGGAAAGACAGTGTCCGAATCTTTGGAATTCCTGAGGCTAAAGATAGGGAGACACGTCACGATTGTGCAAATCAAGTGATGCAAATTTTCAACGATAAATTAAAGCTAAATATGTTTCGTGGAGACATTTCAATAGCCCACCGAGTTGGGAAAAAACATACAAACAATCAAACCGAAATTATGGAGCTAAATGCAGATAGAAATGGGAACAATCAACAGGGTGCGAAATATAATAAACCTCGCCCCATCCTTGTAAAGTTCTATGCCAGAGAACCAAAACTTCTTGTTATTGAAGCCAGAAGGCAGCTGAAAAATACAGGCTACTCCATTATCGAGGATGCAACCTATACTAACTATCAGCTGCTGAGAACAGCATACAAATCTGATAACATTATGAACTCCTGGATAACCAATGGCAAACTGTATGCCAAGAAGATTAATGGTGACATTGTGAGATTTCAAACAGCATTGGACCTTGAGAACATAATCAAGGGTCAAACAGGTTAATTTGCAAATCTACAGGGGTTGTCTAATTTTGTTCATGAAAATATGAATTGTCATTAGGTTGGAAAGTCTCTAGTAATATAATAATGCTTCATGTAAACATTCCAAGTACATCATGTAAATATTCAGTCTATTTTAAAAATGATGATACTGGCTGTCACACTACCAATTTCGAATGGGGGTTCCCAGGCTGATCTCAGGAGCAATAGCTGAATAATGGCATACAAGTACTGTCAGTCTGCATCATAAACAGCTTTTTCTCCAGGGATTTGCATGGGCATCCAAATTCGAGATTTACTATTCGACTCCTCCCTCTATAATCTCTGAATGGACTAACTTACAATTTCGCAAAGACATTTTCATAACAATTGAATCTGAGCAGACTTTTGAGAAATTTGTTGTATGACAAACAAGTCAAATTTAGAGCAGAAATAGGTATCAATCAAGTGTTAAAACTGTTAAGGTGTAACTTTACATGAAATTTGTTTTGTGTTCCATGCAAAACATCTAAATAAGAACTGTCAGAGGATGGTGAACTTCATGTGCATTGTTATTGATTCATAAAAATGTACACTTTCTTTGTGCATCATGTAAATACTTGGGCTTTTTGTTGGGATAATTGTGTTTATTTATAATTAGCATGTACAATGACATATTTATCAATGTGGCTTTATATATATATATATAACTCGCCTAACCAGGGTGTCACGTGACAGGCTATAAATATGGATTGTCTTGCTGATCTCTGGAGCAAATGATGAAGAATGGGGTAATCTCAAAATACCATATCAAACTTTTGCTTCAGGGATCTGCATGGGAATGTGTACTCAGTACCTGCCACATGAACCCCCAATCGATTTGAATGGATTACACTAATAATTATCTAATATATCACAATGGATAACGCAGATGACCAGATTATTGTGCAACTTATGTGAGAATGTTACCCAAAAATCATGCACATCTCGACCACAGCGAAAATAATGGTGTCAATGAAAGAGTATATATTTGAGTTGTCCAAAATTGCATACATGTGGACACATACTAAGACTGGTACATTAAAAATCTGAGTTGCCAGATACAGTTATAGACATATTATGTATAGATATTCATTACTTGTCAACTCAAAACTTTTCATTGACTGGCAATCTACAAGTTTCACTTTTCTTGTTTACATAGATGTTGAAATTACCTATATATGTGTATAGTCGGTTTGCCAAGCTCTTAATCAGTGTTAATATGAAAGACAAACTCACCACACATTGCAGAAAACTTAATGTCCATTTTGAATAATCCTGATATATAAGATTAAATTCCATAGAAATTGCACTGATAATTTTCACATCCATTACGAAACAACACAGCGATATTATGGTCAACAAACAGACTAAACACGAGGATTACGTGTGGTCAGTGAAATTTCCTTTGAACTGCTTGGCCGCAAAATGGGTCAACTATCTTGGTCTGACATCACTTATTAGGGTCAATAGCATTACATGTCACGTGTTGTACATAGGAATTTCAGCAATTATCGATTTTTGGTGAGTTACAAAACAAGGCCGAGTTGTTTTTACACAATCGACATATGTCTGTTCACTTGTTCGTTTGTCTATCTGTCTTCACATCGTTACTCATTTAATGTGCAAAAATATATTTGTGTACAAATACACAAATACAGAATAGGGAACATACTTATACGATGTACTACTTAAATGATTAACCGACTGCTTATATGTTGGCATGCCACACCAGGGTGGCCTCGGCACATCGAGGCACGATGATAACCGAACACCGGAATACAGAAATGATATTTGTATCGATCATCTTTATTATTATTATATGTATGTGTTTTTCTTTCAGCATGGTATGTAAGGAGGGTGTGAGTGCAAGTGACATTGGTTATTTTTTACACGTTTCGGTATACTCCTGTATAACTTCCACATTAAGAATTTCAGTTGAAGTCTTTTCCGCCCTTGGTGGTCGATCGGTTGGACGTCTGCGTACTAACGTCTGCTCATGTCTGTAAAAATTATTTCTTCAAACTGTCGAGGGCTGAACGAAACTACTAAGCGTCGCGATGTTTTTCGACACTTGAAAGATTTGAAACCGTCTATAGTATGTCTACAAGATACACATTTTACAAAAGATATGGAAAAAATTATTTCAGCCGAATGGGGCTCCAAAACAGAAATAGCATCTTTTAAATCAAATTCTCGTGGAGTAGCAATTCTGTTCAATACAAATTTAGATTTCCACATACACGAATCTCTGAAAGATACTGGCGGAAATTATATCATTTTGGATATCACCATTGAAAATGTGAGAATTAGTTTGGCTAATATTTATGGGCCAAATAACGATAACCCAGAATTTTACCATAACCTGCAAAAAGCAATTACTAAAATAGGCAATACTCAAATCGTAATATGTGGTGATTGGAATTTGGTTCAAAATCAAACGTCCGATACTTTTAACTATAAACATACAAACAGTCCACGCGCACAAGAGGCGGTGCATAGTCTTGTCGATAGGCTCGAACTAATTGATGTATGGAGATCCAATAATAAAGAACTTAAGCGTTTCACTTGGAGAAGAAAGTCACCTATAAAAATGGCGAGGCTAGACTATTTCCTCGTATCAGATGATATTTTAAGCCTAATTGGAGAGAAACCAAACATACTGCCGGGATATAGATCCGATCACTCGATTATAACATTATCACTAACATTAAATACTCACCAGAAGGGTCACGGTTTTTGGAAATTTAATCTTTCACTTCTACGAGACAAAACATATATCGATATGATGAATGAGCTCATTGAAACCAATAAGATTCGATACAACTACACTACAGACGAATTAGATAGTTCCCCTCATCATACTTGTAAATGTGATATCAGCAAAAGACTTTTTCTAGATTCACTTTTATTGGATATAAGAGGGGCTACCATTGCTTACTCTTCAAACAGAAAACGAGATCGTAAATCAAAAGAAGAATCTCTACAGAAAGCTAAATATGATCTTACCGAATTGGTTGATAGGAATGGGTCGGACATTGAACAGAAGGTGAAACTTCTGGAAGAGATACAAAAAGTCGATGACGAGTTAATGGATATGAGAAAGGAAGCTACAATGGGTGCAATGATAAGATCTAGAGCAAAATGGATCGAGGATGGCGAAAAACCAACAAAATATTTCTTAAATTTGGAAAAGCGTAATTATATATCGAAAACCCTGACCAATCTGATAGACTCAAATGGGAAATTATTAACCTACCAAAATGACATTATTAAAGAAACTCGTAACTTTTATCAAACTTTATACGCTTCAAAATGCACTACTCAATCCGAGACACATTTTGCCACTTTCGACAATAACGTTTTGAAACTAAATAAAGATATTTCAGATAGTATAGAAGGGCCAATCACCATACATGAACTGTCTGCAGTATTAAAACAAACAAAGAATGGTAAGACATGTGGATTGGATGGATTTCCGTATGAATTTTGGAAATTTTTCTGGCGAAAGCTTGGGCCTTTTTTATGTGAATCTCTCAATGAGTCCTATAAATCAGGAGAGCTCTCCATTACACAAAAACAAGGAATTATAACTCTTCTCCCCAAAAAAGACAAAGACAGACATCTTCTAAAAAATTGGAGACCAATTACCTTATTGAACAGCTCATATAAGCTGGCATCTGCATGTATAGCTCAGCGGATGAAACAAGTTCTCCCCATATCATTAACGAGGACCAAACGGGTTTCTTGAAGGGCCGATACATAGGAGACAATACACGACTGATTTATGATCTTATATACCAAACTAACTTGAAGAAAATTCCTGGCCTCTTACTACTTTTAGATTTTGAGAAAGCATTTGACTCTGTATCGTGGAAATTCATGCACAAATGTCTTGAATTTTTCAACTTTGGAGAAACGATAAAAAAATGGATTTCAATATTTTATACGAATATTAACTCTTCCTTACTCATAAATGGGCACATATCACAATGTTTCACACTAGGTCGAGGCTGTCGGCAGGGCGATCCTATATCTCCGTACATTTTTTTGATTTGCGCAGAAATCCTAGCTCTCATGATTAGAAATAATAAAAAAATCAAAGGAATTACCCTCGATGGTTTTGAATTTAAGTTAACGCAGTACGCAGACGACACGACACTTATTCTAGACGGTTCCGAAAGTAGTCTGAGTGAGGCTTATTCCACCCTAAATGCCTTTGCTAAAATATCGGGACTCAATCTCAATGCGAGTAAGTGTCAGGCGTCGTGGATTGGATCAATGGTGGGGCGGCAAGAAAATATATGTCCGGACCTTCATCTCACATTTGCTGACTCATTTAATCTTCTTGGAATCAACTTTAATACTACTTTAAACAAAATGTCGATTAATTTTGAAAATAAGCTGAATGAAATTAAACGATTAACAGAAACATGGAATCATCGACTACTTACCCCATTTGGTCGTATAACAGTTATAAAATCCATCATTATCCCCAAATTAACTCACCTATTCATCGCATTACCTAACCCCAACAACAATTTCATGACCAAACTCGAAAAAATACTATTCAATTTTCTCTGGAATTCCAAGCGGGACCGAGTAAAAAGAAAACTCGTCTGTCAAGACCACTCTCACGGTGGAATGAAAATGGTAGATGTAAACAATTTCCTCATGTCAATGAAAATAACTTGGGTGAGACGATTGTTATTGAAAAGTTCAAAATGGACACCCCTAACCGACCTTCCTATCACCAAAGACCACCTATTTCTGACATACAACCATGTTTTTCTAAAAAACAAAGCTAGTGTCGTGAACAATCCTTTCTGGCATGACGTATTACTGGCTTTTGCAAATATGTTAGAAAAAAATAAGAAACAAAATCGATTTCAGGCATGCACTATTTGGAACAACCCCAATATAAAACTGGAAGGACATACCATTAAATTTTTTTCATGGCGAAAAAAAGGAAGTATATATGTAAATGACTTGTTTCAAAGAGGTGGCATATTACACACAGAACAATCTTTATTCGAATGTTATCATATACGTACAGATTTTCTGACAATGAACAGCATCCGCCAACAAATAATAGCTATGTCACAAAAGCTCAACCAACCCTTATTTCGTATTGAAAGCCCTTTCCTTCCAAGTAATTTTGTTATCCCATTGAACAATACTCATGGTGGACAGGACTTCTACAAAATTTTAAATTCAATGAATATCGTACCAAAATCCCATACAAAATGGCAGGCTGAATTTGAGGATAATGACATTCAATGGGAAAACTACAACCGGCTTGCTTTCACCACGACGCCTGACACGAAAATGTGGTGGTTACAATATAGAATTAATCATAGAATACTTTCCACAAAGAAATTTCTTAAAATGGTCAACCTAGAACAAAATGATTTATGTAATCGCTGTGGCACAACATCTGAAGATATATCCCATATTTTTTGGGACTGTCCGCTTGTAAAAAACTTTATAAATTATGTTACTATTTGGTGCAAATCAAATGGTATCGCCTTGTTAGCCACAAGAAAGATTGCAATTCTTGGATCCCTATCAATGGGCGGTAACTCTATGATGAATCTGTTTTGGCTACTGATAAAACAATACATATACAAAACTAAATTTAATCCTGATATGTTATCACTAAAATCCTTTCTATCAGAACTACAATCTAGATATTTACAGGAGAAATTGTTGGCACAGTGCCAAATGAAATTACCCTCTTTTGAGAAAAACTGGTTTTTAATCAATGAAGCTCTAAACAAAACGTCAGAAGCAAACAAACCATGATGTATCAAAATATCGTTCCCACCAAAATCCAAGTTTACCTCTCCAACTCACAAGTATTGACCAGAGGAATAAGTGCCGAAAAACCGCCGAGTTGACCCACCAGAAAGGGAAAAAACTTATTTCAACATCAATCAAAATCCCATTATACTCAGCAAAGAGCTATATATACACAATTAATATCTTATAAGCATTGAACCTACCGATATTAGCTCTTTGACTAAACATATGTCTAACATAGCTTGCGGGACCCATACCAGAAACGTGTATAATTATAAACTTGTCGCGATGAGTGAAAGAGCATGTGAGCGAAAGGATGTATGCAAGTTACTGATAGATGGGGATGAAAGAGTTAGTGTGTGATCTTTTTTTGCAAATCTTGTTACAATATTTATATACATTTAATCTTGATCAATAAAAACTTTAAAAAAAAAAAAAAAAAAAAAATATAGGAGACATCATCTTACCGCTATATCCACAATTCATCTTACTCACCGAAATATATGAGACATCATCTTACTCACCGAAATATAGGAGACGTCATCTTACTCACCGAAATATAGGAGACAACATCTTACCGCTATATCCACAATTCATCTTACTCACCGACATATAGGAGACATCATCTTACTCACCGAAATATAGGAGACATCATCTTACTCACCGAAATATATGAGACATCATTATACTCACCGAAATATAGGAGACATAATCTTACTCACCGAAATATGAGACATCATCTTACTCACCGAAATATAGGAGACACCATCCTACTCACCGAAATATAGGAGACATCATCTTACTCCCCGAAATATAGGAGACATCATCTTACTCACCGAAATATAGGAGACATCATCTTACCGCTATATCCACAATTCATCTTACTCACCGAAATATAGGAAACATCATCTTACTCACCGACATATAGGAGACATCATCTTACTCACCGAAATATAGGAGACATCATCTTACTCACCGAAATATATGAGACATCATTATACTCACCGAAATATAGGAGACATAATCTTACTCACCGAAATATGAGACATCATCTTACTCCCCGAAATATAGGAGACATCATCTTACTCGCCGAAATATAGGAGACATCATCTTAGCGCTATATCCACAATTCATCTTACTCACCGACATATAGGAGACATCATATTACTCACCGAAATATAAGAGACATCATCTTACTCACCGAAATATAGGAGACATCATCTTACTCACCGAAATATAGGAGACATCATCTTACTCACCGAAATATATGGGACATCATTATACTCACCGAAATATAGGAGACATAATCTTACTCACCGAAATATGAGACATCATCTTACTCCCCGAAATATAGGAGACATCATCTTACTCGCCGAAATATAGGAGACATCATCTTAGCGCTATATCCACAATTCATCTTACTCACCGACATATAGGAGACATCATCTTACTCACCGAAATATAGGAGACATCATCTTACTCACCGAAATATAGGAGACATCATCTTACTCACCGAAATATAGGAGACATCATCTTACTCACCGAAATATAGGAGACATCATCTTACTCACCGAAATATATGAGACATCATTATACTCACCGAAATATAGGAGACATAATCTTACTCCCCGAAATATAGGAGACATCATCTTACTCGCCGAAATATAGGAGACATCATCTTAGCGCTATATCCACAATTCATCTTACTCACCGACATATAGGAGACATCATCTTACTCACCGAAATATAGGAGACATCATCTTACTCACCGAAATATAGGAGACATCATCTTACTCACCGACATATAGGAGACATCATCTTACTCACCGAAATATAGGAGACATCATCTTACTTACAGAAATATAGGAGACATCAACTTACTCACCGAAATATAGGAGACATCATCTTACTCACCGACATATAGGAGACACCATCCTACTCACCGAAATATAGGATACATCATCTTACTCACCGAAATATAGGAGACATCATCTTACTCACCGAAATATAGGAGACATAATCTTACTCACCGACATATAGGAGACATCATCTTACTCACCGAAATATATGAGACATCATCTTACTCACCGACATATAGGAGACATCATCTTACTCACCGAAATATAGGAGACATCATCTTACTCACCGAAATATAGGAGACATCATCTTACTCACCGAAATATAGGAGACATAATCTTACTCACCGACATATAGGAGACATCATCTTACTCACCGAAATATAGGAGACATCATCTTACTCACCGAAATATAGGAGACATCATCTTACTCACCGAAATATAGGAGACATCATCTTACCGCTATATCCACAATTCATTATACTCACCGAAATATATGAGACATCATCTTACTCACCGACATATAGAAGACATCATCTTACTCACCGAAATATAGGAGACATCATCTTACCGCTATATCCACAATTCATTACTCACCGAAATATAGGAGACATCATCTTACTCACCGAAATATATGAGACATCATCTTACTCACCGACATA
Organism: Siphonodentalium dalli; assembly: GCA_032622095.1. Taxonomy (NCBI): domain Eukaryota; kingdom Metazoa; phylum Mollusca; class Scaphopoda; order Gadilida; family Siphonodentaliidae; genus Siphonodentalium; species Siphonodentalium dalli. The sequence goes on from CP136061.1 coordinate 9,105,130, forward strand.
TAGGAGACATCATCTTACTCACCGACATATAGGAGACATCATTATACTCACCGAAATATAGGAGACATCATCTTACTCACCGAAATATATTAGACATCATCTTACTCACCGAAATATAGGAGACATCATCTTACTCACCGACATATAGGAGACATCATCTTACTCACCGAAATATAGGAGACATCATCTTACCGCTATATCCACAATTCATTATACTCACCGAAATATATGAGACATCATCTTACTCACCGACATATAGGAGACATCATCTTACTCACCGAAATATAGGAGACATCATCTTACCGCTATATCCACAATTCATTACTCACCGAAATATATGAGACATCATCTTACTCACCGAAATATAGGAGACGTCATCTTACTCACCGAAATATAGGAGACATCATCTTACCGCTATATCCACAATTCATCTTACTCACCGACATATAGGAGACATCATCTTACTCACCGAAATATAGGAGACATCATCTTACTCACCGAAATATATGAGACATCATTATACTCACCGAAATATAGGAGACATAATCTTACTCACCGAAATATGAGACATCATCTTACTCACCGAAATATAGGAGACACCATCCTACTCACCGAAATATAGGAGACATCATCTTACTCCCCGAAATATAGGAGACATCATCTTACTCACCGAAATATAGGAGACATCATCTTACCGCTATATCCACAATTCATCTTACTCACCGAAATATAGGAAACATCATCTTACTCACCGACATATAGGAGACATCATCTTACTCACCGAAATATAGGAGACATCATCTTACTCACCGAAATATATGAGACATCATTATACTCACCGAAATATAGGAGACATAATCTTACTCACCGAAATATGAGACATCATCTTACTCCCCGAAATATAGGAGACATCATCTTACTCGCCGAAATATAGGAGACATCATCTTAGCGCTATATCCACAATTCATCTTACTCACCGACATATAGGAGACATCATATTACTCACCGAAATATAGGAGACATCATCTTACTCACCGAAATATAGGAGACATCATCTTACTCACCGAAATATAGGAGACATCATCTTACTCACCGAAATATATGGGACATCATTATACTCACCGAAATATAGGAGACATAATCTTACTCACCGAAATATGAGACATCATCTTACTCCCCGAAATATAGGAGACATCATCTTACTCGCCGAAATATAGGAGACATCATCTTAGCGCTATATCCACAATTCATCTTACTCACCGACATATAGGAGACATCATCTTACTCACCGAAATATAGGAGACATCATCTTACTCACCGAAATATAGGAGACATCATCTTACTCACCGAAATATAGGAGACATCATCTTACTCACCGAAATATAGGAGACATCATCTTACTCACCGAAATATATGAGACATCATTATACTCACCGAAATATAGGAGACATAATCTTACTCCCCGAAATATAGGAGACATCATCTTACTCGCCGAAATATAGGAGACATCATCTTAGCGCTATATCCACAATTCATCTTACTCACCGACATATAGGAGACATCATCTTACTCACCGAAATATAGGAGACATCATCTTACTCACCGAAATATAGGAGACATCATCTTACTCACCGACATATAGGAGACATCATCTTACTCACCGAAATATATGAGACATCATCTTACTTACCGAAATATAGGAGACATCAACTTACTCACCGAAATATAGGAGACATCATCTTACTCACCGACATATAGGAGACACCATCCTACTCACCGGAATATAGGATACATCATCTTACTCACCGAAATATAGGAGACATCATCTTACTCACCGAAATATAGGAGACATAATCTTACTCACCGACATATAGGAGACATCATCTTACTCACCGAAATATATGAGACATCATCTTACTCACCGACATATAGGAGACATCATCTTACTCACCGAAATATAGGAGACATCATCTTACTCACCGAAATATAGGAGACATCATCTTACTCACCGAAATATAGGAAACATAATCTTACTCACCGACATATAGGAGACATCATCTTACTCACCGAAATATAGGAGACATCATCTTACTCACCGAAATATAGGAGACATCATCTTACTCACCGAAATATAGGAGACATCATCTTACCGCTATATCCACAATTCATTATACTCACCGAAATATATGAGACATCATCTTACTCACCGACATATAGAAGACATCATCTTACTCACCGAAATGTAGGAGACATCATCTTACCGTATATCCACAATTCATTACTCACCGAAATATAGGAGACATCATCTTACTCACCGAAATATATGAGACATCATCTTACTCACCGACATATATGAGACATCATCTTACTCACCGACATATAGGAGACATCATTATACTCACCGAAATATAGGAGACATCATCTTACTCACCGAAATATATTATACATCATCTTACTCACCGAAATATAGGAGACATCATCTTACTCACCGACATATAGGAGACATCATCTTACTCACCGAAATATAGGAGACATCATCTTACCGCTATATCCACAATTCATTATACTCACCGAAATATATGAGACATCATCTTACTCACCGACATATAGGAGACATCATCTTACTCACCGAAATATAGGAGACATCATCTTACCGCTATATCCACAATTCATTACTCACCGAAATATAGGAGACATCATCATACTCACCGAAATATATGAGACATCATCTTACTCACCGACATATAGGAGACATCATCTTACTCACCGACATATAGGAGACATCATTATACTCACCGAAATATAGGAGACATCATCTTACTCACCGAAATATATGAGACATCATCTTACTCACCGAAATATAGGAGACATCATCATACTCACCGAAATATATGAGACATCATTATACTCACCGAAATATAGGATACATCATCTTACTCACCGAAATATAGGAGACATCATCTTACTCACCGAAATATAGGAGACATCATCTTACTCACCGAAATATAGGAGACATCATATTACTCACCGAAATATAGGAGACATCATCTTACTCACCGAAATATAGGAGACATCATATTACTCACCGAAATATAGGAGACATCATATTACTCACCGAAATATAGGAAACATCATCTTACTCACCGAAATATAGGAGACATCATCTTACCGCTATATCCACAATTCATTATACTCACCGAAATATAGGAAACACCATCTTACTCACCGAAATATAGGAGACATCATCTTACTCACCGAAATATAGGAGACATCCTCTTACTCACCGAATATAGGAGACATCATCTTAGTCACCGAAATATAGGAGACATCATCTTACTCACCGACATATAGGAGACATCATCTTACTCACCGAAATATAGGAGACATCATCTTACCGCTATATCCACAATTCATTATACTCACCGAAATATAGGAGACACCATCTTACTCACCGAAATATAGGAGACATCATATTACTCACCGAAATATAGGAGACATCATCTTACTCACCGAAATATAGGAGACATCATCTTACTCACCGAAATATAGGAGACATCATCTTACTCACCGCAATATAGGAGGCATCATCTTACTCACCGAAATATAGGAGACATCATCTTACCGCTATATCCACAATTCATTATACTCACCGAAATATAGGAGGCATCATCTTACTCACCGAAATATAGGAGACATCATCTTACCGCTATATCCACAATTCATTATACTCACCGAAATATAGGAGACATCATCTTACTCACCGAAATATAGGAGACATCATCTCACTCACCGAAATATAGGAGACACCATCCTACTCACCGAAATATAGGAGATATCATCCTACCGCTATATCCACAATTCATTATACTCACCGCAATATAGGAGACATCATCTTAGAGTTTTTATCAGTCAACGATATTCATGACTTTCGCATCTTGTTGTATTTATAACTATTATACTACGATTCTGAAAAATATTTATTGCGCCAGGAATGCGCTCCATATTTGGAAACGGTGTATTATGTCATGTTGAGAATACAGCGTCGTCGTACAAATATAATATAATAGAATAGAATATAATTTATTAGCAAGAGAGAGAGAGAGAGATGGAGAGAGAAGAGAGAGAGAGGGGGAGAGAGAGAGAGAGAGAGAGAGAGAGAGAGAGAGAGAGAGAGAGAGAGCGCGCGAGAGAGAGAGAGAGAGAGAAAGAGAGAGAGAGAATAAAATGAATAAACAATAAAATAGCAAACATGGCGAAAAGTAGTACTAAAGCATTCAAATAATAATACAAATGAAAATGATAATGTTGTGCTACGACTGTAAATACAATATCACAGTTATTGCCAGAGGCCACTGGTATCCAATAACCGTAAGCCAATTAGGTGTTAATGCAATAATCAGCTCTCAATGCAAAGAACCTCCGGATCAGATTACATACACCTGCACAAATATAATGAAGAGATATAGAGACGTACATCCGATGAACCTCCGGATCATATTACATACACCTGCACAAATATAATGAAGAGATATAGAGACGTACATCCGATAGATCTTCGGCGACGTTTCAAACAGACTACATGTCACTATATCACACGTACAGTATACAGACTACATGTCACCATATCAAACGTACAGCACACAGACTACATGTAACCATATCAAACGTACAGTACAGACTACATGTAACCATATCAAACGTACAGTACACAGACTACATGTCACCATATCAAACGTACAGTACACAGACTACATGTCACCATATCAAACGTACATTACACAGCCTACATGTCACCATATCAAACGTACATTACACAGCCTACATGTCACTATATCACACGTACAGTATACAGACTACATGTCACCATATCAAACGTACAGCACACAGACTACATGTCACCATATCAAACGTACAGTACAGACTACATGTAACCATATCAAACGTACAGTACACAGACTACATGTCACCATATCAAACGTACAGTACACAGACTACATGTCACCATATCAAACGTACATTACACAGCCTACATGTCACCATATCAAACGTACAGTATACAGACTACATGTCACCATATTAAACGTACAGTACACATACTACATGTCACCATATCAAACGTACATTACACAGACTACATGTCACCATAATTATCAAACGTACAGTATACAGACCACATGTCACCATATCAAACGTACAGTATACATAATACATGTCACCATATTAAACGTACAGTACACATACTACATATCACCATATAAAACGTGCAGTATACAGACTACATGTCACCATATCAAACGTACAGTATACAGACTACATGTCACCATATCAAGCGTACATTACACAGACTACATGTCACCATATCAAACGTACAGTACACAGACTACATGTCACCATAATTATCAAACGTACAGTACACAGACTACATGTCGCCATATCAAACGTACAGTACGTTATAGCATTAGCATATGCGTTTACAAGAGTATACAATTTAATAGACATGGGAAGTTGTTACAGCCGTCATATCAACGCGTGCATAAGCCTAACATTCCAATGTAAACAATGAGCTTCTGGATCTGGAAATAATGTGTGGAAGCTACTGAAACTGGAAGTTGATTGCATAGAACATGGAGAATAACGTATTTGTTTTCATAATTTTTATATAAAAACTAGCAGGACGCAACGCAATTAGACTGGCCCCCAGATGAGGGTAGTGTCACACGAAAGAGTAGAAATTTTGACGCTATCTCCAATTATCCTTGCCCCATGGGGGTTCCAAAACACTGAGGTATCCAGGGCGGAGCAGGTGGAAAATATATTTGTTTGACCTTTTTGGTGTTTTTGACCTGCAAATTTCAGTATAATCAGGAAAACCAATAAAACAAGACAAATGTTAAATTAAATGTACTTGAATATCATATACTTATTCTATCTGGGTTGCTTAACATTTATAATGTGCAAAAAGTTATATTATCCTACAATTTTTGTGAAAAATTCACGAAAATGCCAAAAAAATGCTTAAATTGCAGTGCTTTTTCAAAAAAGTTTTCCAGAAGATTTCCTATAAAATTTTCATTTGTTGGTATAAAGCTCTCAGCATTATATACCTGATTTATTAATATCAACTTCAGCAGAAATGATTTCCAACAAGCCGAGATATTTCCAAAAACTTAACCCACCCCCCTAAAACTGATTTTCTATCTGAAAATACCTGTCAAGTCAGAATAGCCCGTTTTCGTTCCATTTTGTTAACCAAATCAGAGTCTTATCATATATCATGGAATTAGTATGTATCTGAGGAGGTTTATGTTATGGTAGAGTCTATTTTTGTTTCAATTGTGATTTTTTTTGGGGTAAATTAGCTAAAATTTTGATTATTTTTAAGTGAAAAATTTCAGAAAAATTCCCATGACTTTGTCAGTTTTACGGACACAGCTGCACAACATGCACAACAATTAGCATAAATTCTTCCCCAATATTAGACATGAAATGCTATAATCATGTACCAGACCAGAATTAAGAAATAAAGTAAAACTTAACCCTACCCCAAGATAGTGTTCTCAATGCTTTCAATTTTATGCTATACTAAACTCGAACGGTCGTTCATACTAGTTGATAGAATTCATATAATAAATTGCAATAGTTCTGCCCACGGATTATGCAATCTCATCTTCACTGTCACTCTCAATTTCATCAAATGTGATGGTAACAGTCAATAGAATTTCTGTGCAACATCTTACAACTCAGGCTGCCTATCATGAAGTGCTACACCGGGAGTGGATGATTTGGCAACGGTTGCAAGTCTCCACTGTTTTGCTATCATGTTGGCTCGTTTTGAGTGTAGAATTAAAGATTCCTCACATGATGGAAGTGCAGAAAGATCAAGTACATTCTACTGATTCTCGAACTTCTGCTGGAACATTATCCGCCTAGCTTGATTCACTTTTCTTGAAAGTTGAACATAAGGCACATGCTAACTCCTCGAGTGTAGTAAACGTGCCACTTTCCAAAATCCAATTCGTTCCTAAATAAGCCATGACTTCCATATATTTTGATAATCTTTCCAGCGAAGGAATGTGAAGGAATAGAACCAATAAATGCATTCTCTGTATATTTGAAATCTCGATATCACTGACTTGATATCACCTGCCCATTAGCATAAAAAATTATTAACTATTATCAGGGGGAAATCATTTAACGTTTCCTCCATCGTGCATAAACGCCATCAAGGTGGAGAACTCTCTGACATGACCGCTCTATCGATTAATATATCGTTGAATTATTGTGGAAAGCAAATTAGAAACCCAAGGTACAATCAACCCAGTAACATACAGTCACTCCATATATACACATAAACACAATACAAATGTCAAGATAGTCACTCACCCTATACACATACACCTAACCCATGACCATATAGTCACTCCCTGTATACATATTCACCACTTTCCTGATCATAAGTCAATCCTTGTATACCTATTCATCTCACCATTGGCCATACGGTCACTCCCTGTATACCTATTCGCCATGGACAAAATAGCCATTCAAGATAAACATATACAACCCATCGATGACCATAGAGTCACTCCATGTATACATATGCATCTCACCATTGGCCATATAGCCACTTGCTTTATATACGTATCCCTCCCCCATGACCATATATATCCTCACTCGTGTATACCTGTACACTCCACACATGCTCATGCAGGCACACTAGGTATACATACCACCTCACCCATGACCATATAGCCACCCCTGTGTACCTATTCAACACACTCATGATCATACAGTCGATCATTGTATACCTATTCACCTCACAATTGGTCATACATCACTCGCTGTATACATGTTCTCCAAACCCATGGCAAAATATCCACGCAAGATATACATATACCCCCAACCATGACCATAGAATGACCCCATGTAAACATATGCACCTCACTAATGGTGATATAGCCACTCGCTTTATACACATACCTCTCCATAACCATACAACCACTCTTGTGTATACCCGTATACCACATGACCATACAGCCACACCAGGTAAATTCCTACACCTGACCCATGACCATATAGTCACTCCCTGTATACCTATTCACCACATTCATGATCATAGTCACTCCTTGTATACCTGTTCACATCACCATTGGCCATACAGTCACTCCCTGAAAACATATTCACCTCACTATTGGCCATATAGAGTCACTCACTATACATATTTGCCATGTTATTAGCCATATAGCCACTCGATAAATACATACACACATCCACACATGACCATCCACACGCTCGACAATGACCATTCAGCACATATCAGTTACACATATACACATTATGACTACTGCCATTCCATGTACACCTATACGCATTACACATAGCTGCACATCTATTTATCCATTCAGCCCACCATGATCATACAGACAACACATTACCTGTGACAATACAGCCACATACGGCACACCTGTACATCCCACCCATGACCATACAGTTACTCCATATATACATAAAACACATATGACAATGTAAGTACATGTACTCTCGTTATTTACATAAACCACAACAATGTCCATTGAGCCACATTGTGTACACCTGTACTGGGTAGTCATAACAATACAGTCACTCCCTGTATACCTATTCACCTCACACATGACCATACACTCACTCCTTGCATACCTATACATCTCACCATGGCCACCCCATTCATGACCATATAGCTAACCATGTACAGCTATTCGCATCATTCATGACCATACAATAACTCCCATTATACATATTCACCTCACCTATGTCCACACGGTAACTCCCTGGTTGCCATGTTGACCTCCACCCTGTATCATGTTGATCAATTCTCGGGGGGTGGGGCGGGGGGAAATAAGGCAACTTTAAAATTAATGTGTTATGCCCCATAAAAAAATGGGACAACCAGAATAGAACATCTAGTTGTCTGTTGATTAGCTAACATGTAAAATAACGAAGTGTGTCACAATTTGCTACATTTCGGAAACGCAGAGAATATATGTGAAAAAAGGTTGCCATTTTGGAAGCCATTTTGAGTAATTTGGTTTATAAACACATTAGTGTGACACATTTAACGTAGATCAAAACAATAAACACCTTTCATACCAAACATAGTTAAATTTTACTTGAATTGTTTTTGCCATTATTTATATCAAGTTTGTGAGAGAAAGGGCCAATACTTCTGGTAATGTCAGTGGTGACAATAGTAAAAATTAACTACGGTGCATCAGACATGTTAGTGTTCAATGTATAGAAGGCAGAATAGCCAATTTTATACATCAACCACAACTTCTAAGCGATTGCGGGACATGCTGGGTCAATATCTACCATTTCCACATTTTGGCAGCCAAATATACAGAAGAATGCAGTTGTTTGGTTCCACTCCTTCACAGATAATAATTACCTTTCATAGTTGTTCCGAAAAGGAAAAAAACACTTCTGGAAGTTGCTGGAAAGACCATCAAGATATATATATCGAAGTCATGGCTTATTTAGGAACGAATTGGGATTTGGACAGTGACACGCTTAATACAATCAAGGAGTTAACATGTGCCTTATACATGTATGGTCCAAATTCGAGAAAAGTGAATTAATCTAGGTGGGTAAAGTTCCAGCAGAAGTTCGAGAATCAGCAAAATGTACTTGATCTTACTGCACTTCCACCATGTGAGGAATCTTTAATTCTACACTCAAAACAAGCCAACATGATAGCAAAACAGTGGAGACTTGCAACCATTGCCAAATCAACCACTCCCGGTGTAGCACTTCATAGATGGACGGCCAATAGGCAGTCTGAGTTGTTTGAACCATTCTTTCCCGTAAGATGTTGCACAGAAATTCTATTGACTGATACCGTCACATTTGATGAAATTGACAGTGATAGTGAAGATGAGATTACATAATCCGTGGGCAGAACTATTGCGATTTATGATATGAATTCTATCGACTAGTATGAACGACCTTTCGAGTTTAGTATAGCATAAAATTGAAAGCTTTGAGAATACTATCTTGGGGTAGGGATAAGTTTTACTTTATTTCTTAATTCTGGTCGGGTACATGACTATAGCATTTCATGTCTGATATTGGGGAAGAATTTATGCTTATTGTGGTGCATGTTGTGCAGCTGTATCCATAAAGCTGACAAAGTCATGGGAATTTTTCAAACATTTTTCACTTAAAACTAATCAAGATTTTAGCTAATTTACCCAAACAAAATTAAATATTTAAACAAAATAGACTCTAACATAACATAAACCTCCTCAGATACATACTAAGTCCATGATATATGATAAGACTCTGAATTGGTTAAACAAAAGGAATGAAAACGGGCTATCCTGACTTAGTATGTATTTTCAGATAGAAAATCAGTTTTAGGGGGGTGGGTTAAGTTTTTGGAAATATCTCGGCTTCTTGGATATCGTTGCTTGTGATGTTGATATTAATAAATCAGGTATATAATGCTGACAATTGTGATGTACCAATGAGAGCTTTATACCAAAAAATGAAAATTTTATAGGAAAACTTTTTTGAAAAAACACTGCAATTTATGCATTTTTTTGGCATTTTCGTGAATTTTTCACAAAAATTGTTGGAAAATATAACTTTTTGCACATGATAAATGTTAAGCAACCCAGATATAATAAGTATCTGATATTCAAGTATATTTTATTCAACATTTGTGTTACTTTATTGGTTTTCCTGATTATATACTGAAATTTGCAGGTAAAAAACACAAAAAAGGTCAAAAAAATATATTTTCCACCTGCTCCGCCCTGGATACCTCAGTGTTTTGGAACCCCCCCCCCCCCCCATGGGGCAAGGATAATTGGAGATAGCGTCAAAATTTCTACCCTTTCGTGTGACCTATTCACCTCACACATGACCATACACTCACTCCTTGCATACCTATACATCTCACCATGGCCACCCCATTCATGACCATATAGCTAACCATGTACAGCTATTCGCATCATTCATAACCATACAATAACTCCCATTATACATATTCACCTCACCTATGTCCACACGGTAACTCCCTGGTTGCCATGTTGACCTCCACCCTGTATCATGTTGATCAATTCTCGGGGGGTGGGGCGGGGGGAAATAAGGCAACTTTAAAATTAATAGCATAAATTGCTGCATATTGGATTAATAACTCGTAGAAAACACACGACAGACATGACTACGATATTTATAAAGCAGGGTGTCGGGATTCAGGGTGCTGGATGCACACCCCCCGTCGAGGAAATATGCAATGGTCAATTCGGTAGCTTCTGGGATAATATAGCTCCCCGTATGATCCATGTAAAACGCCAAATACACGATATTTACAGAGATTACATGCATGTGTGTATCCACCCTATACAGAAATTTGCAGGTAAAAAACACAAAAAAGGTCCAAAAAATATATTTTCCACCTGCTCCGCCCTGGATACCTCAGTGTTTTGGAACCCCCCCCCCCCCCCCCCCCCCATGGGGCAAGGATAATTGGAGATAGCGTCAAAATTTCTACCCTTTCGTGTGACCTATTCACCTCACACATGACCATATACTCACTCCTTGCATACCTATACATCTCACCATGGCCACCCCATTCATGACCATATAGCTAACCATGTACAGCTATTCGCATCATTCATAACCATACAATAACTCCCATTATACATATTCACCTCACCTATGTCCACACGGTAACTCCCTGGTTGCCATGTTGACCTCCACCCTGTATCATGTTGATCAATTCTCGGGGGGTGGGGCGGGGGGAAATAAGGCAACTTTAAAATTAATAGCATAAATTGCTGCATATTGGATTAATCACTCGTAGAAAACACACGACAGACATGACTACGATATTTATAAAGCAGGGTGTCAGGATTCAGGGTGCTGGATGCACACCCCCCGTCGAGGAAATATGCAATGGTCAATTCGGTAGCTTCTGGGATAATATAGCTCCCCGTATGATCCATGTAAAACGCCAAATACACGATATTTACAGAGATTACATGCATGTGTGTATCCACCCTATACTGAAATTTGCAGGTAAAAAACACAAAAAAGGTCCAAAAAATATATTTTCCACCTGCTCCGCCCTGGATACCTCAGTGTTTTGGACCCCCCCCCCCCATGGGGCAAGGATACTTGGAGATAGCGTCAAAATTGCTACCCTTTCGTGTGACACCACCCTCATCCAGGGGTCGGTCTAAGTTCTTTTCTATGAGTTACGAGTATTTATGTACAGCGGCACTATATTATGCAAATGATTAAATCACCTCTGGTCAAGTGGTCCTGCTGAATTGCTATGATGTTGGTGTTCCTGCTGAATTGCTATGATGCGGGTAAGGCCAACTGATGCCGTTACGAAAAAGTAGCGTTATTTTTTCTAAAGTTGTCATTTTCGCGGTGTTTGGCTAATCCGAGCGATTTGAGAACAAAACAGTTTGTGTATAAAACATTCAAGAACATGTATATTTTTGAAAAATATAATAATGCCCGCGCTGGTGATTCTAAAACGACGTGAATATCCATCTTGATTATAGTCGATTTTCAACTAATACAACCAGTATTAAAAATATTTCGCAATATATATGTTTTGGGCTTTTCCTCGATGTGTTCAATTTATCAGAACACTGCTTAAAAGACAAATTAAAAATATATAACGGTACTTTTTGTTAACAGCATCGGTTTGCCCTAACAGCATCATAGCACCTTAGCAGGACCCAACCGCATCATAGCACATTATCAGGACCCAACCACATTATAGCACATTAGCAGGACCCAACCATATCATAGCACATTAGCAGGACCACTTGACCAGGGGTGTAAATATGGTTCAAGTCATCACGTTACAGCAATCAACGTACTCTTTACTTTAGAATATTACTGTGGTGTGGCCGTCGCTGAATATTCACCGATATGTTGAGTTATCTCGCTTTACATAATTACGATGATCGTGGTGAACACGACGCTGTTATAATCAATACACACATAAACCAAGAGCTGAACACGACGCTGTTATGATCAATACATCCATAAACCAAGAGCTGAACACGACGCTGTTATGATCAATACATCCATAAACCAAGAGCTGAACACGTAATTAAAACGACTAACAATCTTGAGGTTTCGGACACAATCTAGAAATGTATGACTGTTGCCATGTATGGCAATAAAAAAGCCAGATAAAAATATGACGTTATCATATATGGAATAAATATCGTATTTCCACAAGCTGTTGCTGTGAGTGAATATTCGATATTTCTTTCCAGACACGAATGAGATGTCTCAGTCATTCAAACAAAAACTCTAGGCATTCTTTTTATTATATGTGACTAATTATTAATGCTCAAAGTTCCTAAATTATGTGCATTTGCACTTTGAATAGTACAGCAAATTTAACAACAACCGGAAAGAAACCGTCAGCAAGATACTGTAAAATAACATGATATATGCAGTGAAATAACGAAATTGTATTTCAGAGCGGCTTCTAAGAGGTACCCCGATCGACGTTGTGGCAAGTGTATGATACAATTAGTTTTTTTCAAGTTTTCCTGATATGGTACGTACACAATAAAGACGATGTCTGTCTTTTATACGGAAAGTTGACAATTATAGCTGAACATTGTGTATGATTTTGGCTCCAAGTATTTTCAGATATTATTAAGTCGATATATTATGTGTACGCTTCGTGTTCGGTGGAAAAATACTATTACTGTCCGAAGATCGTGGGTTACCTAAACATGGCAGCAAGCCTAAACATGACATCAAGCTCACCTGCGAGCACAAACAGCAAAACAAAGACATAGACAGACAGCTCACCGGAAACAAGGACATCGCCCAACACAGTCAAATTCTATAAGCCTGAAACAAAACAGATATGCACACGAATGAGACACCCATTTATAGCTCAGTGTGATTAGATATCGATTTTTGAAGTTAGTTATTTCGCGAGATGTGTAATAATATGTATCCAAACGGAACTGTCTCGGACATAAATGCGGATGAAGATGACCACAGACTATGTGTTATGCAGGACGGGTTAGTCCAGGAGATATTGGTCGACCTCTGCATGCCCCCCCCCCCCCGGACTCAACTTCACCCCGCTTATTTTCTTTCTTAATGTCGCCTCTAATTTTTTTTTAAAGAAAAAAGTGGCCGCAGAGACTCCAGACAAGATGGCGTCCATCATGGCGGCCATTTTTGTATATGCACCAGGTCTCTTTGATCGCCGTTATAGTAAGGATGATATCATATGCGGTCTTGTTTTCCGCTCCATTCGTTATGCTAATATAAAACATTTACAACTTAGCCCAAAATCAGACACCAGAATCTAATATGGCGGCCAAAATGGCCGCCGAAATGTGAAAATATGCTATTTTTCTGACATTTCACCACCTTTCGTTTGTCTCTGTGGGAAAATATTGGCATCTTGGCGTGATGTTATACATTTATCGTATAGAAGAGTCATTGATGAACACACGGTGACCATAATATGCATTCATTGTGGGAATTTTTTGTCCGATATCACGTTTTCGTAAATGCCGGTATAATAGGTCAAAGCCGAATCGACGCTAATAACGCGATGTAATGTTTCGAATCAATGAATGTTATTGCTATCATAACAAAATCCATGCATATATATATGCAGGAGAGATACTCGGGCTATGATTCATCTTATACCTGAGTTGAGGAATATTCTCCCAAATCCAAGATGGCGACCAAAATGGCCACCAGAAATAGAAAAATCGCCGAAAATCACAGATTTTGACATCATTGAGCGTTATTGTCGCGACAACTCCGCACCTGTTTACTATTGTGAGTTGGGAACACTTAGTCTTTATATCATATCCAAATAAAAGTCCCCCAAATCTAAAATGGCGCCCACGATGGCGGACATATTTTGAAAAATCACCGAAATTCCTTCATTTTCACATCATTGGGCATTAATTTCGAGACAACTGCACCTATGCTGACAGTTGAGATGGAAATACTGAGGTGAAGTAACTACATTGCATTCCATGCAAGAAATTGTTCTCCAAATCGAAGATGGCGGCCAAAATGGCGATCGAAATTTGAAAACAAGCTCACATTCCTTTACTTTCTGACGATGGGTGTTATTGTTACGCGAATTCTGCCCACAATTACATGTTCATATGGAACATTGAAATGAAGTATTCATTTGAGTTTGGCAAACTCACACAGTCAAGATGGCGGCCAAACTGGAGGCCAGAAATTTAAAAGAAGTCGATATTATCACATACTAATTTCAACTTTCTGTTATTATATCGATACGTATGGACGAAACGGTACATAATATAAGCCATCTATTAGTTCCAACATAAGTCATAGCCTTCTGGAAGGATGAAAACCCACAATTGATAATCGCGATGCGGCATTTCGAAATCCATTTTCTACTAAGCGCCCATAATGGCCGTAACCGTATATAGGTGCACCGAATAGTCATATTATGACTTCAAAGAATAAAAACAACAGTACCTGAGCTTATTCTGATTTGCCACATTCAGCTTTATCTGGATCAGTTTCCGTCTCTTCGTCAGATTAATCTATCTCGCTCACACTTGTTTGTAGAAAGGTTCCACTAATTGGAATGTTTCAAACAATACATATGGCGATGTCCAGCTCACGTGTTTGTCTCGAAAGATGGGAATTCTCTTCCTTATTCTTGGCGAGCTTCATTCGTGGCAGCTTATGGTATCATTCAGATGCTAAATATTCGGTATGAGCGTCATCTTGTGCGATAAACTAGAAAGGTATGCGGTCGATGCGTATACTAGCTTTCAGAAGGACCTCTCTATCTGCGTATGTTCAGCTTTGGTGACCTTATGGGATAACAACATGTACACCTGGTGATCTTCCCAAACAGCAACTTCTCAATATACGGTTCATGAATATTAACATACTCATCTAATGGACTGACGTACCCGGACAACTTCTGTAAATGGCTTCGAATATTGAAAGCTTGACAATTGACGGATGCCTTTATACTAAGTCGTAGAAGACCATAATGCATAATATACCCACATTTCTTGACCATGATCTTAGGAACATTCTTGTTGGCGCCCAGAAATCGTCTCACCGAACAGATCAAAGCAGATCATAACAATACATACGGTGCTAGTTTGTGGGCATGTGTCATGATAGTGGAAATGAAATTGGACCATAACTGCACCGTCCCTTCTTTGGGTATGTTTTAGATTCAGACAGGATCTCATATGTGGCTTTGCTTTCCTTGTATGCTACGATTGTATGTTTCCATCCATTTGGAAGCCGTTCATGATCAATTGGACCAGACGTATACCATTGGCTACTACTATATAAGCCCCACCCAGACTGGGGTGTAGTCTTAAAGGCGATGCCTTTGATAATTGGTTGATATGTCATACTCGCGCTTGGTGGTGGTCGGTAATGTTCAAGAAAGTACAAATGCCATCAACACAAGGGTGAAATGTTCAACGCGAAGAATATCCTGATGAATGTTACGTTGATGAGATCTTGCATTCAGTTCAACATACACCAAGTGATTTCTTGGTAACATCACCATTCCGACCATTTTCCTGGATGAGACATATTAACTACTATATTCTAAAGTTAGATATATATAAAGCTATATGATCATAACGGTCACGTTCCCCAACGACCACAGCCATTGCCATCGAGACTATAGTTCCTGACATTTTCTTGAATAATACCACCCACATACTGACACTAACCCTGAGATAGGATAAAAAGGGGAGGCTAGCATAGTATTATCCGGACAAAATTATACGTCTGGTCAAGTGGAATCAGAACGGCTTCGAACGGATGTGGAAATACAATCTTACCACACCACACCCACACGCATGGCATTCTATATCTGAAACATGCACCAGGTGTATGGATGGTGTATACCGTGGCCCATTTCATTCCCACTATCATGGCGCATGTCCACAAACTAACACCGCGAGTATTGTTCTTCTCTGCTGGGAGCTATTCTACGAGACGACTACGGGACATCACACAGTTTGCTTAGGATCATGGTCAAGAAGTGTGGTTAGTCGGTACATTATGGAATTTATGGTCTTCTCCTTAGCACATATACATCTGTCCAAGGGAATGAGACAGCTAGCAACCTTCGAAACACTGCCGAAGTTGTCCACGTATGCCAATGCGTTCGCTAAGTTTGTAAGTTGACGAACCATATCTATTGAGAAGTGACTAGCTAACTGGTTCACCAGGTATACACGTCGTTAACCCCATGGCCATGGGGTATGAGACACATACATAGAGATGACATTCTGTAAGATTGTATACTCATCGAGCATATGCCTTTCTAGTTCAAGATGACGCACATATCCCATATTTAGCAAATATTTAAAATCGTAAGCTAGACACCGTGACGTGGCAAATCAGAATATGTTATCATGTAATTGTTCTAATATGACTATTCGGTGCACCTACGGTTACGGCCGTTATCGGCGCTAAATGGAGAATGGATTTCGAAATACCATATCGCAATATTAATGGTGGGTTTTCGACTTTCCATAAGGATACGAGCTATGTTATACGTTTTGAAACGTTTTAAGTTGAATAGATGGTTTATATACAGTTTCGTCCATACATATCCATATTATGACAAAAAGTTGGAAATTAGTATGCGAAAATATCGATTTCTTTTCAATTTCTGGCCGCCAATTTAGCCGCCTACTTGACTGTGAGTATCAATTGATAAACACAAATGAATACTTCATATCAACATTCCATATCAACATGTAATGGTGGGTAGAAAACGCGAAACAATAACGCCCATCGTAAGAAAGTAAAGGAATGTAGGCGTGTTTTCAAATTTCGGTCGCCATTTTGGCCGCCATCTTCGATTTGGATAACAATTTCTTGCATGAGATGTACGGTAATTACTTCACCTCAGTATTTCCAACTCAACTGTAAGCATGGGTGGAGTTGTCTTGACAATAATGCCCAATGATGTGAATATGAGAGAATTTCGGTGATTTTTCAAAATCTGTCCGCCATTTTGGGCGCCATTTTAGATTTGGGAGACTTTTATTTCGACATGGTACGACAGTTCTTCGCCTAAGTGTTTCCAACTCACAATAGTAAGCACGTGTGGATTTGTCGTGACAATAACGCTCACTGATGTTAAAATCAGAGATTTTTCTATTTCTGGTGGCAATTTTGGCCGCCATCTTGGATTTGGGTGAATATTCCTCAACTCAGGTATAAGAGGAATCCTAGATCGAGTATCCCCTGCAAACATATATGCATGGGTGTTGTTATGATAGCAATATCATTCATTGATTCAAAACATTACATCGCGTTATTCGCGTCGATTCGGCTTTGACCTATTATACCGGCATTTTGGAAAACGTGATATCGGATAAAAATATCCAACAATGAATGTATATTATGGTCCACTTGCGTTCGTTAATGACTCCTCTATACGATAAATGTATACATTCACGCGAAGATGCCAATATTTTTCCACAAAAACAAACGAAAGGTGGTGAATGTCAGAAAAATAGCATATTTTCACAATTCGACGACCATCTTGGCCGCCACATTGGATTCTGGTGTCGGATTTTGGGCTAATTTGTAAGGGTTGTATATTAGCATAACGAAACGAGCGGAAAACAAGACCGCATGTGATATCATCTTTACTATAACGGCGATCAAAGACACCTGATGCATATAAACAAAATGGCCGCCATGATGGACACCATCTTGTTTGGGGTTTCTGTGGCCACTTTGTTTTCTTGTTAACAAGCGAAAAAAATAGAGGAGACATTAAGAAAGAAAATTAGTGGGGTGAAGTTGAGTCCTTGGGGGGGGTGCAGAGGTCGACCAATCTCTCCTGGACTAGGTAATATTCTAGTTAAATTTGGCCGCGGTGTATACTTTTGTGTGACTCTGGACCGTTGTGTTCATCACGACCTGTGTGTGTCGTGACAGTTTTGTGCGTTATTTTTTCAGTAAGGGGTGAATTACACTCTGACGGACCAGTTATAACTTATATTGCTCTTAATATACTCACGCGCAAGTTGCTTCACAGGCGTTACCATACGAGATGCCGTTAACCCCACAGACAGTCTGGGCAGCGGTTGCGGGGGGACAATTACATATGACGGGACCGTTTATTCCTCCACCTCTGATAGCCTGGCCTGCTGCTCCAGAGCGGATGATGGGGATAGATGTGTCCCCTGGACACGATCCTGGGCTCACCTCCGTCATACCACTGGAAAATATCACGTGGCTATTACTAAACTATAGTGTGCCAATGAATACAAGAATACTTGTTGTGAGGACGAATGAGGATAGCATAGGATAGGATAGGATATGATAATTTTATTTACAATATACACACATGGAAAGTACAATTACAATTAATTATAATATTAATAGACTATATTTACATACTAACTGTGATTATCACTAAATCCAGCATTCTGATTGGTCGGCAACCACGTGGCTAGTTGCAATTATTTCTCGGTGAACGCGCAACAGCCTCATAATTACATCATAACTGCAGCCTCATAATTACATCGACGCGTCATAGGTTTTGGAAAGACGAACGCGTAATGTTTTGGGCGCATTTGAACTAGCGCAGGATTGACTTAATAAATCATCGGGTTTCAATATAAAGAGAAATTGTTCCTGTTAACTTTTGCCAGGGGTGGTATGGGATATTTTGGGCTGGTTTTGTCACGATACACTTTTCTATTTAAGTACATTTACATAAGTGGCTTTTTCGCTAAATGTATATAAATATAAGGATTAACTGTCATGTGGACTGTTTTTATGGAGATGTAACCGTGAACTAAGTGGTCATAACTTGTATGTAAAACCCTTCGGGTTTTACACAAGTTATGACCACTTACCTCACGGTTACATCTCCATAAAAAACAGTCCACATGACAGTTAATCCTTATATACATGTATATTGTTAGGGTGATATAGTCATGGCTGACTGTCTTCCTATCACCCCTGAATGTGGTGACAGATTATATGATGAAGATGGCCGAATTAATTTGATTGTTTTTGGGTTACGTTCATCGTGTGCAGACTGGGTTTTTAATAGGCTTTATTATGGCGATGGTACCAAAAGTGGTTCGTATGTATGGGCACCTAATTGGTCGATATAATGAATACTATGAATATACACGTGTGAGTGGAACCGAGTAGGAATAATGCGAGTGAGGTGTTGGGAAGTTTTTAATTAACATGTATACTTGAGTAAAAATTGTTTTTATATATTTGTTAGCAGAAAATTATGTATCGTTTATACAATCAGGGCATCTTCGGTTTTTGCATAAAGTTTGGATATAGTTCGTGGTCCCTTCGACAGTTGGTTTAGATGCTGCGTTTCAATTGAGAGGCCATTCCATTTAACCGCTATCAATCTGGCTAGTTAAAGGGGTACTGAACGATCTAATATCGATAATATATAGAAAACTAAGTAATTTGAGTCGAAGATGTATGCTGTAAACGTTCAGGTTAATAGGTTATCTTAAAATCAACGTTAATAATTTGATATAAATTTAATTTATGGCTGGAGTCATAAATTAAATTACGAATTTCCGTGTACAATACGTAATCAAAATAATTCACGGATAGTGGATTGGGCAAAGCGTGGGACACATAATCGTGTAAAAATTATGTTGATAAGGGGCTATACAATGACCTAATTAGTATATGGGACAAGTATGCATATAATAGAACATTTATTTGATACATTTGCTTGAAAACTGTCCAAAAATTACTCGACAACGACAATTGGCATTTTCGCATTCCGGCTAATCTGCCACCCGTAACATTACTTCATACTCAACAGACTTTCAAATAAAGCAAATCTGGTTACCTTATTCAGAGACTAAAGAAACCAACAACAACATATGGGTACAGTATCCCTTTAACTGTTACATCCGAATTACAGTAGTATTTACGGGGTATCTGTACTGTGACGATACCACCACTTAATTAAGGGATCATACATATCTAGATAAGACCAATATTCAGACCACATGTTACTTCCGGCGCCCCAATCATCACATTCATGATTGAACATATTTTACTTACGAAATCTCGTTCATATATCTGTACGTTGTCATATATTACTTACCACCACCAAGCACCAATCTCTTGTATACGTCCGTGATCACATGTTACTTATGAACACCAAGCATCATATTCATGTACGTGATGACATTTTACTTACAGCACCAGGCATCACATTCCTGTATTTGATAATATTTTACTTACGAGCACCACGCATCACATTCATGTATATACGTGATCATATTTTCGCCACAAACGTAACTGGCGGTCACATTGGGCGAGCAGGGGCAGTAGATGGGTACGTGTTCATAGTAAATCGGAACGTTAAAAGGAATTCCACCCGGCCCGTGTCCCAGTCCCATTCCTGCTCCAAGCATCATCGGGGGCATTGTAGACTGGATGTTATTGACGGTGCCGCTGGGTGGAGCTGCGACGTTGTTGGGTCCTACTTGACCGGCAGGTGGGTACTGTGCTGGGGCAGGTTGAAGCTGAGGTGCTGGAACACTCTGACCGGAATATTGAACGGACCCGCCCGTAGCGGAGCCGCCACCAGAGGTGGCATACGCCAACAGTGGGCCACCGGGCCTTACTTGTCCTGTCGCGACATACGTCTGTGGCACGGACCCTCCAGAAATACGGAGTGGTTGATGGTTGGTTTGTTGAATAGGCGGTGGAGGTTGATACTGTTGTGGAGGTGGTTGATATTGTGCTTGCTGTTGTTGTGCTGGAGGTTGGTATTGAGGAACTGCAGTTGTTGCGTCTCCGAAGCTTGGAATAGGACAGTAACCGTCTTGTTTAACTTTCGACCGCCTGTCAAAAGATTAGAAATGTAACCGTCTTGTTTAACTTTCGACCGCCTGTCAAAAGATTAAAAATGTAACCGTCTTGTTTAACTTTCGACCGCCTGTCAAAAGATTAGAAATGTAACCGTCTTGTTTAACTTTCGACCGCCTGTCAAAAGATTAAAAATGTAACCGTCTTGTTTAACTTTCGACCGCCTGTCAAAAGATTAAAAATGTAACCGTCTTGTTTAACTGTCGACCGCCTGTCAAAAGATTAAAAATGTAACCGTCTTGTTTAACTTTCGACCGCCTGTCAAAAGATTAGAAATGTAACCGTCTTGTTTAACTTTCGACCGCCTGTCAAAAGATTGGAAATTCCC
Organism: Siphonodentalium dalli; assembly: GCA_032622095.1. Lineage (NCBI taxonomy): Eukaryota > Metazoa > Mollusca > Scaphopoda > Gadilida > Siphonodentaliidae > Siphonodentalium > Siphonodentalium dalli. Next base: position 9,127,373 of record CP136061.1, read on the forward strand.
ATCGTTAAGCTGTATCTATTTCATGAAAAATACGAAACTTTTTGGATGTAGATTGAGAAAGATAAAGCAATGACTTTGAGCTGGAGACTAGCTTTCACTAGTAATTAACATATAATTTACAATATACATGTTTTTTAATGCTTCATACATACAACGGCTTTTCTTCGATTCACTAAAGGCAGCGAAAATGACAACTTTTTCAAACAGCATCAGTTTGTCATACCAACGCCATATCAGTTCAGCGGGACCAATAAAAACCAAAGAAAATAAACATGACCAATTAACCATGTAGATATAATAATTAACATGACCAATTAGCCATGTAAATATAATAATTAACATGACCAATTAACCATGTAAATATAATAAATTAACATGACCAATTAATCATGTAAATATAATAGATTACGGATACTCACGCACATTTTGTCGCTAGACACGGATTGTCGTATGTTCGGCCGTTGTCGGCGCACACTGGGTGATATTCCATTGGACAGTGACACGATGGGTGCATGTTGAACAAGCTATGTCGACAGTTCCCCTGATAATTCACCGTCGTAGCCCTGTTAAAATAGGAAACCAATTGGTGACTGATTATAACGAATACGTAAAGTGCATGCTGAACAAGCTATATCGACAGTTCGCCTGATAATTCACTGTCGTACCCCTGTTAAATTAGGAAACCAATTGGTGACTGATTATAACAAATAGTACGCAACGTGCACGTTGAACACAATACATGTAATAATGTCGACAGTTTCCTGAGAATTCACCCTCATCCGCATGTTATATTAGATCGTTTAGTTAATATTTCACACGCATACATGTATAAAGCGGCTCATAGCGGCTAGGTGGCAAACTGAACCAATTCGCTTCCATGTGTTGAACATTTCCATATAATATCAATAATTGACAAAATGGTTGTATATTATATTGGGAATACACATTATACCAACTGAGAAAATGCTCATCTTCCCTGTAATAAAGACATGGACTTAAATTCGGTAAGGTTTGTTCAATATTTGTGTTGTAAGCTAATCTACTGTTATATGAGGTCGATTCAAGAAATTTAGGTTACATTTAGGCGTACATGGTGTGCGCGTAATGTGATTACGTAGAATCATCTCATATTGATTCACTATTCCAATGGATATTGTCATTAGAAAATCGGCGTAACGATAACAATTAGGTTCAGCCACACGGACGTGTAACTTGTAATGTGCGTTACTATGGTCAGTCAGCTAATTTAACGGAGGCAAACATACATGCTTATTGAGATCGGCCAACGTCTATCGAAACTTGTTTCGAAGTAAATTCGTTGCTACGTTGTCTATACTATTCCAGGGTGGCATTACGAAAAATACAGGTATCGTCTGTGTGCATGCGTGTGAAAACAGGAGTCATCTCCGTACATGTGTGTGAAAACAGGAGTCGTCTGCGTACATGTGTGTGAAAACGGGAGTCGTCTGCATACATGTGTGTGACAACAGGAGTCGTCAGCGTACATGTGTGTGAAAACAGGAGTCGTCTGCGTACATGCGTGTGAAAACAGAAGTAGTCTCCGTACATGTGTGTGAAAACAGGAGTCGTCTGCGTACATGTGTGTGAAAACTGGAGTCGTCTGTGTACATGCGTGTGAAAACAGGAGTCGTCTGCGTACATGTGTGTGAAAACAGGTGTCGTCTGCGTACATGTGTGTGAAAACAGGTGTCGTCTGCGCACATGCGAGTGAAAACAGGTGTCATCTCATCTGAGCCATTTGACTATATATGGTGTATAATGTGTATTATTTCTGAGCTGGGGAAGTGTGGCCATGTTGGTGGTCGTATAATAAATGGGTATAAATCTAGGCTTGGTTTTTGCCTGGAGTTGGAACTCCAGATACTATGTTTTTTTTGGTTTTTTCAGGTTCCGATTTCAAACTTTTTTCTCATTGTGGCCGAGGGGTCATGGTCCCTCCAAGGGACTATCAATCAAAATAATCTAGGCCTCAATTTTCCTGGAGCCAGTACGGAAATTTCAAGCCAATGGGGTGGGCGGGTGCAATTGGAATTACGCGAACTTGAGAGTTTAGCCTGGTTGAAGAGGATGTAGTTCGAAATTCCAAGGTCGACAACTCCCGCCCCAAACGAAGACACTCTAGCCACGTCCCTGTTAACCGTGTCGGACATGGCGTCTTCAACTATTTTAAGTATTGGCTATATTTGGCTATGAGCTCGATTAACTATTGAATGTCATTAGGCCCTCTATGGGTGTTTTTGTGATCGTGTTTTTTAGTATTCACTGGAGGTATGGGGGAAATATTATTAGAAAGGTACTTTGATATTTTCGTACCGGAATCATGGAAGATTGACAATAATTATTGTGGTCTAATTATTCTGCATGCTATTTCGTGCATTATTCAGTAGTATGTAGTGTAATGGTGTTACTTTGGTATACTATTGAAAAACAATCGGTATTATTATTTTACTTTAGTAAAAAGGGAAAGTGTATTCACCACATTGATAGCCTGAATATAATTTATAAGCCATTGGGAGCCCGTGGCCTAGTGAAGTAAATTGTGGGGCATTTTAATTGGAGTGCGCATGCGCGTTATTTTGTTTCTATTTCGGAGGGAGCTACTGCGATTCTGTCGCGATGAATATTCGTGTATCGCGTTGACGTTATTTCATGCAGCGGGTGTCTCTCGGGACATGCTTTATTGGACCATGGCTTGTTATTCGCACGTTAACCCTTAGCACATTGTCTGTTATCTCTTTATGTTGTTCTTTAACCTGCTTTGTTGCATTGTTATTTGAACATATTTCATTTATTTTCACGTGACATAAATCGGAATGATATATACTATTATACTGCATGGGGATTTGACGATTGTGTAAGAAATTATTTCGAACATGAACCCTTCGAGCTGTTTGTTTATATCGGTGTTTAACATGTCAGTTGATATCGTTTATTGAAATTTTTCATTTAGTTATACACGACAAATATCGTTATGTTATATTCTAAATGAATTGGGATGGTAGTTATTAAGCAATTCCCACATTACTCCTTCGTGATTGACTTTTCATTTCTCTGTGTACGGAATATATCTGAGCAATGAATAGAGATGTTATTAAGAAAAGTTCCAACGCTGACCTTCAAATTGGTTGTTTAACATACAATGTGGCCTAATTCTAAACATAATTTTAATTATGTGTACAGATCATACATCAGAATGCTATATGAATTGAGGAATGTTCAGAAATTACCCCCTCATGTGACCATGTTTTAATTGATCCTCATGTGGAGGGGGTATATTTTAATAAGTCCTCATTGGACCATATTTTAATTGACTCTCATGGAACTATATTTGATTTGACCCCAGTGGGACCGTAGTTTAAGTAACACTGATGACTCCATATTTTCATTTCAATTAACCCTCATGATGTGACCATATTCTGACTTTAATTAACTCACATGTTACCATATATTAATTGACATTAATGGGACCATATTTCAATTAACCCCCATGGGTCCATATTTGTATTAACCCTCATGGCACCATATTTTAATTAACAATCAAGGCACAATTTTAATTAACCATCATGGGACCATGTTTTATTAACCATCATTGGACCATATATTAATTAACCCTCATGGGGCCATAGCCGCCATATTGTATTTAACCCTCGTGTGACCATATTTTAATTTAACCTCATGGAACCATACATGTATTTTAATTAACCCTCACTAGAGGTCATATTTTCAAAGTTGGTATCAGGATTACATTACCTGAGGCCATTCTTAGATCACCGTGACGCCCTCCTAGGGTGTATATTGGCAAGTATATATGACCCTGTGTGGTGGACTAAATGTGATTAAAACATACTCGGTATTTGCGTAATTGGGTGTACCAAATGTGATTAGAAATGTTCTCGGTGTTTGCGTACTTTAACCATGTTACGAAGATTGACAATTTTTGCCTGATTATTAATCTGCATGCTATTTCATGCACTATTCAGACCACTATTTCAAATGAAATTAGAACAGGTATTTGCATAGTTGTATGGACTAAGTGTGATTAGAAACGTACTCGGTATTTGCGACTTGATCCATGTAGCGAAGATCGAGAGCTTTTGGCCTGATTATTATTTTGCATGTTATGTCATGCACTATTCATACCTCTATTTTAATAGAAATTAGAACAAATACCATAGAAAAGATACATGCCAGCCGAAAACAATTCAAATGTTGTATACGATAACCAGCAATCCGACAGTTTAGTGACAGGATGTCAACATAACCACGTGTAAATCGTCAAGGCGTTCGTCACTTTTTTGGCGATGGGGCGTGTGGTTATTGGCGTATCAATGCAATGGCCGTTGCATGTTTGGTGATGGACATGTCAACCAATTTGGACGTATGCGCCACATATCATACGTGAATCGTGGTCGTGAATATATCATGTATTAAGTAACGGAGGGGGGGGTAAACGGTTACTCGGTAAGGGGGGTTACCCGTTATTCACGAGGCGTATATAGCGGGGTGGTCGTGAATATACCATGTATTAAGTAAGGGAGGGGGTAAACGGTTACTCGGTAAGGGAGGTGGTGAACCCGTTACGTACGATCGTATATAGCGAGGTGGTCGTGAATATACCATGTATAAATTAAGCGAGGTGGTTAACCCGTTACTCGGTAAGGGTCGGTAAGGGAAGTGGTGGGGTAAACCCGTTACTCACGAGCAGCTGGCGAAGCAGGCGTTGTCGTACTCCTGTCCATCGTGGGCACACACTGTCGTGATTGTGTCGGTGCAGCCACATATCGCGGCAGGCGACAGTGTGGTAGTTGTCGTAGATAACGGAGTGGTCGTGCACGGACCGTCGTAGGCAACCGCATAACCACTGAAAAAAAATTAAAAATCCCATCCATCAACGACCTCTCTATATATATGATCGCCTTTCCATGCCCTACATCAGTTAAACTGACGTACACACCCTTCCTGTACAATCGCTGAGCAGCACACACTAGTGTCCCCAGATTGGCAATCCCTGGCATAATAGTTATCTACTTATTCCCTTCACCATTATTAAACTGGAACCACCAAATATGAAAATTATGACAAAAGGCGAAATTGCCATAATATTATTTATTGAGATCTGATCTCCCATAAAGTAAACATGTGAACAATAATGAACCTATCTCTCACCTTTCCCCCCTACTCATGCTTGCACTCTACCGTTTACACATGAAATAATGATGATTTCTGCGACATCTGCCGGCACATAAATAATATATATAATTTATGCAAAATTTAGTAATCATAAAAGAATCAAGATCTCAAGAAATAACCATAATTGTACGCTAAACGCGTTAAATATTAATTATATTTAGTAAGAAAAGGGATGGGGTGGGTGGGAAAATGATCGAAGTGGTATGTCGAGAGATTCGAATTCGAGTAAATACAAATGGGCGCGAAAAGCATTTATACCAGAGGTTAGTATTATGGGCTATCGAAGAGAATTATGGGAAGTTCAAAGATCACTATCGAAGAGAATTATGGGAAGCTCAAATGTCACTATAGTTTTGTCAAACCAAAACATACCGGTATAGAGTAAAATATATATAGTTTGTGGAGTATTTGTTCCGGTTTATTAATTACACATTTTGTAAACAAAATAGCCCTATTGTTCAACTCCACGATTGGAGAGCCTCAGTGTAGGTTACACTGGTGTAAATAGGGTTCGGAGCGACATCTAGCGGATGCGGGAGGAATATATAGGAGCGAATAAAATAGACACTGGGCCCTGATTGGTCAATAGCCTTGTGTGCTTTTTACATAAGAACATCATCACACCTCTTCCCTATGATTTCCCATAGGTGAAATAGCCATTGGCACAGGAATTAACCCTTTGTAGTAAAGTTTGTATTTTTTGGTGTGGCCTAAAATATGACAGTATTTTTTATGCGGTTCTTACACTAGTTACGAAAACACAAGATTTAAAGGCGAATTCCCTGCTAGACGGACATGATTTTTTTGTGTAAAAAGTTTTCCCAAAGTCAAATTTTCAGATTTAAAGAAAATTTTGGACCCAACATTTATATTGCCAACAGTCTAAAACGTTAGGACCGAGGCCTATGGAAAACATTTACACCAGTGTAACCTGTATAGAATATAATACAATATGATAAACGAGATGAAAGAGAACAGCGTGCGAGGGAGGTGCCTGATGACAGTGGGGGGATGGAGGACAGTTGGGAGGGAGGACAGTGGGGGAGAGAGGACAGTGGGGGAGAGAGGACAGTGGGGGAGGGAGGACAGAGGGGAAGGGAGGACAGTGGGGAGGACAGTGGGGAGGGAGGACAGTTGGGAGGGAGGACAGTGGGGAGGGAGGACAGTGGGGAGGGAGGACAGTGGGGGAGGGAGGACAGTGGGGTGGAGGACAGTGGGGTGGAGGACAGTGGGGAGGGAGGACAGAGGGGGAGGGAGGACAGTAGTGGAGGGAATACAGTAGGGGAGGGAGGACAATGGGGGAGGGATGACAGTGGGGAGGGAGGACAGTGGGGGAGGGAGGACAGTAGTGGAGGGAATACAGTAGGGGAGGGAGGACAATGGGGGAGGGATGACAGTGGGGAGGGAGGACAGTGGGGGAGGGAGGACAGTGGTGGAGGGAATACAGTAGGGGAGGGAGGACAGTGGGTGAGGGAGTGCAAGAGGGAGTGAATTTCGCGTGCGCTTTTGTCGCACAGTAGATCGGTGGGTTTAAAGTATTAATGTCGTAATCGGGAAATCTTGTTACTGTGTCTTTCGATTACTGGTATTGCAAATGAGAATTATTAATATTGAATTACAATGTAAGTGCATTCATGCGTTAGTTGACATTTTATTGAGAAAATAAGACACAATAAATAACGACACTATTGTACCTACAGTCTACACACATCAGGTCGAGTGAAAAGTGATCGAAATTCCTGATGTGAAATATAATAAGAATGTGATCACGAATTTACCGTTCTACTGGGCATTTAATGTACAGCACTTGGTACGGTGCAGTAATGTGCAAAACGAAATAACATATATTTAATTAATTGTTATCATAAGACTATATAGTACATATATGCGTGTGATAATCCATAAATATACCGGTACTATTTTCTGCAATCGAAAGGAAACACATAATTATGATGAACGCAGAAGATACATGCGAACTCGGTCAATGTGGAAAGTTACACGATGACGTTGTTCGTGGATTTTCGTTGAAATCGACACGGTGACACCTTTGAATGAAATGGACAGCTATGAAATGCAGTGTTCACCTAACGTCAAGAAAATAAATAAATTGGTTAAATTCATTAAAGATGTTCCCGTTCCCCTCTCGACAAGGTATAACTATTTTCACTTTGATGTTTGTACTAGTAGTTTATAACACAGAATAGTCAAACTGTCGATCAAGAGTACCCGGAAGTACGATCTGCCTAATTTATACTAGAAATTACGATTGGGGGTCCATTCATTCGACGAACCCAGGGAATGTAGCCTTATGTGAATCTTATTTGGAGGGAATACCAGGGAATCTATAAACTGATTTTGATAAAATGAAAAAAAAAAAAAAAGACAAAAAGCCACAGCTGCCGTCGTGTGAGTGGTTTTGCTTTGGTTCGTCAATTACGCTAGCGTATGATCATATTAAGACTAGCGCCATCAGGTCGTCGGCCTGCAAGTTGCATATAAATATAAAACCTGTAATAATTGAGTGTACACTCCCAATATGCGCTGCGTTTGGCAACCAAAGTATGCGAGCAGCAAGAAAACATGATGTGTTCTAGTTCATTGTACTATCTGGTTTAGGACAGCGTTCTTAGCACAAGTCCGAAGAGACATTTCCATGACTTCTATGCTGGTCACTTGGATAGTTTGCATGCTTTCCGTCCCATATGGAGCTTTTGGCATAACAACACTTTTCAGATTATGGATATAGTAACTGGTGATAGTGATAACAAGTGGGGTCGGGCCATTGTTCATCCAAAATGTTTCTCGCATTTAGGATGAAACGTTAGAAGCTAATATTCGTATATCAGCGTCAGAGAACGCTGAAATGATAACATAGTCTATAGCAGAGTATCTAGACCCCATTCTGAAAGTGATATTCGAGTGATATCATCAGCCGTTGTCGGTGCCTGCTTTCTGTCGCGTTTATGAATATGTTCAGTAACTTCGTATCGTCCTGCACTGTTAGAAAAGAGGCACATGAACCAAGCTGAAGAACCAGTAGTTGGTTCTTCGTGCTTCAAACACAGTTGTAGAACCAAAATGACTTACACTTGCTGCTGTTTTGGTTCTTGAGAATTGAAGAACCAAAAGTGGACAGACGGATTATTTACAACTAAACTTCAATCATCGTCGTCGTTTTCGTCGTCATTCTCATCGTCGTCATCGTAAACATCTTCGTCGTCATCGCAATCGTCATCACCATCTCTATCTTCGTCGTAGCCACCATCATCATCGTCGTCGTAGTCATTACCATCCTCGCTGTCGTCTTCGTCGTCATCATCATGATCATCATCGCTGTCGTCGTAGTTATCATAATAGCCGATTTCCTCATCGCTGTCGTCGTCGTAGTCATCAACATCATCGCTGTAGTCGTAGTCATCGTCAACGCTGTCGTCGTACGGTCGTAGTCACCATCATCAGTGCTGTCATCGTCGAAGTCACCATAATCATCGCTGTCGTCGTCTAAATCATCATCATCATTATGATCGTTGTCGTCGTAGTCATCATCATAATCATCGAGGTTGTCGTCGTAGTCATCATCATCTTATCATCAATGTTGTCGTCGTAGTCATCATACTCACTGTTCGTTATCGTCATCCTTGTCGTTGTGGTCGCTGTCGTCATAACCATCGTCGTCATCATAATCATCATCGTAGTCGTCATCATCTCCGCTATTGGCAGCATGCCAGCATCATCCAAATTATTACCATCATCAGCGTCGCCGTGGTCAACATGGTCAACATAATTATAATAGCCATCGATGTCGACATCGTCATCATTATCATTATCATCATCATCATTATCATCATCATTATCATCATCATTATCATTATCATCATCATTATTATAACCATCGATGTCGACATCGTCATCATTATCATCATCATTATCGTCGTCGTCGACTTCATTGACGCCATCTGTGTCAATTACTATCACCGTCGAAGTTGTCGTATATATAGTAACTGTTGTTGTCGTCACTATCATCGCTATCACCTTCACCATCCGCACGCATTAAAGCCGTCCTCGTTTTCGTCGTTATCGTCAACAACATCATCTATTTATTACTTTGACGACGACAGCAATGACGATGATCACGACGACAACAATAATGATGATGACCACGACAACGACAGCGTTGATAATGATTACCACGACGACGACAGCGATGATAATGATTACCACGACGACGACAACGATGACGATGATGACTACGACGATGGCAGCAATAATGATGACTATGACAGCGACAGCGATGATGGTTATTACTACGACGACTGCGATCATGATGATGATGACTACAACGACATCTTTCATGACCGCGACGACAGCGATGAGAATGATAACCACGGTGACGACATCGATGATAATGATGATGACGACGACGACAATGATGATGATGATGATGATGCTGATGACTACGACAACGGCAGCGATGATGATGGCACGGCGACGATGGTTATTACGACCACGACGACAGCAATGCTGATGATTACTACGACGACAGCGAGTATGATGATGACTGGACGATAAAGATGACGATGATGACTATGACGACAGTGATTATGATGATGACTACGACGATAAGGATGATGATGATGACTACGACGACGATAAAGATGATGGTGACTTCAACGCGACGATGATGATGATGATGACAATGTTGATAACTACGACGATGACAGCGATGATGATGATTATGGTGATTACTATGACGACGATGAGGATGATGATATCGATGATGATGATGATGACTACGACGACGATGATGATTGAAGTTTAGTTGTAAAAAATCCGTTTGTCCTATCTTAATTCTTCAGACACACCTCTGGTTTTTCAATTTCAAAGAACGTAAAACAGCTGAGATTGTACGTAATTTTTGTTTTTTTTTAAATATCTTTCTTGATATATTTTTTATAACAAATTAATTTATACCAAAAATAAGTAAATTTATGTGAGGAATTCATCATATTTATTATATATTTATTGGCAAACTTATACTTTTTTTTATCGGTTTCGTAAAAACACTATTATTTGAACAGTTCGAGGACAGTCACTATTTGAACAGTTCGAGAACAGTCACCTCGGCTTAGGATACATTCGTAATGATCGGTTTCTACCCCTTTAAGTTCGTGACATTGCACATCGGTACCATAAAATGATAGACTAGTTTGATTTCCGAATTATTTGCTAGCTTCAGAGGAGAGAAATTCTTAGATATGCATTAATTTTCATTTGTCCCTTACGAAAAAGGAAATCGGATCTCTGCGAAGAACCAAATCGGTTCTTCGTGAAGAACCAAATCGGTTCTTCGTTAGGATCCGATTTGATTCTCCATGAGAAGCCCATCTGGTTCTTCGCGGAGAACCAAATTTGGCTTTTCGGTTCTTGGAATTGCCCTGGATAAGTACCAAGACAATTGATCAAAATTAAAAACCAAGAAAATTTATGAGGAACCAACTGGTGCTATCGGAAGAACCAATTAGCTTAGTTGGTTCCGCCATTGGGACAGTTTGGTAATTGTAGTAATTGTAACACAGTTGAAGAACCAACATTTTGGTTCTTGGTAACAATTTTGGTTCTTCATTTGGTTCTTCATTGTGTCAAAAAATATTTCTTATTTGGTTCCTCGTCAAACCATTTGGTTCTTCGTCAACCAAGAACCAATTGGCTCTTTGTTTGGTTCTCCAATAAATGGGTAAACAACCAATTGGTTCTTCGACTGTGAAGAACCAACACTGTTGGTTCCGCCACCTGGACAGTTTGAAGAAACAAAATAAGCTTATCTGGTTCCCCACAATTGTTTAGAGTGTAGGAATTTTCTGTTCCATAACAGATAGTGAAGCCGTTACGCTTTTGATAATCGCCGTTTATTTACCATCATTTTGGTGATGAAATCGTTACTATCGGTCCATGAAATGTTAACCAATAAGTCATAGAAGTATGTTATCCCATTCTGGAATTTGGCATATCCATGGACGGCATGCATATCGCCTTATGCGCAGACTTTATTTGCGATGCTAATTTCATTACGATCTTCCCCGAAAGCTATTGGGAAGTTGTCGATTTCACAAATGTGTCAATTCTCCCAGGTACACCCCCACACACAATACTTCTATGATGGAATAATAACAATGCAGTGATCGCCGAAAGGTCTGATATAAGGGAAGTCGTGCAGGATAATTCATTCACGACAAACGTATGCATTACGTTGTAACCAATTTACCTCAAGGGATCTACTCGTTCAGTCTCGCACAATAATTTCGACATGAAGAAATTGAATTACCCAGATGTTTCGATGTGAAAATTACAAAATAACACTTTTCTGATAACGGTATCAACTTAAACGTTCTAAAATTAGTGTTCACTAAATATATGCAAATTTGCAAACACCACAACTGGTGTTTTTTGTGTGAATCCGTGGGGTATATAAGTTCTATGATTACAGTACGTATTAGTGATGTGAAATGGCTGAGTTATTTTACTGTGTTTCTGTACGTTCTGTCGCCCGTTGTTTTTATATTCCAAGTACATAGCAGTAGCGGGCAACAGTGTGATTTGACACCCGCCCATGGAAAGTCTAGGCCCAATCAGAAGCGAGTGAAATGGAGATGAGGATAACAATACACGATAACACTTACAGACACCCCGCGTGACAGCCACTTGTCTCTGAGCCTCCATTCACCAGACACACCGGTTGATTCTTCGCAGCGCATATTTGGTAGCAATCGGGCGGTGGAGGAATTGTGGGCGGCGCCGTGGTTGTTGCGGGAAGGCAAACCCCGATGTGGGTCACGGACGTTCCGCTGCAACACGAAAACAAAAGTCAACAAGAAAACCATGGGTGGGTTCTGAACGATAATTCCATTGTGGCAACCAAGAAGAAAATATCATTAATATCACAAACAGTTATTCCATTGTGACAACCAAGAAGAAAATATCATTAATATCCCAAACAGTAATTCCAATGTGGCAACCAAGACGAAAATATCATTAACATCCCAAACAGTAATTCCAATGTGGCAACCAAGAAGAAAATATCATTAATATCCCAAACAGTAATTCCATTGTGGCAACCTAGAAGAAAATATCATTAATATCCTAAACAGTAATTCCATTGTGGCAACCAAGAAGAAAATATCATTAACATCACAAACAGTAATTCCGTTGTGGCAACCAAGACGAAAATATCATTAATATCACAAACAGTAATTCCATTGTGACAACCAAGAAGAAAATATCATTAATATCCCAAACAGTAATTCCAATGTGGCAACCAAGACGAAAATATCATTAATATCCTAAACAGTAATTCCATTGTGGCAACCAAGAAGAAAATATCATTAATATCCCAAACAGTAATTCCATTGTGGCAACCTAGAAGAAAATATCATTAATATCCTAAACAGTAATTCCATTGTGGCAACCAAGAAGAAAATATCATTAACATCACAAACAGTAATTCCGTTGTGGCAACCAAGACGAAAATATCATTAATATCACAAACAGTAATTCCATTGTGGCATCCAGGAATAAATATCATTAATATCCTAAACAGTAATTCCATTGTGGCAACCAAGAAGAAAATATCATTAACATCCCAAACAGTAATTCCAATGTGGCAACCAAGAAGAAAATATCATTAATATCCTAAACAGTAATTCCATTGTGGCAACCAAGAAGAAAATATCATTAATATCCCAAACAGTAATTCCATTGTGGCAACCTAGAAGAAAATATCATTAATATCCTAAACAGTAATTCCATTGTGGCAACCAAGAAGAAAATATCATTAACATCACAAACAGTAATTCCGTTGTGGCAACCAAGACGAAAATATCATTAATATCCCAAACAGTAATTCCATTGTGGCAACCAAGACGAAAATATCATTAATGTCACAAACATTACTTATTACAAGGAAGAATCTGTTTTATCCAGAAACGCATCGTCAGAATTCGGTGACAAAATAGATTATCAACGCTGTGTCAACGCTGATAAATAATACCGATGCAATCGACGAGCAATTGGTTCGTGCATCAAGAATATGTAATCAGTCCCGTTTGCTAACAATATATAACTGACTGGCAAATGTTGATAAAAATGCAGAGCTTAAGCTTAAAAACAAATTAACTCTTATTTGTTGGAATGACCAATCTAATTTTTGACTAAAAAGAAACTAGTCGAAATGGCTGACTAATTGTTTACCACCACAACATCAGTAACACTAATTATTGTTATCTGAATGACTAGTCCGGTGTTTGACTAAGAAAAAACTACTCAAATGGCAAATTTATAGCTAGTCACTCTGTATTCTAACTTCATATTGTGTTCAGTGTATGAACATTATTGGCCAACAGTAAATCGTTATGTATCAGTAGCAACTCTACTGAACTGGTTTAGTATCTGTATGGTCATGTTATACTAACGTGCATTGAGCATCATGTTATACTAACGTGCATTGGGCATCATGTTATACTAACGTGCATTGAGCATCATATTATGCTAACGTGCATTGAGCATCATGTTATACTAACGTGCATTGAGCATCATGTTATACTAACGTGCATTGAGCATCATGCTATACTAATGCTATACTAACGTGCATTGAGCATCATGTTATACTAACGTGCATTGAGCATCATGTTATACTAACGTGCATTGAGCATCATGTTATACTAACGTGCATTGAGCATCATGCTATACTAATGCTATACTAACGTGCATTGAGCATCATGTTATACTAACGTGCATTGAGCATCATGTTATACTAACGTGCATTGAGCATCATGCTATACTAATGCTATACTAACGTGCATTGGGCATCATGTTATACTAACGTACATTGAGCATCATGTTATACTAACGTGCATTGAGCATCGCAGGCACTGGCGTATGTGACTCCGTCCGTCCCGCATACAGGCTCATACACCCCTGGACACACGCACGTTTTCATGGTAGGTATCGTTGTTGTTGAAAGTGGTGGCGCTGGCTTCACTGCGGCCACGGGTCTGCCTGATCTGTGTATATAAAGGTATTTTAACAGTTTCTGTCTGATCTCTGTGTACATAATATTAACCAATACATCAATTTTAACCCTCTGTGTTTGATATGTATGCATACATCGATTTTAAACCTTTCTATATAAACTTCTCCCATAAATTATAAAAATATACAACATTTCCGGGAAGAGATAAATCATATTTAACCCTTTCATTAGGGAGGAATCCTCGCATATATAAGAGATTGCATTGGCTTACACGGTCATGGCAAATATTGTTAATAGGCCAATGTTTTATCTTAATAATGCGAGGCTCCATGTGGGAGACTCGCATATATAAGAGAATACATTGACACAGGGTTTTTTTTTTGCGAACTTTCAGGACGCTCCAGTCCTAGAATGGTTAATAGCATGTACCTGGATGTCGATTATTTCCAAATATGCAATTGCAGTCACATTCTTTCAACATTAATGTGCATATGTAATTGTTAAACATCGTGAATTTATCTACCATATATTTTGAGACTTCCGTATATGTGTATATCCTTTATAGACTCGAAAACGGCTCGACCGATTGAGCCCAAACTTGCTATCTAAGGATAAAAAGCCACGAGGAGTGCCATTGCACCGCTTCTGACAACGTCCGAGCACTCCTTCACCCTTCGCCCTCCCACCGTCGTTGGAATTGATGGGTTAATGATTAAGGAACATTCGTATCTGCGGTGTATAAATACGTATCTGAGTATAAATACGGCTCAATCGACCGTCTCGGAAACTGGGGATATCGAGACGAAATTTCGTACTTAGGGCTTCCAAGGAACGGGGGAGATTTTCGTCGGGTCAGTTTGTCCGCCTGAGGTGACCTTGACCTTGAAACGGGTACCCACAAATGACCTTGGGCGATATCTCGGTCGTCAGTGGTGACATCGACGTTAAATTTGTTATGTATGGTCAACTCGGGACGGGGAATAATTTTGTCGGGTTATTTTGTCCACCCAACATGACCTTGAAACGGGTACCCACAAAGGATAGCATGCTGCCGGCGTGCCTGTACGGGGTCACCTTGAAAAACAAAAATTAATCGATCGACCAAAGCCATGGGGACAATCCCGCCAATGGCGGGCTAATCTGCTAACGTTATATATTTGGGAGTGGGGCAAGCATAAGTGACCATCACTTACATGTGTGACCATCCATATTGTCCTTAGATTGGCAATGCCAATGTTTAACTAATTAAATTACACTGTTAAAATGGTTTCTGTAATTTTACGGAACAAAGGACTGAACATATTTGCATGCTCATTGTGCAGTAAAATTACGAACTCGGGGTTGACTTTATACTCCTAACTGACTATACATGTATATTTACAGGATGTTGGTTCGTCATTTTACTGAACAATGTTATGTGAAAGGACTACTGTCGTATATGTGACGGTTGTAAGTGCCGTAAGTGTATACATACGACTTCTGTTCCTGATTTTACGGACCAATGATTCGGGAATGTCCAATGATATGTCGGTTGTAATTGACGTACTGTTAGATAGTACGTGTAGGTATGGTAAATGCTGTTTGAAGCACACGCAGTGTTTGCCCCGTTGTATAGTTGTTCAGCACAATTCTGCTACTCTCTGGTATGATTAAATTATATAAATAAATAAATAAATAAAGGCCACTTTTTCTCAGGTGAGTTGTCCATGGAGAGGGAGATGACCGGCAAATACAGAACCGGACTAATACACACACTTTAGTGACTTTACACAATCTTTCTTCTTTTGGTTGGCCAAATTTATCCAACATCGCCATGACATGTATATATATTCTCTGTCATCTTGTTTATTCATATACAGATTGTATACAACAATTTACAATAACATTTTAAAGTAGAGTAATGATTAAATTGAATTGTATACATTACAGTCCAGAATACAGTACAGTAACAGCCTGTGTCGTCTAATTCGTGATACATAGAGTAAAACATCACATTGCAGAAGACATTTTACCGAACAAATAGCACCAATGCAAATGGTGCAAACGGGGTTAATAGTTCCCTCAAATACGCACAACATATAATTTATTCACCATGCCTCCGCATACCTGCATGTAAATTCTCGAAATGTGAATTGAAGAAAAATGGCAACCGATTTCACTCGCGAGAATTATGCGTATCTCATGACGTGCTGAGTCCACGTGTCGTGTCACGTGTTGACATTTAAAGAACTATGAGTGATAATTTACGGAACATGTATACGTAGATATAGTATAATTATGTCGAAAAAATGGAAAACTGATCCGGAAAATAAAGGTCACAAGGTCATAAGTTCACAAAATCCATAAACTCGTAACACCTAACCCGTTAAACAATTCCGTCTACTGCCGTATATTTTACAATATTTACATATATAAACATCCCCACTAACCTTGGTTCAATATTTGCAATAGAATTCCGCTGATACGTGCGCATGGATATACTATGTACTTACCCGGATGTTGGATAAATGAGATATTTATCCGATAATCTCTTCGGAACCGACGGCTTATTTCCGGAACTATTCGGTCTATTCGGCGTCTTATGAGCGGTTCCTGCCGTCGGGTAGACTACTATCGGTTTTTTGGGTAGAGGCGCTGTCGGGTAGACTACGACCGGTTTTTTGGGCAGAGGCGGTGGTGGCTGTTTTTGTGCTATTTTCGGCGAACCTTGCGCTGTTGGGTAAGTTTTTGGCGAACCTTGCGCTGTTGGGTAAGCTTGTGGTAAATTTTGCGCTCTCGGGTAGGATTTCTGTGCACCTCGAGCTGTTGGATACGTTTTCCGCGAACCTTGCGCTGTAGGATATGTCCTTCCTGCAGGGCGCCTCGGTGCGGGTCGTGGGGCAGGTTTCACAGCTGGGCGACGTGGTTTTACGGGACGTGGGGCCGGTTTCACAACTGGGCGACGTGGTTGTACGCGACGGGGAGCCGGTCTAGTTGCAGGTCTCTTTGGAGTACCCGCCGTAGGATAGACTGGGTACCTGGCTGGATTCGACTGCGCTGCCCCGGCAGTCGGGTACACCGGGTATCTCCTCCCTGGTTGCCTCGCCCGTGCCCCACCTGACATGCCAATCGCAGCTGCTGTATTAGACCCCTTGGCTGTCGGATAGACGCCGAATCTGTAAGCAGCTGCCCTCATCCGACCGGCCCCTCTCATGGGGTACATCATCGGACTCGTTAAACACGATGTCGATGTACTGGGTTTCGTCCGCCTGTGAGAGAATCATATACTACCGTTAATTTGAATTTTTGACTGTGAGAGAATCATATACTACCGTTAATTTGATTCGTTGACTGTGAGAGAATCATATACTACCGTTAATTTGATTCGCTGACATGTTTCGAGTCGTCAATCATTAACCCTTCCATAACTAGATGTGCCCTTAAATTTTGCGAAACCCCTGTGTCAATGCTCTCTGTTATATCGTCGCATCAGTACTATAAGGTCGTAACTCCATTTTGGCGCGAAATGAGTATTTGATATCATTCGAATCGTGAGAAAAAAACCAATCCGATGGGCCAAACTGTTTTTGCATTGGATGGCCAATATTCTCACAAACCAGTGACACAAATGTTGTATCTCCGGCGATCTTCACAATTATTCGTGCTATAAGGTCGTATGTCCAACAGCAGCCGCTTCAAGTTGTCCGCGTCAAACTTCCTTTTCTGGGAAAGTTGAAAATGTGGGTTACGACATTATAGCACTGATGCGACGATATATGCGAGTCTCGCATATACGACAATACATTGGCCTAACAATATTTACCTTGGCCATGTCAGCCGTTTCATTCTCTTATATATGCGAGGATCCCTATGGGAGACTCACATATATATAATATAATGCACTGGCACATGGTCTTTAATGCTACACCAGCGCAGCTCCCGTCATGAAAGGGTTAACCAATCGAATACGATACAGCAACGTAGTTAGTTTTAGTACGCCTGTACACAGTGTGACGGTCACCTGTACAGTAATCATGTCTGGCACACCCAGGATTTAGAAACTATAATAGATAAATTTGACAGTGCGATATCCACTAATCAGTATATATATAAGATTAGTTTTCCAACCTTTTGCGCTAACTTATGTTTATTTAATAATCGTACGCTGACCCTGTGGATATTTACGCGCCAGACAGGGACTGGTGTACAGCTTGCGGCCAGACACATATTCAATTTGGATACTTACGCACATCGCGCCAGACAGGGACTTGTGTACAGCTTGCCGTCAGTCCCACATATCGGATCAAGCTCTTTCGGACAATTACACGCTCCACGTGGTCTTTGCTGTGGACTTTGCTGTTTTGTTTGTCCACTAGCGCAAGCACCGTACCGAACAACTGGAACTTTTCTGTAAGAAGAAATTCTAACTATAGTCCATCGTGATATCATTATAACTAATGATAAATCACTATAGTCCATCATAAGACCATCATAGCTAATGTTAAATCACTATATTACAAAACTATGTTGTCATTACTTAGCGTTATACTGAAATACCCCCACTTAACCCTTTCAAGACGGGCGTTCCCGAATTTTACGAAAACCTTGTTCCAATATATTCTCTTATATATGCGAGTTGCCCATATAGTCTGGTCGATAAAAGGTTTGACCTAGAAAAAAATTGGACTAAGTTAGTTTGTATTCCATTTTGAAGAGGAATATATCCTCTACAACATATCCAAAATCCGCTAAAATCCGCTTTGAGCAATTATTTTACAGAGATTTAAACAAATGCTCATTTTTCGACCTTGTGAAGTACGTTTTTCTACAATATCCCTCATCGGCGACACCAGAACGCATTAATCCTCCATCCGATATATACCAGTTTGTGTAAAAGAGTATAGGGGGCGAATAGAGTGACAAGGACAGAAAACAATGCAATCGCGGCGATGAAATGGCTGTCAAAATGGCCGCAACTACAATCCATGCTACGACGAAAGCAACATATTGCATAACCTCCTATAAGCGAAAATACACATTTGTAATTTACAAGAATGTTGTTATATATCTTTAAAGGTACACATATAATTAAAACAGATCTATCTGAAAGATTTATCGATCACTGCTACGCACGTTAACCCAATGATTTACGTTCGGGATTTCTTATTATAATACATCCAACAGTCGGACCAAAAAACAGTTATTTCGGGCATGCAACACACGAAGTAATATTTCGTCACACAGTGCGTGGTAGTTTCGTTTTGGAATGATGATTAATTATTGAATGTAACGCAGAACCTGAAGTGCCCACCCTATCTGTGTAAATACTAGTTATATTTCCAGAATTTCCAACACTCTCCGTGACAATAAACCATACACGTATGTCGTAATGCTGAGTATACTGTAAAGAAAAACTTATCTCTTCAACAGAATAGTACCATATCTCACTAGATCGAAGAGACTGTACATGGTACATTTTATTTAGTACTAATTTTCATGGTGCTCTCAAACCGATTTCTTAGTAGACAATTCTGTTCAAATTACTTCAATCGGCACTTTACAACAGGAATATGTACCACGCAATTGCACACTATTAGTTGTCAGTATCTTGTTGTTTGAAATTATGTTACCATTGCCACCCACATATTTGCGCTAAATATCAGGTGATCAGCATTTACAGTTATTAGTTCTGCTTTTATCATTCACTCAATGTTGCTATTTAGGGTTTTGTATGCAGCAGATATGTGTAACATTAGGGAGAATGGGTAAACGCGGCGATGTGGTTGCAGAAAAGGTCGTACGTTTCGCGTATATGTGGCCTTAGTGCATTTATGTGCACATAATTTCCAGGTATAAAGACAGTCTCTACCACAGAGAATGTATGCAAATTTGGTTATGTTGATAATTTACTGAAGATAGTCTATTGTAATCCTTTGTATTTTGATAAATTGCGTTCATGGTATACCACCATGTATTTGTGTGATAAAAGTGAAATATTCGTGTTTAATCACTTGGCTGGAGGCAACTATGACTACTATTTTAAGACACGGACAATAGGATCTACACGTTTTACCTAGTACCATATGAATAGCTCTCATACTGTTCTATAGTAGTGAATTTTGACAGATTGTGTGTTGTAGATTGAAAAATAAATGATTATCGGTCACATTCGTGAGAATGTTTTCATTACATATATTTCTGCTTCTAAAAAGGTCACACAATGAATACATCCCTATTAGATCACATTTAACTGTTTTAATACACATATATTACACGATTTAAGATAAACAGTACAGATAAAACTGTGTTATTCTTCTATTTCTTGGCGCCCAAAAAGTCCACATTTAATCGTTGTATGAGACCTGGCTTTTGGTTGCTCTCTCGCGAGATACATTAGAGAGAATTCTTACATACTATTATTAATAGCTCCCCTTATATTCTGAAATCATTGTTCCTCGTATAATTCGAGGGCATGTTCGTTCTTGTATGACCAGCTATTCAATTTTCCGCAAATTGTAAATTTCATTCGATTTTGTCCATTTTGGCGGCCATATTGGACAGACATTCAACCGACATGGTTTACGACTAAGCAATGTTTGTGTAAATTTAATTTTATTACTTATTTGGTATTTGTTGGCGCACCTACCACCGAAATTCAGGATTTTTCTATACCAACTGCCATCATGGACGCCATCTTGTATTACAGAAAATGCTCAAAGCGGATTTTGGATATGTTATAGAGGATATATTCCTCTTCAAAATGGTATAGAAACCAACTTAGTCCAAATTTGTTCTAGGTTGACCCTAAAATTTTAGTTTATCGACCAGACTATAAGATAAGATCTAAGACAAGGAGCGATCAATGAAATGTCCGATATTGTGGTCGGGAACATGCCCGTTAGATAGGGGAGGCGGACCCTAGCCTATGGATGCCTGCATTTGTGCTAGTTGGACATGTAGGTGATGACGCGAACATGCCCGATATCTAGGGTAGTCGGACCCTAGCTTATGGATGCCTGCATTTGTGCTAGTTGGACATGTAGGCGATGACGCGCACGATCACAAACCATAGCAACGCGTTGATGAACTTTTTCGTGAATTGCACTGAAGTAGCAGTACACGATTTAGAGGGTTGTAGGGTGCATGAAAAACAGAAAAATAAGTATATTGGGGCCGTCACAGGATGCATAATAATTGACAATCTTGAAAATTGAAAATCTGCCTTGAATGGCAAAATAGAAGGCATTGGAGGTCTATAAATAATCCATAATGTATAACTAGTGACTTGTACCTGAGGTGACATCGATAAATGAAATGTTAAGGCGATGACATCGACGAATGAAATTTTAAGACGATGACATCGACCAATGAAATGTTAAGACGACGACATCGACCAATGAAATGTTAAGACGACGACATCGACCAATGAAATGTAAAGACGACGACATCGACCAATGAAATGTTAAGACGATGACATCGAGCAATGAAATGTTAAGACGACGACATCGACCAATGAAATGTTAAGACGATGACATCGAGCAATGAAATGTTAAGACGACGACATCGACCAATAAAACGTTAAGACGACGACATCGTCCAATGAAATGTTAAGACGACGATATCGACCAATGAAATGTTAAGACGATGACGTACTTGCATCCGGCGTGGCAGCGACTGCTGTAAGTCCTCCCATCCTTCCCACACACTGGCTGATTGACGTTCTTACATCGGCACGCAGCAGGAGCTTGGCAACGCCCCTTATATTTTACAGTCATGCCGCTGTGGAAGACAAGGGTTAATTACTAACAATGGTTAGTCACGCCCCTTATATTTCAAAGTCATGACGCTGTAGAAGACAAGGGTTAATTATTAACAAGGTTAGTCACGCCCCTTATATTTCACAGTCATGCCGCTGTGGAAGACAGGGGTTAATTATTAACAATGGTTAGTCACGCCCCTTATATTTCACAGTCATGCTGCTGTTGAAGACAAGGGTTAATTATTAACAATGGTTAGTCACGCCCCTTATATTTCAGAGTCATGCCACTGTGGAAGATAATGGTTAATTATTAACAATGGTTAGTCACGCCCCTTATATTTCACAGTCATGCCGCTGTGGAAGACAAGGGTTAATTATTAACAATGGTTAGTCATGCCCCATATATTTCAAAGTCATGTCGCTGTGGAAGAAAATGGTTAATTATTAACAATGGTTAGTCACGCCCCTTATATTTCACAGTCATGCCGCTGTGGAAGAAAATGGTTAATTATTAACAATGGTTAGTCACGCCCCTTATATTTCACAGTCATGCCGCTGTGGAAGAAAAGGGTTAATTATTAACAATGGTTAGTCACCTCCTTTATATTTCACACAGTCATGCCGCTGTTGAAGAAAGGGTTAATTATTAACAATGGTTAGTCACCTCCTTTATATTTCACACAGTCATGCCGCTGTGGAAGAAAATGGTTAATTATTAACAATGGTTAGTCACGCCCCTTATATTTCACAGTCATGCCGCTGTGGAAGAAAAGGGTTAATTGTCAACAATGGTTAGTCACGCCCCTTATATTTCACAGTCATAACGCTGTGGAAGAAAATGGGTTAATCAATCTTAGTCAATAAACATTGTGAACTAGTATGTATAAATTACATATTCGGTTCATAAAGATGTACGCTATTCCATGTCCAGAACATATATTGTCACAGGCTGAGACGGCACATACAAGCAAAGTCCACCTATGGTACATTCTGCTCTTCAAAATAACCAATTGAGTGTTCGTAATTTGTTCAAGACGTTCTTCTGCTGTATATAACTACAACCACATGCGTGCGACATATGACTGAGACAATACAAAACACCATTATGTCGTATATCCGCATGCATGTGACATAATGACTTGATGTATATACTATGCGTTGTTTTATATATTTATTTATTGTGTGCGTTTTTTTTCCTTTTCAATTTAAAAAACAAAAATTCAATTTTTAAATTATTTTTTTATTTAACTTTTTTTTCTTCCAGTTATTGATGCATGTAGTTCTTATTAGATGTAACCCTTGCATAATGTCATATTTTAACTTCGTCTCATTTGTAAATATTGTAAGCCACTCTCCACGCGTGGAGGTCAATAAATATATAATTCTGATGAAGCGGTTGAAAGCCAAAGCAATTTCGACCGTTTACACAGTTTTTCGCACATATGTGTATCTGTTTGAATGAGAACAAATTATTAATAATATAAACTCTAAATCAATTCCACGGAAGGAATGTTATCAAATGTAGGCAGAATCGCACAATACAGCCAATACAACCAAACTTGTATTCAACCAAATATATTTACATAGCCGTATGTGTTACACTGAATCATGTTCCGTCATTGGTCAACTTCCAATTGGTCATGTATTCCATATCACCATAACAACGAACCGACGTCACACCATATCACCATAACACGAACCGACGTCACACGTGATTGACATAGATGACTGAAGTACAAGGCCACATATAACTCGATCGATGATGCCAAAGGTAGATCATTGGGCTAACTTACAATGCTGCGTGGTATAATATCAAAACTGCAGACACATTTCAGTAAAACAACCAACTGAGTTGTTTATATAAATAAATAAATAAGGAAAAAGCTATATAAATTATAAGAAATGATGTAGTTTGCATGTGTTTTATTAAGGACATTTCATTATGGCCGTTGCCTTTTCCAGGCAACTCTTTCGCACGTTTGTTATCAAACGTTAAATACGTGGGGTTGTTGGTAACAAGTTGTTCGAATCAAGCTGACCCGGCAATAAAATATAATTTTAAGCAGCACGAAATTCAAAATTCCGCACATATGGTTATCTGGTGTCGTTGCCTTACATCTGTGTTTATCAGGGTTCGCGCTGCAACTTGCCAAATTTGCCAATGGCAAAAATAAATCACAATTGGCAAAAGATATTTTCCTTTGGCAAGTCACTTTTTAATTCCTGAAGAAAGTTTATATTGGTTAATCAATACCATTCATTTCAGGAAACT
This sequence comes from Siphonodentalium dalli, assembly GCA_032622095.1. NCBI lineage: Eukaryota > Metazoa > Mollusca > Scaphopoda > Gadilida > Siphonodentaliidae > Siphonodentalium > Siphonodentalium dalli. Next base: position 9,151,619 of record CP136061.1, read on the forward strand.
CTTACAACAGAATTATATTAGTGGTGTTTTATAAGGTTTAGGACAAGTTAATACCTCTATTAAGATGCAGTTAATCTCATAGCATTAGTACCGATGGTTGGATGGATTACTAGTATTTAGTGTGGTGATGGTGTTTACATAGCTAATCCTCTTGTGATGTGCCCTTCTGATGAAGCAACCCTTCTATCGTGTTATTGCTCGGTGATTGATTTAATGTTTCATGATAAACCGCAGTAGAGATGCGAGTGTACTTATTAACTAACTGCTTTCCTATCGATAGCAAAAGTCGTTCAAACCACGAGTGTCGAAATATAAGACTTAATGTTGCAGAAAATGATAGTATCAGGGATAGCATTTTTGGCAAATTCTAAAAGAATTTGACAAAAATAAATATAATTTGGCAAATTATTTGGCAAAAGTAAATTTCGGTCCAGCGCGGACCCTGGTGTTTATAAAGAGGAAAGCTCAATGTCAATAATGAATCATAACTCTGTGTCTTCTTATCTCATATCGGTTTTCATCCCGCATCCGCCGGCGGGAACAGAAACTGAAGTGGCTAGTGGGTGTTTGTCGGAAGGATTTGTCCGCCTTAGAAATACAAGCAACCACTGTTCCTAACTCTAAAACTTGGAGACTTTCGTATGCACATGACCTCCCTTCGGATTGAACTTTTCCAAATGGTAGTTCACTCTTTTCAACTGATTGGAAGATTTGAAGACATATGGTTGTATGGTACTCAAATACATCAAACCCGACACTCGCCAACGTAATACTTCTCAACAAAGCGGTACGGCATACACGCGCCTGGGAATCAACCATGCAACCACTCGTCACTATAGTACAATATATCATAGGGTTCCCTCATAGCTATATAAATATATAGGTAGACAGCACTCACATACATCGAGCCTGACAATCGCTATTGTAGGATTTCCCATCAGAGCCGCATACGGGCGCCCGTGTGTTCCGACAGAAACAAGAGGCCGTCCTACTCCCACACCCGTTCGTAGATTGGCTGAAATTATATAATACATGTATACACATAAGGATGGTCTACACTGGCCGAAATTATATCTTATACACATAAGGATGGTCTACACTGACTTAAATTATATATTATACACATAACGATTGTCTATACTGGCCGAAATTATATATTATACACATAATAATGGTCTACAATGGCTGACATATGGTCTACACATAAGGATGGTCTACACTAGTCGAAATTACATAGTATACACATAAAGATGGTCTACAATGGCTGAAATTATATAGGATACACATAAGGATGGTCTAAAATGGCTGAAATTATACAGTATGCACAAAGTATACTTGTGCATATATACTATAGTTTACAATGGCTGAAATTATCTAGTATACACATAAGGATGGTCTACACTGGCCGAAATAATATCTTATACTCATAAGGATGGTCTACGCTAGCCGAAATTATATCTTATACAAATAATGATGGTCTACACTGGCCGAAATGGTATCCTATACACATAAAGATTGTCTACACTGGCCGAAATAATATCTTATGCACATTATATGGTGTGGTCTACAATGGCTGAATGGCTGGAGTTATATAGTACTAGGAGGGTTACCCAGCGTTACCCAGGTTAAATGGAGTTATATAGTACTAGGAGGGTTACCTAGCGTTACCCAGGTTAAATGGAGTTATATAGTACTAGGAGGGTTACCCAGCGTTACCCAGGTTAAATGGAGTTATATAGTACTAGGAGGGTTACCCAGCGTTACCCAGGTTAAATTGAGTTATATAGTACTAGGAGGGTTACCCAGCGTTACCCAGGTTAAATGGAGTTATATAGTACTAGGAGTGTTACCCAGCGTTGCCCAGGTTAAATGGAGTTATATAGTACTAGGAGGGTTACCCAGCGTTGCCCAGGTTAAATGGAGTTATATAGTACTAGGAGGGTTACCCAGCGTTACCCAGGTTAAATGGAGTTATATAGTACTAGGAGGGTTACCCAGCGTTACCCAGGTTAAATGGAGTTATATAGTACTAGGAGGGTTACCCAGCGTTACCCAGGTTAAATGGAGTTATATAGTACTAGGAGGGTTACCCAGCGTTACCCAGGTTAAATGGAGTTATATAGTACTAGGAGGGTTACCCAGCGTTACCCAGGTTAAATGGAGTTATATAGTACTAGGAGGGTTACCCAGCGTTACCCAGGTTAAATGGAGTTATATAGTACTAGGAGGGTTACCCAGCGTCACCCAGGTTAAATGGAGTTATATAGTACTAGGAGGGTTACCCAGCGTTGCCCAGGTTAAATGGAGTTATATAGTACTAGGAGGGTTACCCAGCGTTGCCCAGGTTAAATGGAGTTATATAGTACTAGGAGGGTTACCCAGCGTTACCCAGGTTAAATGGAGTTATATAGTACTAGGAGGGTTACCCAGCGTTACCCAGGTTAAATGGAGTTATATAGTACTAGGGGGGTTACCCAGCGTTTCCCAGGTTAAATGGAGTTATATAGTACTAGGAGGGTTACCCAGCGTTACCCAGGTTAAAGTGATGTGAAACCATCTGGATGCTGTGGATATTTGTTGGGAATAGAGAATACTCTTGTTCAAAGTGTTACACGGATTCTGATAAATTGTATATTCAAATAGCATCACAAAACATGATTCTAACCCTCGGAGCAAACGTCGCACTACCGACGACTCGAATTCAATAATTTGAATTCGATTGACAAAAGTGCGACGTATGTATCAATAAATGCAAGTAGACACACTACTGACGAAGAATGCGTGTGGGCAACACGAATCTAAATGATGATGCCTCTGAGATCCGTGTTTGAAACAAACGTCGCATCTCCCGGAATCATGTGGTTTCGAGTTGATTAGTATCACGCATTAAACAAAACTCATTATGTGAATGTCCTGATTCCCATCCATATATAAATATGACAGTCGATAAAATATAATTGTTCAAGTAACTTAATTGGGTCACCATTTGACGATATTGTGAAATTTGAACACCAAAAACTCATTCAAACGATATGGAGATGGCCTGGGTGACTATATATAACTTATATGTGGATATCGGCGAATAGCAATCTTATCAACGATAGTGCATATCCTCTCGCCATCCGTGACCCAAACGACACCAAAATGTGATTTAATCAATGTATCATGATAGAAGAATTTGGTGGAAATTAGTGCTAAATATATTTGTATCAGCTTTGCCATCCTCATGCATGACTTTAACGGCGCCACTTTTGACACATTTAAACCACGTCCATTAGACTCATGGATGCATGATATATTTGATAAATCTCTCACCCAAATGTCAGCAATTTTGCGTCTTTAAATCACACGATTATATTCCTCGTATCATTGAGAAGAATAATATATCAATTTGGTGGAAATCTGCCGCTTAAAATAGTTTATTGAATCAATTGTTGATGCCCCCTGCAGCGCTGACTCTAACTGCGCCATATCGCGGAGGTAATTATGTATGCGTTTGGCGGAAATCGGCGACAAAACTATTTCACCATATTTTTGCCGCCCTTCCCCCTTTTCTTCCTATGACACAAACAGCGTCACTTTAGAAACTTTTAACCCGCACCATTATCTTTCAAAGTTACCCCTCTTATACCGCCTTGGTGCTATCTCGATTGTACCACGTGAAGTTGTATATACAGACAGACAGAAAGACAGGCTAAATCATCCGGCGTATATCGGAATAGGACATAACATTATATATATCTCCAATATTTCTCAGGTGCACTATCTGAACAAGTTGGCATACCAAAAAGTACAATAAACTGAACATTGATTTGTTTGTGTTGTTTGAAAGTTGAATACCAGGTTTGTTAACATTAATAAATGTATAATTTTGCTTTGTAAATCATTTTTCATGGGAGATATTAACACCACATCCCCGTTCCCATTGTACATCCGCCTCTGTGCGTGTGAGAGATTAGCACCACATCAGTTAGTTTAAACATATTTTATTTTAACCAATATAATGTACAAAGTTCACGGTATGATGATGAAAGATATTGATGGTTATAATGGGAGTTGGCTGTAAGCATAAGTGCTTATCTTAAGCCATCTCCTACACGTATGAAATATTAAATGGTGACCGTTTCATACAGACAAAAATAGAATGTACATTTCGATGTATATAAATGTATACAGCTCAATGGAATTATTGTTGTTATTGTTAATTATAATGTGCCTGATACTCCCCCCAACCCTTCAATCGTAGCAGGTTTTGGCATGGTACTTTGGGATCGATATTATACTTAATAACTTAACCACATCAGTTGATAAAACTTGTGCCCCCGTTCCCATTTTACGACCGCCCCTGCCCACGGGAGAGATTAGCAACACATCAGTTGATATAACTTGTGCCACCGTTCCCATTTTACAACCGCCTCTGCTCACGGGAGAGGTGGGCAAATCATACGTTGATTATAACTTGTGCCCCCATTTCCATTGTACAACAGCCTCTGTTCACGTATCAGCGACACATAAGTTGATATAACGTGTGTCCCCGTTCCCATTGTACATCCGCCCCTGTTCACTGGAGAGATTAGCAACACATCAGTTGATATAACTTGTGCTCCCGTTCCCGTCTGACACCCGCCATTTGTGTTTATTTGTTTGACATATCTATATTTGTATTGTTTAGTAAGATATGAAACAACAACTTGGAATGAGGTTATTGTTCTATACGATTGCAATGTATGCAAACTTTTTGAGATCGTTATCCTCGAGAGACTCCGATGTAGCAATATATTCAAGCACTTCCCAACATCTTTACAGAACGGATTTCAGAGGGGCGTGGGTTGCGCAATGGACCACATTCGAGCTTTAAGAAGCATCTGCGGATGCATAAAGCAACGGTCTCGGGTATATGCAGCGTTCTTTGATTCAAAGAAAGCTTTCGTTCGCGTATTGCATGACGGGCTCATCTAATCATCTATATAAAGTGTCTCAAAAAAGTGTAACGTGTGCTATGCTCAAAGTCATTTCAAGCATGTACTCAAATATACAGAGCAATGTTCTCTGTAATGGGGTAACATCAGGAGCCTTCACTTTTGAGCAAGGAACAAGGCAACTTAGGCAAGGAGGTGTTATGTCGCCCTTTTCAGCGTATTGGTGAACTTGTGACATCCCTGTCAGATTCGCGGGATGGGCGTTCACATTAGCTCTATTTCATGTTCATCACCTATATGACGGCCGATCACATAACTATTCTTGCACTCACAGACGGGGGTCTTCGTAGACTCCTCAAAGTATGTCACCTGTATAGGTTAAAGTGGCGCTTCACAATAAAAAAGCAAAGTTGATGTATTTGGCACCTCCCAAAACCGGCGTCACACTGAAGATAGACATTGGGAGCTTGGACCCAGCATAGGGTCTCTCTGGGTATAATTCAGAGCTCGACTGGTCAACAGAACCTAAAAGTTGAGAAGGCTACTGATATGTTTCGCAATTGCTTCTTTTCGGCTTGTTAAGCTTATCGTTATTCCGAAAGCTTTCTATGGTTGCTAATCATGGTGGGGTTTGTCACATACGCATGCAGTATACGACGTTAGAATGCGCTTACCGCATGTGTATTAACCCTTTACCCAACAAACCGGCCACAACCGGCCAAATAAAGCTTCAACAGCCTAAAATATCTTCGGTCTGTCTCAATAGAACCATACAAATATGGATATCATTGGAACCGGCTCCTTGACCACATTGTGATAGTTACAGTTATGCCCTGTGCCAATGCATTCTCTTATATATGCGAGTCGACCATAGGTCGCCTCGCATATATAAGAGAATGCATTGGCCTAAAAAAATCTTTTTTTAACACTTTTTACCATTTTTTCTTACATTCTTTAACAATTTTATAATTTTTAATGTGTTAAGCCAATGCATTCTCTTATATATGCGAGGCGACCTATGGTCGACTCGCATATATAAGAGAATGCATTGGCACAGGGCCCTTCTGTTGGGTAAAGGGTTAATAATTTACAGCGCATTCCGACACGCAGTACTGTAATAGATTATTATCCTTATCACTACTCGGACTTCTCCCTATTGAGTACGAAATTCAGCGGAGAACACTATTGTTTCTTGGAACACTGGTTAACTTGTCACGGAATCACAGAGCAGCTCTCGATGTATTCCTATTCAGTTATCCTGGTAATCGAATCTGCGATCGCCCGATGACAGGATTTCTGAAAGATATCTCTGATATTCTCCATATAGATTCAACATATACCATTATCTTCCATCTTTGACGGAAACGGGTTTCTTCCCCATTCAGTCTACTTGGAAGATTGTCTTTATGCTCATTATTGCTCAATACCCACACGAAGTGAGTCAGAGCGATAAAGGAGACGATTCTCTATCATTTCTCTTTAAGGTAAAACCAGACATTCAGCAACTGTGGAAACTTTGGCAGCTTCCCCGAGAAGAACCTGAGTATTTTCCAATCTGTATCAAGATGGCCAATATTTTGACCAAAACTACTTATCACAATGACTCTCAATGCAGTCGCTGAAAACAAACATACTAAAATCTCTTGTTTCATATGTATCTGGAGTTTACATCTGAGTTTGCACAGATGGTACGAAGCACATTTTGATATTCGCTGATTGACATATTTGGAATTGAAACTTTTATCTTTCTTGACAACGTGAATACCGATACATTCCTTGCACATATACAGCTTTGGCATGTGTATCCCTGTATCCCAATGCAAATTGAACTGTTGTGTGATGAATATTATACAGTTGTCGCCCGCGATTGAGTGAGACACGGGGATTTGTCGCCCGCTCGAGACATGGAATGTCACCCGAGGGTCGCTAGTCCCGATGGTGACATTCCAGGTCGAGAGCGGCGACAAATCCCCGTGTCTCACGAAAACAAGGGTGACAACAGTTACCGTTTTGTTATCTGCCAAAGGAGTACACACGAACCTTCTCAATGGCAGTCCTAAGTGCGCGCGTATATTCTCCTTAATCCAGTTCGAAGAGTTAATTTTATGTTGGAATCAACGCTTTTTAGAAAATAAAACATACATATTTTGGATCATCCCCATCATTTGCGCATCTATTGTCCGGTCAGTTTGCTAGTCGCGTGGTGAGAATCGGTTCACGGAAAGATGAGTAAAGCGATTTTGAAGTAGTGTAGCCATGCGGCGAAATGTTCGGTTTCGTTTTATATGAGCGTAAAGATGCAGGCTGACGAGAACGCTAAATTGTGAAACTAACACGTTGTAGTGGTGCAAAAAGAAATTGACAACTGTTATAGACTGTTACGCAACATAAGTTTGTCCTTGTGAAGTCGGGGGAATGTATAAACGAAAGTAAATTGTCAATTGATAAACAGTAAAGAGTGGCTATTTGATCTTTAGAGCTCAGTACAGAAACGTTTGTGTGCATAATAAATACTGCTTAATAAGGTTTATCTATTTGTTCCACGGTATTTATTATTGATATAAAAAGGTCCAATAGGAACATTACACCTTATAACGGATTTATATCCGTGAAAACACCATATATACTTAGCGTGCTTTAATTGCAAATTAAAAACAACAATGATGCAAATTAGCAAACTCTACAGTTCGCTGTTGTTACGAAACAGTGGGGTTTATAAAATGCGCGTTTTCGGAAATTATTAGAGAGCTGTGAGAGAATCTGTACGTTGAGTTCATCGTAGTTCTATGTTTACTGGTAATCGCTGAGCGGTCAACATTTCTCGAAATGTTACCCTCGAGGGTAACAAGTGATTTGCGGCCCGCCATGTGACACGCACCCTCAGCCAATCAGAAGAGAGGGAAATGGGATGAAGGATAACAACATCTTTTCAAGCGATGTGCGCGGTTTATTTTCATCCTATGTTCTGATTAAGTTTTTTGATGAAAATATCTGTATCGTATATATCAGATACCTCATTAACATATATAGAATGTCGGAAGAAACCCATATTGATTTGGTGCTTGCATCGGCGCAGAGGTTAGCCTCGATTATGACGAGAAACAACTATTGGAACCATGCGTCAGCTTCATTTGCGATTTATGTGCGGTTTGAATAGTACATATATATGTCTTAAACATCTTGTCTTGCAGTATACTTTTGTCGCAGTATATTTATAGTGCTTTGGAATGGTGACTGGAAAGTCATCAGTTCTCCCGATATTTTGATTACCACTTAAGGAATTAGATCGGTCTGTCCGCACTTTGATGGACGGGCTTACCAAAGTTACTTAACAACTACCGACTTCAAATGCGCCTTCTCAAGTTCTATATATTGTACAATAATGGTCTTTATATTTGGAGGAATAATATATCTTGCCAGCAAATTATGATATGTGCAGCTACGCGATAATACTATGTTGAAACCGAACTCAGAAAACCTTCTCTGCGGACTCATTTAAAGGACGATCCATTCGCAATACGAACAAGGAAGCATTCCATAACCATTGGTGAATCTCTGTTGCATAATATATATTGACTGACACGTCAATAGTTTCCAATATCATATATATCCAATAAATCTGAAACATCCGTGGTACTGTGAGTGTTCGCGATAAATGTAGCATATTTGGGATACAGACATATCATTTGTGTGATGAACATAAAGTTGACACAGAAAAACATTTTATCATGAAATGCATGTAGTGCGTACGCTGACTTTAGAAAAGACTTGTTTAATATTGCTAAAATTATAACATAGATTTCATAAACATGAGTGATGGTGATAAGTTCATCTTCATAATGAAAAACAAGGACAAATAAATAATCAATTCCGCGTGCAACATGATCCGGTTATTCTTTCTAAGAAAACAGAATGGCAATATGGGGAAATAAACGTTGAAAGTATTAATTTATAATACTAAGGATTATTTATCGTACATATTCCTGTTACATGTGTTTTATTTTAATGAGTAAATTTTCATGTATTATAAAGTTATTATACAATGTTGTGTACAGTATGTGTTTTTCTTGTACGAGTCCAGGTTGTGGTGAAAAGTGTCGAGTCCAATATGACTTTTCACCACAACCTGGACGAGTACATGAAAAACTCATACTGTACACAACATTGTATAATGACATTTTTATTATCCATCTGTACGTTTATCCAAATTTTGGGAATAAAACTTTTGTGGTTATTTTTGGTATTTGTCGGCACTTAATTCTCTATAAAAGCCTGTATATTGATCATCAAAAAGCATGATTTGGAAAAGTAAACACGGAAGTGAGAAACAAAAAGTCAATGCGGAAATGAAACGTCTGCTATAGGAATCACGGAACTAAATGGTTTCCCATAGGCGATAGTGTTAACGTTTCAGCCAAATTCACTGAATTGGTAGATTGACACCAGTTGATCATGAAAATGCAAGAAAAATCATAGGTCATGTGTTTACTTTTTAAAATAAATCCTCAAGGGTACGACAGGGCTATCCCACAGCCAAATTTGATCTGGAAAAACCCAGAACTACAGCAGCTAGTTAAATAAATTTCCCTCTCACAAATATCCATTCCACCATTCATTCGCCAGTTTAAGTTATTCAGATATTATGTACGAATCAAATAAACGCGATGTCATCCTTTGATAACTTGTCGCATGTATCAGGTGAAGGTCATTCTTCAGTTACCTTCACCTTTAACATTCCACGGTGTACTCGCTCCCCGACTCTAGAACACATTTAGCTCCCTGATTCCTAAAATCATCCAGTGTTGCGCGCGCATCACAATTTCACCGATTCATTTCGCAATAGAGTTAATTCGTGACGTCGCGGAGTCCCAATTATATAAAGTTAATATTGACGTTGTGTACAGTATGTGTTTTTCTTGTACGAGTCCAGGTTGTGGTGAAAAGTCATATTGGACGAGACACGCCAAGTCATATTGGACGAGACACGCCAGTGTCGAGTCCAATATGACTTTTCACCACAACCTGGACCAGTATAAGAAAAACTCATACTGTACACAACATTGTATAATGACATTTTTATTATCAATCTGTATGTTTATCCAAATTGTGGGAATAAAACTTTTGTGGTCATTTTTGGTATTTGTCGGCACTGAATTCTCGATAAAAGCCTGTATTTGGATCATCAGAAAGAATGATTTGGAAAAGTAAACACGGAAGTGAGAAAAAAATTCAATGCGGAAGTGAAACGTCTGATAAAATCCACCAGTGTTGCGCGCGCATCACAATTTCACCGATTCATTTCACAATAGAGTTAATTCGTGACATCACGGAGTCCAATAAAAAAGTGATATTGTACAGTCGGGAGTCCAATATGACTTTCGGGAGTCCAATATGACTTTTTCCAGGACTATCACATGGCGGCTTTGCCCAATCGGAAATGGTGTTAGTTAAGGGATGAATAATAATAACTGTTATTTGCATCTGCCTCCATTGGTGTATTGCAGTAAATCATCTTATTATCCATCCCTTAACTAACACCATTTCCGATTGGGCAAAAGCCGCCACGTGATAATCCTGGAGAAAGTCATATTGGACCAAATCCGATCAGACGCTCCCCTTACCATCAAGATACAACAACAACATTTCTTCTAAATACGCTTTAGTTATCAGAATCGATTTATTGCAACAAAATAATGCTAACCACTGTCAACTATGGTATCAAATTTCCCAAAACTGGTTATTTATCAACATTTTGTTGAACAAAATATGGCCATATTATCACTAAAGTATCACTAAATTTGACCGTATTAAACACTTGATTTTAGAGTTATCCATCTTCATCCGCAATTCTGACCGAGACCATCCGTTTGACCACGTGTTTCTGGGCCACATATTATTAGACATTTCGAGATATAACAAACGTAAAAAATCGATATCTGATCACTCTGAGCTTTGATGGATGAGTTCCTCCACTCGAATCAAATATTTTTTACCCTCGAAGCCAAAGAAATAGTAATTTAGGAGCGTCTGATCGGATTGAGTATCTTTAAATACTAAATCTACATCATTTGAAATAATTTTTAAGCCAGTGGATTCATTGGGAAGCGAGAGTAATTATTATGTACATGTAATGCATTATTTTATCATTGGAAAGCCAGAGCCATTATTATGTATAATTTTTCATTGGCAAGCGAGAGCCATTATTACGTACATGTAATGCATTATTTTTTCATTGGGAAGCGAGTCATTATTATGTACATGAATAATTCATTATTTTTTCATTGGAAAGCGAGAGCCATTATTACGTACATGTAATGCATTATTTTTTCATTGGAAAGCGAGAGTCATTATTATGTACATGCTATGCATTATTTTCTGGGAAGCCAGAGCCATTATTATGTACATGTAATACATTATTTTCTGGGAAGCCAGAGTAATTGTTATGTACATCTAATGCATTTTTATTTCATTGGGAAGCCAGAGCCATTATTATGTACATGTAATGCATTATTTTCTGGGGAAATCGTTTTTCAATTTGGATGATTTCCTCCCAAACGACACTCTCTGTGTTTCAAGATAACCGTCATTGTTCATAAACACATCAATATATATATTTGAACTAATAGAAGAGTGATTGTAGCATATGCCCGTATTAGTGTCAGTGTTTTATGTTATAATTGCTGAACTACTGACGAAGTAATTTAGTATTTAGAGATAAATAATAAACTAAAATTCCCCGTTAACTTTCGGTGCAGACAAACTAACAAAGTATTTAGCCGATTTACTTACAACACTCTTGTTCCGCATGCGCCGTAGGTAAACTCGTGAACGCCCCTGGAAAATACAATTGTGGCCGTTAATGAGTGTGACAGGGGCTTAATGAGAAACGATATAGTACGCGGATAGAGGATATTGATGGTAATATTTTTTTATTTGTTCCGATGCAGGAGTTGGAAAGGTTTAGATATATATCATAAACTCTGGAAAAACTAAACTAATTGAGTTACATTTCGCAAACTGTTTGCATAGTTAAATCCCAGAATATTGAACGAAATATTGTTTATTTATTTCCATTTTAATTCAATTCATATAAAATATACGAGAAGCATGTTACCTATAGTGAATTCCATTATATCCAAGGGTACGTCACATGTGGTTACTACACTGAATTCCATCATATCCAAAGGGTACGTCACATGTTGTTACTCGGCAGAGAACCGGAGCAACATCATATTAGTCGGTGGCAAGCAGGAGTTTAGTGAGCCTGTCATTTCCAGAATGAGGTCCCCAGAGGGCTAGCATCAGCACAGCGGGCTAGCACCACCAAATTCACCATATGGGGACCTCATTCTGCTATTGGAGACATAGACTCACATTGAAAATCCCAAATGGTGAATATTGTGAACCTCGATTATGCAATGTGTTGTCTGCCAATTTCGGGATATAGAAAAATTAAACTAAACAAGAAATGTGAAGAAGTTTCCATAGAATAAAGAAACTTTCCAGAGAAGATGAGGCCTAGGCAGAATGACGTCACCAGAGTGTGAATTTAGTGATGCTAGCCCGATATGTGGGAGCGCATCACTAAATTCACCCTCTGGCGACCTCATTCTGTAAATGACACGCGCACCTTATTCTCAGGCTTGATTTGCATGCTGCTATGTGATGACGATTCAATCGCAACGTACTTCATTCAAATCTGTTCACGCAGCATGCTAGTGAAGTTCAATTCAATTCAGTTTAAAACTAAATATAAAGTTGGCAGTAACTTACTGTTCTCGGCCAATCAGAATCTGTGATATTTAGTGACAAATTAATAATAATTATTATTTACTAACCTGCACTGAGCCTGACACTGATTGTAATAGGTCCGTCTGTCGCATCCACACACGAGAGAATTTTGGCGTGGGCAGTAGGCGCAATTTGTCTGGCATTCTGAAATAAAATGGGCGTTGTAACATTATTTTGCTGCTGCAACATTTCTATGCGATCACCCTGCGGGAAGTTCAACCTGACTTTAACCATACTAATTTCAATAGACATAACACAACGCGCATCTATAACTATGCGCTGTTCACAACGGGTTCGATAACAGATTCGAGATTGTGATGCAAGTTGTGTTCTGTATTTATGCTACACCATTGTGTCAGATAAGTTCAATCCATTACTGCCCGCTTCAATGATACCATAGCTACCTTTACTGTTAGTCTTGATGAATAACCAGTAATGTTCGGGGTATCCTTTATTTTAAAAAAAAACTCTGGTAAGCCATGGTTACTACATCGTGGTGATTGGAACAGGTAAATGATTAGTGAATCGTCACCATATTAGACGCACACATGTAGACCAACCCATGTATTTTGTACGTTATTGAAATGGATCCAGCTATGTATTTCACCATGGTATTTTACCAGGATGTAAGTATGCATGTGTTGGTTTTACCAGGATAATTTACCTGTGTATTAAGGTGATATACCGGGCTATGGTTTAGAAGCCGTAAAGATGGATTATCTCTTTAAATAACACATTTTAGATACGTTTAGATACGTATAAAATAATGCGCATTAGTTGGAAATCCCTGCCCGGAAACGCTTCTATCAATTAATATTGATTTTATTTCGAATATTTTATTATAAAATGAGATGATAAAGTGGGACACTTTATTGATCTATTTTTGGAACAGACCATTCAAGCGATACCATATAGCGATATAGATCATTAGAGTGTTCCTATAGTTATGGTTCGAACGTCAAATGTCCCAGATTGATTGTCTGTATTGTTTTATTGTATAGTTATAAGCGATAATGAGTCTAATTAACTTTTATTTGTGACATAATTACACAATGTTTACAAAGTGATGGCCATCTTTAACATTTGATACAACAGATTAGAGGTCATACTGATGACACAGATAAGATAAGATAAGATAAGGCCAAAAAAAAAAGACATGTGTTTCCGGTGACCCACCCGTCCCTATTTGGGAGCTCCCGACGGTTTTCATTTTATTCATTTTGCAAAATTAGTCCGCATCCGGTTTTATTTTCGTGCCACCTGGAAAAATTCCATGCACAAATATGCAAAATCATCTTCAATTTTCTATTAGTTGCAGTCATTAATTTAAATTAATTCAATGAGTCATTAGCATAATTAAGTTAATTAACTGTGTAAAGCATGCTCACAAAACACATCAAATATAAAAAAACGGGAATTTCATCACAAAATAACGGACTACCGCCGTAGTACCGGTACCTCGAAAATAGGGAACATGAAGCAAGAATAAACGATGTCCTTTGGGCTTATGCTTCATGGTTGAGCCTATATACGTTTAACTCAATTTGTTATGTGACGGGGTATTGGTTAATAGAATTTAAATGAGTTTGGACATAGATTTTCTCAGCATTCTGAAGTTAAATTCGAGTTCTGTTGTTGTGATAGGCAGACATTAAAACGTGTTTCACTAGTATGGATGCAAACATTGAACATTAGTGGTAGGGTGGTGATTTTTTTAAGCAGGTTGAATATTGTTCACATAGAGGGAACTCATGCTTTCGCACATCATGCTATTATGGGGTAGCCACTGCAATGGAGTGATCTCTAAATACTCACTTATATCTAGATCATACATATATTTAGGACTATTAATTTAAACATATTAGTTTTAACTACTAGCTACTAGTACATGACATAACAGCCTTCCTGGCTAATAATGTTTAACACAGTGGTTTTTAAATGGACATGGCTCGTTCAAGCTTCCAAATTTTGTCTTAGGCCAAAAAAAAAAACATCTGTGTTTCCGGTTTCCCGACCTACCTGCCGAAATTGGGCCGACCTGGATTTGTTTTTGAAAATTTTCCACAAAAAATTGACATGTAAAATTGACACTTTTTGTCCATCAGCTTTGTCATCTATTATAAAGATAAAGGCTGGAAATTAAACCATGGCTTTAGTTTAGCACGTGCTAGAATAAAGCAAGAACGGATACTCCAGCTATCATAATCAAGTCACGCTCTCAGAACTACATGTACAACCAAAAATCTTGTAATCGATTTAATTGTTTCCTAAAGAAATTCCCAATTAATTTCTTATCCCACTTAAACAAATTTAATAGATGTTAACGACTTGGCAGGTGAAAATGAGATGTCAACATGATGGCATAGAAGTTGTCTAGACTTTTGCTAGCAATTCCGATAGTATCAATGTTGTCATGTACAGTATTGCGCAACATTGTGTCATGGTGCCATGAGCCACAGGAGATAGCATTTTCGTGTCCCTTCTTGGAACTCAGATCACTCCAAACTTTCTGGTGCATATTCCGGGTATATTGTCCGATATAAAATTAGTTTTCTGTCAAAAACTTTAGCAACTAGATGCAAAGGTATTGAGAATACCAACTTTTATCTTGTTTTTAGAATATGGTGCATTATAGAAGGATTTTGAAAAAAAAAAATCCCCCAAAAAAAACAGTTCCCTACCTGCCTACCTGGATTTTTTTGCTCAAGAAATCGGAAACAGACATGTTTTTTTTTTGGCCTTAAACAGACATGGTTCATTCAAGCTTCCAAATGACATGGCTCATTCAAACTTCCAAATTTTGTCTAAGTAATTTTGGAAGGAAGTATATTAAAGATAGATTGACAAATAAACGAGATATCAACATACTTGTAATGGCTACATATGCTATATAGTATTTTTTAATCGCTACATAAAAATACTGCCCATGGCCATAGCCATGTTCCAGCTGTTTTCAATTTTTCCCACAGAAGTGAAACAACACTCATTATTTCTACCATATCAGGAATAGACTAGCACGGAATACTCTATTCTGTTCAATGTCTTGCACATGACTGTATGTTTGGGACCCAAACACCGTGTTTAAAGTTGTATTTCTTATGACTTCAATAGAAATGTAGATAAAGTATTTATCGACCTATTTCGATACTGGGAAAAATTCAAAAGCATATACTATTAAGTGTATTTTGGAGCTCAAACTACCATGTGGCTTTAAGATCACCACTACCGAATGCAGAACTTAGATGTATGTGAAGTTCTCTCCTTGCATTCTGAAGCTTATTCATGGCAAATATTGATCTCTATTGTAAACATTATGTTTTCCACGTTTTATTCAATAGAACATTAAATTACACTATATTCTAATAGAATCTATTTAGTTTTATTATTTTATTGTCAGTTACAAACAAGGAGAAGTAGGCTTGGGGTCGCATTCATATTTATTTTGAGCATAGTCGAAAATAAAATGAAAAAATAAAATAAAATGAAAAAATAAAATAAAAAGTAACTTCCCCCCTGCCCCTATTTTTTTTCTTGCATGTCATCAGAAACACAGGTATATAAATTTTTTTGGCCTAAGTTTAATTGGCAAAACATCCTTATAAGGACAGTATGCAAACATAATAACATCTAATTGTACATTTTACATTGAACAATATAATAAATGATATTAATAGATGGTAATATATAACCTCAGTAAAGCTGAATGTGCATAGGGTCGTCTCGTCTGCATTTATTCATTGATTTGTGATACGATGCTCATCGCGTGCGAAAAATAATCTTCGGATTATATGACAAATTGAAGTGCATGAATTTGAAATATTGTTGAATAGGATTTTGACAAGCTGTTTGTTTTGGGTCATGTGATTACATAAGTTGTTAAACTCTTCTGGACTTTTCTGACTTATTTATAAGACTATTTCTACCCCATTATGTTTACTTTTGAGTGTGACACCGGGTACAATTGTTTTCCACAGATTAACGAACAGAATATGAATTTATTCTCATAAACGAGACAGCAAACACCCCAGTTGCGTAACGTGCTATTGTGACACAGATATCGCTCGTACCCGTATAAAATTCACGTAAAAGGACATACCATTGAAAGGTATATGTTAAGGCATGATGTACCTCACTTGCATTATACTCGGGTAAATCCTAGTGTATTACCATATATACTAATATAACTAAATTGTGTTTGTTTGTTTGTTTGTTGTTTGTTCGTTCGCTTTTCCGCTTATAGGCGACCAAACGGTTGGACGATCGGAGCTGAACATTGCATATATGGATAATTGGACCCGGGGGTGTTATTAGATAGCACCTCATATGTCTTCAAAGGGCACTAATATATTTTTATTTATTTATTTTGGCTCGAGGCGACCGAACGGTTGGACCATCGGAGCTGACAGTTTGCACATGTGGGTATATTGACCCTGTGAATTTCATTAGATAGGCCCCGTTGACATCCGAGGTCTTATAAGGACTCTACTAATTAATTGACTAAATAATTAACTAAATGGTTGTAAACTGGTCGGTGAAAATTGAAACACGTGGATAAATTGACCCGTAGAGTGTCACGAGACCTAAAGTAGAAAATGTGAACAAAAAGAGCGTTTGTTATCAGCTAAGAAGATATGTAGGAATATTAGTACAGGTGGTTCACCTGACCAGGGGATTGTAATGGGATAGGCGCGTTTGACCTCAGATGATTTAAATACTAATAAAGAGCGTTTGTTATTAGCCCAGACGCTATGTTGGAACAAAAATTGGTGCACACAAGTAAAATGACTCGGAGAATATCACGGAGTAGGTGCTGTTGATCTCAAATGACTTAAAGGGTCACTAATATTCAGCAAAAAGGAGCGTTTATTATCAGCTTAAAAGATATATGTAACTTGCATGTGTAATTTCAAAAACAATATTGTCCATCATTTGGGAATTCGACCTAGCATTGGTGCCGCAAACAATGGAACCGTACCAGTAGTTCGTAAAATTATAGAGCCAGATTTGATTACACCGAGCATTGGTCCTTAAAACCACGTGGCATACATCCATCGTTTATTAATGGAAATGTGGTTCAAATATCTGCGATATCACCCAGAGTAGGTGTTTGTGCAATTCTGTGCCGGTCGGACGTGAATTTTGCGGTAGAACTATTAAATCTATAATATATTGTGGAATAGAGCAATACCGTCTACTGTAAAGTTTGCAGTATAACCTTTAAATCTACGGTACATAATTACGGGCGTGTCGTTAAAACAAGAATATATAAATTGTCAAATATATAAATATAAACTGAGCGCGCCACTTTGATAACCGCTTCACAATACATGCGTGTATAGCGAAGCGGTTTTTAAAGTGGCACTTTGGGTTAAAATTTATATAATTTTTAATTTATATGTTACTTGTTTTAACGACACGCCCCTGTGCTACGGTGTATGTAGGAAAATATACGGTGTTCTATTTATTTCACGGTTTATTTGCCATAACATGTACTGCCTATATTTTACAGTGAATAAAACAACATGGCGGCATAGGATCGTCTTCCGAATCGAATTTGGTTATGTGGAATGGCTTGTTTCGTCAGGCCGTCGATGAATTTTAAGAGGACTGTATGATTGTTTCGACAAATTCGAATGTGATCCCCATGTCATTGATGTGGCAAGTGATTGGTCGAGATGAATTGTATATAAGATTTGATTTATGTATAAGAATTTTACATTTGATAGGATGACATTTGTTTGTCTGAGATTTTATTTCAACCTTATGAAACTTAATTTATAACTGCTTCGTGTTATTCGTATCTGGTGAATATTTCAAATGTCAGCATATAGGTTTATATCCGAATGTTCTGGGTCACTATATGAAGGTATTTCCGGATGTTTCTGTTTCACTATATATGAAGGTGTATATCCAAATGTTTCTGTTTCACTCTATATGAAGGTATATCCGAATGTTCTGTTTCACTCTATATGAAGGTATATCCGAAAGTTTCTGGTACATCCAATGTAGTTACGATTCTCTTAATCCATTGAATATGTATATATATATACAAATGAATGTCACGTAACGATCGTTGATGTATGTAGCGACGATTTCTCTTAATCCATTGAATAACATATAAGTATATGAATGAATGTCACGTCATGATTTCTTGAACTAATGTTCCACACTATTCCTTTCTAAATTCCTTTGATATTTACTGTATATCTATAGGATTGAACTCCTATATATATATGGATTTCTCTCGATGAAGGGTGCATGTATATTACACGTAATGGCTAATCCCATATGTGTTGACCACGCCGGAGCTCCTGAAGCAGTGATACGGGAACAGACATGTCTCTGAGTTTTGTATACTAGAGATGGAATGTCTGAGAAAGTTCTGTGAACTCTTTTCTCACGGTAATGAGTGTATCTCAAAATCTCGGTTCAAGATAAATTATCGGTCAGTTTCAAATCTCAGAGTAATGCCTTAACATGGCTGGGGAGCATCTGGTTGTCAGCCTTGTCTGACAAATTTAATGATATAGGAATTATCGATTAGTTTAGACATTCATACAAATATTACTCCATGAGCAAAGGAAGAATGACGTGTTTCTATCCCAATTAGGCACCCAATGGTAACAGTACAGGTTCCTGGGCCCTGTACTATAGATTTCCAATAGCCGTGTTTGAACACGTAGACAACGTTCCTCGGTAATTTCCTATTCTTGTAAAGCGAGACTTGTGTTCTATAGTACTCGAGCAATTGTATTCTTGTAAATTCCTTGCATTGTAAATTGGAATTTAACAATAGGCGATTACCCTTTTCCACACCATACATCGTTGTGAACTGACTTATATAATATTATCGGAGAGCCATTCTGTAACTGGGATTCATTTCAGCAGCAAGCTGCTCGGTTTTTTGGGTGAATGGAGTATTCCAACGCTGCATCTTTTTGTTATTCTATAGTACTCGAATTGTCTATCTTGGGGAAAAACAAGAACTCACTTTACGGGCTGATAAATTACCAACTTAGGGAGTTCCATAGTACAGAAATAACACAAATCGGGTAGAACGCGGTGTTAAAATTACGAATCTGTATACGAATCTGAATTAGTGGTTGTCACCACAATGAAACGCGTGTGAATGTCGATATGTCAGATTATCGCCAGGTGTATTGCGCACTCATGCATTCACCCTTTGTCGGCGTGCGAAGTTTCACGGGGCCAATACAATCGTAGTAATATTGGGATGATGGGTTAAAATTACGCATGGGCGTAGATAGATATATTTTGAGATGGGGTTTATAAACAGAGACAAATTGTCTTTGGTAAATAAGGGTTTCCACATAAAGTATGTTGTTACAGGGGCGATTCTAACCAAATTACTCAACAATTGGGAATTTCATGCAGGGACGTGTCGATGGGTGTTGGCGAATCGCCATAATCTTCGTCCCAAAGTTCGTGATGATTGATTTATGGAGTTAAATGGCAATTAGTTGAGAAGTTTCGATCGGTTGGAATTGTTGGGTTGGGGATTTCTAACAGTTGGAAATCTTGAGTAACCATTGCAGATTTTCAACCGAATGGGGTGCAAATATAGTTTTCCGGACTCGGAAATAATATATGGTTCAGGGAGGAGGTGCACTCGGACAGCGGAGACCTTATACGTGGATGTTACCTCGATTCCATGGTAGAAAATGGCACTGAATTTGAAAATTAAGACTGGAGAATAGGTTGTAATCATTACAATGGCTAAATTTTCCAGCTAATGTAACTGCAAATTATACTTTATACCACTAGTATGATGTTTTCCTACATTCAGTGTAATTTTGGTTGTTAAATCTAAGTTTCTCCTTAAACAAAAAGTTACACCTACCCTTTGGAAAATATACTTGAAATATATAGTTTCACCCTTTTAACTTGGAAATATTTTTATCAGTCTATTATCTCCGGCAATTAAGTTTGTTTTTAATTACATTGTACATGTATCGAAATCGTACGTATAGACAACCAGTTAAAATTTTCCTGCTCAATCTGACACTATATTCACCATGTGTAGGTTTTTCTGTCGATGGGATTTATTTGTGATCACACTATCCGTCTCTATCCCCGTGTGTTCCTACATACATCGTTAAATATATTTGACCATGAACCATGTACATACAAGGAAAGTCATGAAAAGCTGTATATATATTGTCTTCTATGATGTAGGTCAATAAAACATCTATCTCTTATAAAGAGTGTTTTCGCTTATGATATTTTGTACTCGTGTTCAGCGTAAAATGTTGTAAGCGTTTGTGTATTTTCGCGATGCTTGTGCGATTGGGATTATGGTTTTCATGTTCCCCATTGCCTATCATAACATTGACTTTATACATCCACTAAACCATTCGCCAACTGACTCAAATATATATAGGCATTACTATATCCATTTATGTATAATATTAGAGTAAGTTCCCTTTACCCATTAACAAGCGTTCGCCTCCACGCGTAGCAAACGAAGATCCATAGTACTGGATTTTGTCTGTTCTTGTAAATGACGGGGAATCGCACACACTCGTATCCATAGTATTTGACAGCTTGTCCACGTGTTCAAACACGGATATTGGAAATCTATAGTACAGGCCCCTGGACAGGAAATCCGGTGTACATGACAGGTATTATGTCGTTCCTGCCCAAGTTCACTGTAAAAAGGACTGTGTGGCAGCTTCCACACAATGACTGTGTGGAGGCATTATCTGAACATAAATGTGTACATAATACACACATTTGTGTGTATCACCCAATATCCACACATATATGTGTACACCACCACACATATTTGTGTGTGACGTCGGTTTTTTAAATTTCACGTGGTGGTCACGCGCGCGTCGTTGTTTCGTACAGGCTCACAGGCTGCCGTAAAGTGTACACATGGAGTCTTGTTGATTGTGGTGGATCTCGAAATTCGATATATTGGGCGGTCTCTTCGATTATTTCTATAGTTAAGGTAAGATTATATTTAAATTGGCAAGATATTCACCTTTGTGAGAATGTCCGTATCTATTTTGTATAACATGATTGAACGAAATAATAAACTTGATTTAGATTTTCAGATTCAACAATTCCCTATCGCATAGTCATATATTTACACTTTAGAGTTGTGCGTTTATCTGGGTTTATCTGTTGTTTCTGTAGTCAATATGATACGCATCTTTCCGAAGCATAAAACCTATTTCTGCTCGAAAATTGTCTTTTATGTAAATTGACAAATTCAACTGTGTGGTGAAGACATTTACTGAACTTCAGGAAGTTACAGAATGTGCCCATCTTGGTTTAATTCAGGACAAGTTTGCGAAGCATGTCAATTCCGCCTCTTCTGTGTCGACAAAAATGAGGAACAACTTTTTCAATATCATGGGTAACAAACTACACCCATCACCATGACAAATGTCCTCAAAACTGTTGTTCTACCGAGAGCTCTCTGCGGTGTCGAGGTGGTTCCTTTTTATCAAAGTTCCGCCATCACCATTATGAACAAAGCCGCCAGAACATGTCTCAAATACGCACAATCCCTCCCAAAACGAGCGTCAACTAGGCTATCGCTAGGTCTTCTTGGATTTCTACCAATTGAATATCAACTGCATATCAAAAAACTTTGCTTTATGGGACGTCTTATCCATCTACCGTTCGGCCATCAATTACCATTACGACTGTTTGTCCTGAAAGCACACCTCTACAGACTATACAGTCGCTCCAGTGGTTTTGTACAGGAAATGTTCTCCATATTAGCCAAATACGATCTTTTGAACTATTTGAACGACTACCTGGACATTGGGGTCTTTCCAAAACTGTCAACGTGGATAACTCTTGTGAAGGCAGCTGTCAGGGGAACGTTCATTTCCTCGTGGCAGACCAAAGTTTCGTCCGATCCATCCTTGCGAATTCTGTGGAAAGTTCACCCTAATCCCCTATCAAACTGGGCAGTCTGGAAACTTCTCCATGGAAACGCTCACATGTTGACATATCTCAAAAACTTAGTACTGCTTCTCAACAGGACTACCTATGCCAACAATTTAGTGTGTCATCTCTGCAGCGAAGTGTACTCGAACGAAATCGACCACGCCATGTTCGTATGCTCTTCTCCAGCCGCACTCATTATTAGAAACTCTTTTTGGGAAGGGATTATCTCTCGTTTCGGCATACCCGAATATTTTCACCTTGCGTTGTTAGCCAGAGATGACCTGGTAGCAACGCTCCTCGGAAGTTCTCTGGAAACCCTAACAGAACACATATCTCACTGCCTCAAGGAACTAGTACTATATTCTGCGAAGTTCCTGTACGTTCTCAGCACAATGATAAGGAATGGCGTACAGCAACCCGTGTCTCGTCCATTGTAATTATCTTCTCAACACCCACGCATGTTGTAACGACTAACTGTCATATCTGTTGGACAAATCAGATTTTCCTGCAACAAAAGCTGTTGTGAACATTCAAATGCATATATGCTTCACTCTCGTGGTTTCCAACACCTCTCCATACTTGTACATAACGGCCCACCACATTGGTCAGGGGAGCCCACTTTAATCCAACTGTATTTATATGTCATGTGTATCGATCTCTCCTATACTTGGAGGTAATAAAGATATCTCTCTATAACCCTATCCCAAACTTCGGTAAAATTTACTAAAAATTCCAACAGTTGGACATTTCATGCCTGACGCAAAGTTGCAAGTTTTACACCACATGCATTATAATAGGTTGAAATTGTTCTCTTTGTTTGGTTTTTCAACCAGTAATTAGTGGGAAATTTATTGTTTTTTTTAGACAAACAGTAGCATATTTTTCTACTTTTGGAAATAAAAATGGCCTCAAATGGCCATCGGGTGGACGACTTCGATTTGGTTGGAAATTCTAATAGTTGGAAAGCTTGAGGTACCAATTAGAAAATTCAGAACGAGAGGGGGTGTGCAAATATAATTCTACAAATATGGTTCAAGGGGATGGTGGAGTGCACTTCGACATTTGAAGGTGGACACCCCCCGCCAACGGCGACCATCGAGCCGCGTCCCTGAATGCGACTTGTGGATGCCATTGGAATGCCCTATATAGTCGTATACTACGAAGTTCTATATATGTGGCACCCGGAATCACACAAAATGTGTGAAATTGGTGTTTCAAATTAATTTCATTTGAATATGATGATCATGAGCATCACTGTTGCAATAAACCTTGAAATACCACAATGGACGATCAATGTACCAAGTGAAACAAATTGTTGGGTGGTGGGGTATTTATTTGTCAATTATATTGGTGGTTTACCAAGACGATGTGAAAAATTAGCATGCATATTTTGGCTCCTCTGCTTGCGTAAATTCGGTTACCGAGGGAGGGGCCGGGTGGGGGTGATGTCGTATATCTAATACATATGTAGCCACCGTTTGTGTCCAAAACTTTAAATTGTGAAGAATATTTTGTCATTCAATAAATGTCATAATAGCAAATAATGAACTTATAAATAATCTGAAATTATAAATACTGCAGAATAGTGAGATGTGTCATTAAAGTATTATTAGCATTTGGATTAAGTGACGTACATGGTGAAGAGTTATCGTTTATACTATAAAAAAGGGGGAGGGGGGGCTTATTTTCAAACTCGCCATGTTTCTCATATTATAATCCTTATCTATGAATGTATCGTGTTATATAGCTAAAATTCCTCATGTAAAATTGCAAATTTCCCGTGTCAAGATTGTGCTTAATGGGGCATCGATCTGGCCATATAGATAAAGTTAAATAAAATGTACGAACATTCATTATGTGAAGCTATAATGAGTAGTACATGTATATATTTAGCATGTTTCAAAAACTATATTTCTTTCTGAAAATGCGCTCTTTAATGTATGAATTATAATACTGTTATAGATGTACATACACTGTAAATAATATTCCCACATTGGCATGTTATAAACAAAATAACTTCTCTGCTTACAGGTTCAATGGTGAAATCATGGCGGTCACGCGGTGCGACGTCGATGTAAATAACAAGATATGGACATGACTGCCTTGGCAACGACGCAGATAAACTCTAGTCAACCAACCAAGAACCACGGTGGAATGTACGAGTTAGACACAAATTCCACAATCAATGATTTTGGTATACATATGATGATGTCATGTGCTGTAATTTGGTTTCTGTGCAAGAGGAGATGACTTCTATTCTTCGTGAACTCGAGATTTCTCCTTAGAAATTGCACCGATATATATACATTCGAAAAGACTATCCTCTTTGGAGCCCTTAATTTTCTTGTATAGTTCAAGGGATCTCAGAAAGCTTCAGTTAGTTTTAGAGCTTGTTCTTCTACACACGTGAGGGTGAGTCTGGTGTAAGACAGCCAACCAGTATAGCAATATATATATATATATGTATATATAGCAGAGACTGACTTTCGAATTGTTCTAATACATTCAAGTTGGAGGAAAATTCTAGTTAGTGATGTGAAACCCATTGATGGAACTGAAACATGCACGCTTATAGTTTAAAATTTCTTTGAAATCTCGTCTGATGACCAAAATATTATGTGAATGTGTTAAACGGCTGTTTTGTTTTGTGTCGTTGTATTATTGAAATTAAAGACTATAGCTATACTATATATCATTCGACAATCACGATTTCTGCTGTGTACACAAAAGAAGGCCGCGGACCCCCGGGATATGCATGTTTGCTGTTTGATAAGTTAATATTCGAAAACGTCCAGCGCCGCATGTCAAGCATCAGTAGACTATAACATTTCATATGTATGGCAGGAAAAAAACGTCCAACGATAGATCATAGCCGAACTATATGTATGGTCAATAAATATCGGTGTAAACACTCTTCGTTGAATATGATTTTTTTTGCAGGATTAGCAGCCTATTGTTTGGATCGACCACACAAATTTGTACACATTTTATTAACACATATGTGTTGTCTTGCCCAACAACAGTGTGTACAAGAACAATACAAATAGTGTAATGGCGGTGAACACTATTGTTTGGATCAACCACACAAATGTGTACGCATGTGATTTACACATATGTGTAGTCTCGCCCAACAACATTGTGTAAAATAACAATACAAATAGTGTAATGGCGGTGAACACTATTGTTTGGATCAACCACACAAATGTGTACGCATGTGATTAACACATATGTGTAGTCTCGCCCAACAACATTGTGTACAATAACAATACAATCTTGTGTGGTAGCGGTGAACATATTGTTTCCTTAGTGCAAACATATTTGTGTCCATTCAACGAACAAATAAATGTGCTGGACCCAAAAATCTGTGTGTGTGTCAACTACACAACTATGTAGGTCAGTTAACACACATAAACTGTTCATCTACATCCACACAATCTTGTGCGCAACGTAGCACACATTTAATGTGTGCCTACAAAGAACAAGTTGTTTGGTCGATCCACACGGGTTTGTTCGCCACCGCCACACAACAGATGTGTGATCATTTGCCACACAATTCACCACACAATGTTGTGCTCGATCAAATGGCTACACAAACTGTGTTTTAATTGTGTGGTTCTACCACACAGTCGTTTTAAGAGTGTTGTCTGGAGAACATGCCTGAGTATTATGGTGTACCTGGGCAGATACCACAGAGCACCTGGACAGATTATCCACATACTACCTAGATATTTGGTACTCACGGGCATTAGCACCAGGGTATTCCCGAGTCACCGGACCTCATTAGATAACCTCCATTCGCCGAGTCCGGATTTGCGTGTTATTAATCTACGGTGCACATGTGGCGTGTCATTAAAACGAGCAAAATATAATTTTTTAAATATATATATCTGAGCGCGCCAATTTAGTAATCTCTACATTAGACATACGTATACGGTGTATGTAGGAAAATATACGGTGTACTGTTTATTTCACGGTTTACCATACAATGTGCAGCCTATATTTAACAGTGAAGAAAACAACACGACAACATAAGATCGTCTTCCGAATCGAATTTGGTCATGTGGTGGAATGGCTGGTTTTAATTACACAGCAATTTGGCAGATTATTTCAGACATTCAGACAAATTTTACACCAAGTGCAGGGGAAAGATTACTTTCCCAATTACATGTAAGTACACAATAGTACCAGCACATGTTCCTGGACAGATAACACGGTGTAACTGATGTAAGTATACCCAATAGTACCGGCGCATGTTCCTGGACAGATAATATGGTGTAACTGATGTAAGTACCCAATAGTACCAGCACATTTTCCTGGACAGATAATGCGGTGCCAGCGCATGTTCCTGGACAGATAATATGGTGTAACTGATGTAAGTACCCAATAGTACCAGCACATGTTCCTGGACAGATAATACGGTGTAACTGGGTAAGTGTTCTGCAGTTCCTTCTCAATTAATTTGGAGTACCTGCCTGGCTTCTCTGGATTACATGGGCAGGTACTCCAGATAATCTGGACAGGTTATCCACATAGTAGTACCTGGATATTTGGTACCCCGCGTATTAGTATCAGGACAGGTTATCCACATAGTAGTACCTGGATATTTGGTACCCCGCGTATTAGTACCCAGACAGGTTATCCATATGGTACCTGGGTATTTGGTACTCCAGATTATTAGTATATACGACACAGTACCCGGACAGATTATCCGCTTAGTACCTGGGTAGTTGTTAATCCAGAGTATTTAGTACCAGGGCAGAGTACCTGGATATTTGGTACGCCCGAGTTTTAGTTCCAGGGCTGATACCACAGAGTACCTGCATACACAGAGTACCATGGGTATTTGGTGCTCCCGAGTTTTAGTACCAGGGCTGATACCACATAGTACCTGCATATAGGTTATCCACATAGTACCTGGATATACTCCCGATTATTAGTACCAGCTAGGGAACTCGCAATTATGTAATTAACCACAGATTGCCTTCTAACATTAAACACTCTCCCAACATCATGCGGGTAAGGTGGACAGCCGCTTTTGTGATGTATACATCCATCCGACTGTCACCATGCTTCTCGTTGACATAAAAGTATGGACGTGTGTTGTGGAAACATGCCTGGCAAGAACGTATGTAATGCCTCTGTTCTACCAGAGCACGAAACCACGTTGAATGATTGCCTTCCATAGGATTGCTGACAGGAAAATTATGCTTTAGGTCCTAGCAGCCGGTAATATTTCTATGCGCGTTGTAATGTATGGTGTAATCGTATTATCATGTTTATGGTATATGTCAACAGTTGACACGTTTCGCATCAGATAAGAAACACGAATAGCTCATTGTAGTCGTAAATGTTTCTGATAATCCAGAATTGACGATCACGAGTCCGTTCATGAGGGAATAGTGCCGTCCACAGCATAATAATGTCTTTCTGCCACCACCATAAAATTTCAAGAAAACCATAGTCAGAAATGGTAACGCCCCCCAAGATCATATTATTAGCCATAAATATAAATTATAATATAAAATATATTGGTTACATGAATGCACCGCCTCAGAATTACGTTACAACAACTAATCCTTCAAATTATTACAAAAAAACTACGGTTTATTACTGCAGGTTTTTCATTCACCAAACCAGAAAGCTTCTAAATGTGGATCAAAAATTGTGTTCCCGCCATATAATCTTCAAGTGTGCATGGCCCAGCCATTGTTCACACCTAAACATCGAACGCAATTAACGCGGTCACAATAGTTATATACTGCAACTATAAGACATCCAGCGAATACACACCCCACGAAATGTGTTGTCCTGCGAGATATCCCATCACTATAGCTCAATTTGACACGGCCAGTTAGCCTTTCTACAATATCCTAAAACAATAAAGCTTCTCAAATCATCGGCATAGTCAATAGAACTTTCATGAACTTGGACATTCCAACTACAGCTTTTACCGGACTCGGTGTCGCAGTACAACTTTAACGCGTCCCAAAATAACCGGAAATGTTTT
The DNA here is from genome assembly GCA_032622095.1 of Siphonodentalium dalli. Classification (NCBI taxonomy): domain Eukaryota; kingdom Metazoa; phylum Mollusca; class Scaphopoda; order Gadilida; family Siphonodentaliidae; genus Siphonodentalium; species Siphonodentalium dalli. The sequence continues at coordinate 9,180,263 of CP136061.1, forward strand.
TTTATCTATTTATAAAATGCCCATAGGACCACAGATTTCTAAAATTTGTAGAACATTATACACCGGTGGCGTTAATAATTATTAGTATTGATGGACATGAGTGAACTGTTAATTATTCTATTTCATTTAGTCGTTAATGACTGGTATTCCTTATTTAGTATAACTTAATTAGAATGTTTTGGTTTTGCGTAACATTGTAGTATTTTTAATGGTGCCAGTGGACACATTGAGAAGTCATGGTTTTGCGTAACATTGTAGTATTTTAATGGTACTAGTAGACACATTGTAGTATTTATAATGGTACTAGTAGACACATTGTAGTATTTATAATGGTACTAGTAGACACATTGTAGTATTTTTAATGGTGTCAGTAGACACATTGTAGTATTTTTAATGGTACTAGTAGACACATTGTAGTAGTTTAATGGTGTTAGTAGACACATTATAGTATTTTTAATGGTGTTAGTAGACACATTGTAGTAGTTTAATAGTTCTAGTAGACAAATTGTAGTATTTTAATGGTGTTAGTAGACACATTGTAGTAGTTTAATGGTGCTAGTAGACACCTTGTAGTATTTTAATGGTACTAGTAGACACATTGTAGTATTTTTAATGGTACTAGTAGACACATTGTAGTATTTTTAATGGTGCCAATAGACACATTATAGTATTTTTATATGGTGTTAGTAAACACATTGTAGTTTTTAATGGTACCAGTAGACACATTGTAGTATTTTAATGGTGCCAGTAGACACAATGTAGTGTTTTTAATGGTGCTAGTGGACACATTGTAGTATTTTAATGGTGCCAGTAGACACAATGTAGTGTTTTTAATGGTGCTAGTAGACACATTGTAGTATTTTTGATGGTACCAATAGACACATTGTAGTATTTTAATGGTGCCAGTAGACACAATGTAGTGTTTTTAATGGTGCTAGTGGACACATTGAGAAGTCAGTTCGATAGATGAATCTTTTTACAAAGTAGTGTTCAAAGTCAACGTGCACCATACAGCTATTTTCAATTTAATGTTCACCGTATTAGCACTGAACTAGGCACTTGTCAGAGGGATGAGACAGCAATAATATATTAGCTTTTCAAAAACTACTTGCGTTCAACGTTAGCAAAAAAAATAAGTAATAAATTACGAATAAGCGGGGAGGGGGGTTTATATTGACTATATATGTGGTGTTTCATCTGATTGGCATAATCAAAATAGAGCAAGCTGTATTAATGATGAGCAATCCTGACTTTAGTTATGCTGTTCTTAGATCATACCGTCATAGTGAGTGCATGGTAGGCTGGATGATTGCATGCAAAGCTAGAGGGCCCATAAAAGGTAGAGGGCCCATATAAAACTAGAAAGCCCATATGAAGCTAGAGGGCCCATATAAATCTAGAGGGCCCATATAAAGCTAGAGGGACCATTTAAAGCTAGAGGGTCCATATAAAGCTATAGGGCCCATATAAAGCTAGAGGGCCCATATAAAGCTAGAGGGCCCATATAAAGCTAGACGGGCCCATATAAAGCTAGAGGGTCCATATAAAGCTAGAGGGCCCATATAAAGCTAGAGGGCCCATATAAAGCTAGAGGGCCCATATAAATCTAGAGAGAACATATGAATCTAGAGGGGTCATATATAGCTAGAGGGCCCATATAAAGCTAGAGGGACCATATAAAGCTAGAGGGACCACATAAAGCTAGAGGGACTATATAAAGCTAGAGGGACCATATAAAGCTAGAAGGCCCATATAAAGCTAGACGGCCCATATAAAGCTAGAGGGCCCACATAAAGCTAGAAGGCCCATATAAAGCCAGAGGGCCCATATGAAGCTAGAGGGCCCATATAAATCTAGAGGGCCCATATAAAGCTAGAGGGACCATATAAAGCTAGAGGGCCCATATAAAGCTAGAGGGCCCATATAAAGCTAGAGGGCCAATATAAACCTAGATGGACCATATAAAGCGAGGGCCCATATAAAGCTAGAGGGCCCATATAAAGCTATAGGGCCCATATAAAGCTAGAGGGCCGATATAACGCTAGAGGGCTCATATAAAGCTAGAAGGCCCATATAAAGCAAGAGGGCCCATATAAAGCTAGAGGGACCATATAAAGCTAGAGGGCCCATATAAATCTAGAGGGCCCATATAAAGCTAGAGGGACCGTATAAAGCTTGAAAGCCCATATAAAGCTAGAGGGCCCATATAAATCTAGAGGGCCCACATAAAGCTAGAGGGACCATATACAGCTAGAGGGGCCATATGAAGCTAGAGGGACCATATAAAGCTAGAGGGCCCATATAAAGCTAGAGGACCCATATAAATCTAGAGGGCCCATATTTGTCTTTTCGAAACCATAAAGATGGTCTATCTCTTTGTAAACAAGTGTTATATAGTTACCGGGGTATACAGATGGTCTATCTCTTTGTAAACAAGTGTTATATAGTTACCGGGGTATGAAGATGGTCTATCTCTTTGTAAACAGTTGTTATATAAATACCGGGGTATAAAGATGGTCTATCTCTTTGTAAACAAGTGTTATATAGTTACCGGGGTATGAAGATGGTCTATCTCTTTGTAAACAATTGTTATATAAATACCGGGGTATAAAGATGGTCTATCTCTTTGTAAATACGTGTTATATAGTTACCGGGGTATGCAGATGGTCTATATCTTTGTAAATAAGTGTTATATAGTAACCGGGGTATAAAGATGGTCTGTCTCTTTGTAAGCAAGTGTTATATAGTTACCGGGGTATATAGATGGTCTATCTCTTTGTAAGCAAGTGTTATATAGTTACCGGGTTATGAAGATGGTCTATCTCTTTGTAAACAAGTGTTATATAAATACCGGGGTATAAAGATGGTCTATCTCTTTGTAAACAATTGTTATATAGTTACCGGGGTATGACGGTGGTCTATATCTTTGTAAACAAGTGTTATATAGTTACCGGGTATAAAGATGGTCTGTCTCTTTGTAAACAAGTGTTATATAGTTACCGGGATATAAAGATGGTCTATCTCTTTGTAAACAATTGTTATATAGTTACCGGGGTATAAAGATGGTCTGTCTCTTTGTAAGCAAGTGTTATATAGTTACCGGGGTTTAAAGATGGTCTATCTCTTTGTAAACAAGTGTTATATAGTTACCGGGTTATAAAGATGGTCTATCTCTTTGTAAGCAAGTGTTATATAGTTACCGGGGTTTAAAGATGGTCTATCTCTTTGTAAACAAGTGTTATATAGTTACCGCGGTATAAAGATGGTCTATCTCTTTATAAACCAGTGTTATATAGTTAACGGGGTATAAAGATGGTCTATCTCTTTGTAAACAAGTGTTACATAGTTACTGGAGTATATATATGGTCTATCTCTTTGTAAACAAGTGTTATATAGTTACCGTGGTATAAAGATGGTCTATCTCTTTGTAAACAAGTGTTATATAGTTACCGGGGTATAAAGATGATCTATCTCTTTGTAAGCAAGTGGTATATAGTTACCGGGGTATGAAGATGGTATATCTCTTTGTAAACAAGTGTTATATAGTTAGATGGGTATAAAGAAGGTCTATCTCTTTGTAAACAAATGTTATATAGTTACCGGGTATGAAGATGGTCTATCTCTTTGTAAACAAGTGTTAAATAGTTACCGGGGTATAAAGATGGCCTATCTCTTTGTAAACAAGTGTTATATAGTTACCGGGGTATAAAGATGGTCTATCTCTGTGTAAACAAGTGTTATATAGTTACCGCGGTATACAGATGGTCTATCTCTTTATAAACCAGTGTTATATAGTTAACGGGGTATAAAGATGGTCTATCTCTTTGTAAACAAGTGTTACATAGTTACTGGAGTATATATATGGTGTATCTCTTTGTAAACAAGTGTTATATAGTTACCGTGGTATAAAGATGGTCTATCTCTTTGTAAACAAGTGTTATATAGTTACCGTGGTATAAAGATGGTCTATCTCTTTGTAAACAAGTGTTATATAGTTACCGTGGTATAAAGATGGTCTATTTCTTTGTAAACAAGTGTTATATAGTTACCAGGGTATTAAGATGGTCTATCTCTTTGTAAACAAGTCTTATATAAATACCGGGGTATAAAGATGGTCTATCTCTTTGTAAACAATTGTTATATAGTTACTGTGGTATGGAGATGGTCTATATCTTTGTAAATAAGTGTTATATAGTTACCGGTGTATAAAGATGGTCTGTCTCTTTGTAAACAAGTGTTATATAGTTACCGGGGTATAAAGATTGTCTATCTCTTTATAAACAAGTGTTATATAATTACCGGGGTATAAAGATGGTCTGTCTCTTTGTAAACAAGTGTTACATAGTTACTGGAGTATATATATGGTCTATCTCTTTGAAAACAAGTGTTACATAGTTACTGGAGTATATATATGGTCTATCTCTTTGTAAACAAGTGTTATATAGTTACCGTGGTATAAAGATGGTCTATCTCTTTGTAAACAAGTGTTATATAGTTACCGGGGTTTAAAGATGGTCTATCTCTTTGTAAACAAGTGTTATATAGTTACCGGGGTATGAAGATGGTCTATCTCTTTATAAACAAGTGTTATATAGTTACCGGGGTATAAAGATGGTCTATCTCTTTGTAAGCAAGTGTTATATAGTTACATGGGTATAAAGAAGGTCTATCTCTTTGTAAACAAATGTTATATAGTTACCGGGTATGAAGATGGTCTATCTCTTTGTAAACAAGTGTTAAATAGTTACCGCGGTATAAAGATGGTCTATCTCTTTGTAGACAAGTGTTATATAGTTACCGGGGTATAAAGATGGTCTATCTCTTTGTAAACAAGTGTTATATAGTTACCGGGGTACAAAGATGGTCTATCTCTGTGTAAACAAGTGTTATATAGTTACCGCGGTATAAAGATGGTCTATCTCTTTATAAACCAGTGTTATATAGTTAACGGTGTATAAAGATGGTCTATCTCTTTGTAAACAAGTGTTACATAGTTACTGGAGTATATATATGGTCTATCTCTTTGTAAACAAGTGTTATATAGTTACCGTGGTATAAAGATGGTCTATCTCTTTGTAAGCAAGTGTTATATAGTTACCGGGGTATGAAGATGGTATATCTCTTTGTAAACAAGTGTTATATAGTTACATGGGTATAAAGAAGGTCTATCTCTTTGTAAACAAATGTTATATAGTTACCGGGTATGAAGATGGTCTATCTCTTTGTAAACAAGTGTTAAATAGTTACCGCGGTATACAGATGTCTATCTCTTTATAAACCAGTGTTATATAGTTAACGGGGTATAAAGATGGTCTATCTCTTTGTAAACAAGTGTTACATAGTTACTGGAGTATATATATGGTGTATCTCTTTGTAAACAAGTGTTATATAGTTACCGTGGTATAAAGATGGTCTATCTCTTTGTAAACAAGTGTTATATAGTTACCGGGGTTTAAAGATGGTCTATCTCTTTGTAAACAAGTGTTATATAGTTACCGGGGTATTAAGATGGTCTATCTCTTTGTAAACAAGTCTTATATAAATACCGGGGTAAAAAGATGGTCTATCTCTTTGTAAACAATTGTTATATAGTTACTGTGGTATGGAGATGGTCTATATCTTTGTAAATAAGTGTTATATAGTTACCGGTGTATAAAGATGGTCTGTCTCTTTGTAAACAAGTGTTATATAGTTACCGGGGTATAAAGATTGTCTATCTCTTTATAAACAAGTGTTATATAATTACCGGGGTATAAAGATGGTCTATCTCTTTGTAAACAAGTGTTACATAGTTACTGGAGTATATATATGGTCTATCTCTTTGTAAACAAGTGTTATATAGTTACCGTGGTATAAAGATGGTCTATCTCTTTGTAAACAAGTGTTATATAGTTACCGGGGTTTAAAGATGGTCTATCTCTTTGTAAACAATTGTTATATAGTTACCGGGGTATGACGGTGGTCTATATCTTTGTAAACAAGTGTTATATAGTTACCGGGTATAAAGATGGTCTGTCTCTTTGTAAACAAGTGTTATATAGTTACCGGGATATAAAGATGGTCTATCTCTTTGTAAACAATTGTTATATAGTTACCGGGGTATAAAGATGGTCTGTCTCTTTGTAAGCAAGTGTTATATAGTTACCGGGGTTTAAAGATGGTCTATCTCTTTGTAAACAAGTGTTATATAGTTACCGGGTTATAAAGATGGTCTATCTCTTTGTAAGCAAGTGTTATATAGTTACCGGGGTTTAAAGATGGTCTATCTCTTTGTAAACAAGTGTTATATAGTTACCGCGGTATAAAGATGGTCTATCTCTTTATAAACCAGTGTTATATAGTTAACGGGGTATAAAGATGGTCTATCTCTTTGTAAACAAGTGTTACATAGTTACTGGAGTATATATATGGTCTATCTCTTTGTAAACAAGTGTTATATAGTTACCGTGGTATAAAGATGGTCTATCTCTTTGTAAACAAGTGTTATATAGTTACCGGGGTATAAAGATGATCTATCTCTTTGTAAGCAAGTGTTATATAGTTACCGGGGTATGAAGATGGTATATCTCTTTGTAAACAAGTGTTATATAGTTAGATGGGTATAAAGAAGGTCTATCTCTTTGTAAACAAATGTTATATAGTTACCGGGTATGAAGATGGTCTATCTCTTTGTAAACAAGTGTTAAATAGTTACCGGGGTATAAAGATGGCCTATCTCTTTGTAAACAAGTGTTATATAGTTACCGGGGTATAAAGATGGTCTATCTCTGTGTAAACAAGTGTTATATAGTTACCGCGGTATACAGATGGTCTATCTCTTTATAAACCAGTGTTATATAGTTAACGGGGTATAAAGATGGTCTATCTCTTTGTAAACAAGTGTTACATAGTTACTGGAGTATATATATGGTGTATCTCTTTGTAAACAAGTGTTATATAGTTACCGTGGTATAAAGATGGTCTATCTCTTTGTAAACAAGTGTTATATAGTTACCGTGGTATAAAGATGGTCTATCTCTTTGTAAACAAGTGTTATATAGTTACCGTGGTATAAAGATGGTCTATTTCTTTGTAAACAAGTGTTATATAGTTACCAGGGTATTAAGATGGTCTATCTCTTTGTAAACAAGTCTTATATAAATACCGGGGTATAAAGATGGTCTATCTCTTTGTAAACAATTGTTATATAGTTACTGTGGTATGGAGATGGTCTATATCTTTGTAAATAAGTGTTATATAGTTACCGGTGTATAAAGATGGTCTGTCTCTTTGTAAACAAGTGTTATATAGTTACCGGGGTATAAAGATTGTCTATCTCTTTATAAACAAGTGTTATATAATTACCGGGGTATAAAGATGGTCTGTCTCTTTGTAAACAAGTGTTACATAGTTACTGGAGTATATATATGGTCTATCTCTTTGAAAACAAGTGTTACATAGTTACTGGAGTATATATATGGTCTATCTCTTTGTAAACAAGTGTTATATAGTTACCGTGGTATAAAGATGGTCTATCTCTTTGTAAACAAGTGTTATATAGTTACCGGGGTTTAAAGATGGTCTATCTCTTTGTAAACAAGTGTTATATAGTTACCGGGGTATGAAGATGGTCTATCTCTTTATAAACAAGTGTTATATAGTTACCGGGGTATAAAGATGGTCTATCTCTTTGTAAGCAAGTGTTATATAGTTACATGGGTATAAAGAAGGTCTATCTCTTTGTAAACAAATGTTATATAGTTACCGGGTATGAAGATGGTCTATCTCTTTGTAAACAAGTGTTAAATAGTTACCGCGGTATAAAGATGGTCTATCTCTTTGTAGACAAGTGTTATATAGTTACCGGGGTATAAAGATGGTCTATCTCTTTGTAAACAAGTGTTATATAGTTACCGGGGTACAAAGATGGTCTATCTCTGTGTAAACAAGTGTTATATAGTTACCGCGGTATAAAGATGGTCTATCTCTTTATAAACCAGTGTTATATAGTTAACGGTGTATAAAGATGGTCTATCTCTTTGTAAACAAGTGTTACATAGTTACTGGAGTATATATATGGTCTATCTCTTTGTAAACAAGTGTTATATAGTTACCGTGGTATAAAGATGGTCTATCTCTTTGTAAGCAAGTGTTATATAGTTACCGGGGTATGAAGATGGTATATCTCTTTGTAAACAAGTGTTATATAGTTACATGGGTATAAAGAAGGTCTATCTCTTTGTAAACAAATGTTATATAGTTACCGGGTATGAAGATGGTCTATCTCTTTGTAAACAAGTGTTAAATAGTTACCGCGGTATACAGATGTCTATCTCTTTATAAACCAGTGTTATATAGTTAACGGGGTATAAAGATGGTCTATCTCTTTGTAAACAAGTGTTACATAGTTACTGGAGTATATATATGGTGTATCTCTTTGTAAACAAGTGTTATATAGTTACCGTGGTATAAAGATGGTCTATCTCTTTGTAAACAAGTGTTATATAGTTACCGGGGTTTAAAGATGGTCTATCTCTTTGTAAACAAGTGTTATATAGTTACCGGGGTATTAAGATGGTCTATCTCTTTGTAAACAAGTCTTATATAAATACCGGGGTAAAAAGATGGTCTATCTCTTTGTAAACAATTGTTATATAGTTACTGTGGTATGGAGATGGTCTATATCTTTGTAAATAAGTGTTATATAGTTACCGGTGTATAAAGATGGTCTGTCTCTTTGTAAACAAGTGTTATATAGTTACCGGGGTATAAAGATTGTCTATCTCTTTATAAACAAGTGTTATATAATTACCGGGGTATAAAGATGGTCTATCTCTTTGTAAACAAGTGTTACATAGTTACTGGAGTATATATATGGTCTATCTCTTTGTAAACAAGTGTTATATAGTTACCGTGGTATAAAGATGGTCTATCTCTTTGTAAACAAGTGTTATATAGTTACCGGGGTTTAAAGATGGTCTATCTCTTTGTAAACAAGTGTTATATAGTTACCGGGGTATGAAGATGGTCTATCTCTTTATAAAC